>JACEFZ010028012.1:0-87500 GCA_014155875.1 Cepaea nemoralis
TCCCCCAGGGCAAACTTTCGATTTAAAAAGCTACCCAAAGTATTTCAGGATCCTCGCCGGTGCTACGGAGTTCATGCGCTGAGCTAGATTCTCCGGACTCAGGCTTGAGTTAAGAGTAGATCATAGCACTTACGGGTTACACCCGTGTGCCGTGATATTGATCCGTCAACTAAACTAATTACTATCCTCAGGTTTTCTCAAAGTATATCCTATCCAGAGCCAGCGTCAAGTCTTCACCTCTTGATTCACTGGTATTTGTCTGCTTCTCTTCACAAACTCCAGATTAGTGATTCTGTCAGAACATTTTAATCCTTCTGATTTGCGCAGACACCAATAATGGATGTTAGTAGTTTATTTGTATTCATTGTAGTCGTTCTCCGTAGTTTTATCCATACAATAGTTCTGATTTAAAGTTAGAAGTGAATATTCGATAGAAGACAATGTTCCATTTTATTTTATTTGACTTTCTTGACTTTCCTCCTAGTGCTAAAAAACTCCTCTTGCCTTGTGTGTTCTTATTTTAATATCTTTATGCATTCCCCCATTTATGTCTACATTGCGATGTATATTCTAGTGTCTTTCTCCTTTTTCTGCCCTTTATCTTTTAATAGAGCCCAGTCCCACAATCAAGTCGTTGCCAAGCCGTTCTATCTTTTGCTGTCTTCAGTAATTCCCCCATGTCTTCGCCACATTATTCATTGTGGTCTCTTAATTCTCTGCTGCGTGCATTTTACGTCTATCTCTGCTTCGTTTGCCTTGTTTGTTCCAACAGAAGGCCCGTGTGTTTATGTTAGGTCTATCGCTACTTCGTTTGACTTGTTTGTTCCAACAGAAGGCCCGTCTGTTTATGTTAGGTCTATCGCTACTTCGTTTGCCTTGTTTGTTCCAACAGAAGGCCCGTGTGTTTATGTTAGGTCTATGGCTACTTCGTTTGCCTTGTTTGTTCCAACAGAAGGCCCGTGTGTTTATGTTACGTCTATCGCTACTTCGTTTGCCTTTGCGCTTCCCAGCAGAAGGCCTTTGTGTTTATATAATTCTAAAGTTTACCCTATGTGTCCCATTCAGCGTCATCAACCTTTAGCTAACTGACTGATATGCGGGAATCTGTTTAGTTTTGTCCTACGATCCGCATAAGAGATTCTGGCATACTATTATAGTGCTATTCTACGCAGCCACTGGTTAATGAATGTTAATGTTTATTGTTTTTATTATTATTTTAAAAACAGTATTTTAGTCGTTCTTCGCTTTTTCGATCCACACAACAGAAGTGATTTAACGTTAGAGTTAACTATTCCAAGTTTGGTGCTAGTTTTAATGTTTTTGACTTTCACAAACGTCCCAGTGTTATGAAATCAGTGTGGGATTTCCGAACACATATACACGGTGCAGAATGTACGCATGTCGATATTCTTCAAAGGTTCTCAACACGGTGTCAGATAGTGCCACGTCATCCGTTACAGTATTGAGAAAGAATAATAAGTGAATCAATGCAGTCAATTAGTTAAGAGAATTAAGTTTACTTGTCGTACGCGAGGTCTTGATAACAGCTTTAGTGCAGGCGATGAAATGGTCGTTCAATAGCATGTCAAAGACCTTATTAATTTTAATCTCTTTGAACTCAAGGGTCGTCTAAAAATTGTACTACTACTTCTAGTGCAATGAACTAATTTGTGCGTGTGGATTAGCTTTCCCTATTACCAGTGTCCCTCGTCATCAGCCGAACCCACTACTACTTCAGAGGTTCTTGTAATTTACGTCCCCAAGTCAAGCACGAGAAGTCATCATTTTAGTCCGACTGTCCGATGTAGGTGTTTTTTTTTTCGCTCGCTCGCTTTGTGCTGAAGCGTAGACCATACACACTGTTTATAGTAGTGATGGGCTGAATGTTTGCATGTGGGTTAGCTTTCCTTATTAACAATATCCCTAGCCATCAGGCGAACCCACTCCGACTTCAGATGTACTTGTACTTAAGGTCCACAAGTCCAGGACGACAGGCCAACATTTTAGTCCAGCTGTCCTGTGTAGGGGTTGAACCGCTAACCTCGGCATCAACACACCCTATTTTTAAGAAGCCTAATTAATTTCATAATGACTGGAATGACGTCTTTTTTCCCTCATTAATTTCATAATGAAAAAAAAATACAGGTAATTCCAATAGATTTTTCTAATACATTTCTAATAGCGGTTATCTTGAATTGTGATTCTTTGATTTCATTGTGTATGACGTTTCTCATCATGTGTTGAGATTTTACTCCAAGTACAATCAAAGCAAGTTTAGTGACTGTAAAACAAGCATATCATAAATCGCTTACCATATCAGCACAGTGGTGTGGCTTGATATCATCAACATTATGTGTCATGGCGATAGGCGTGGGCGGTCTCGGTTATCCATCTCACAAGTCTGTGTTTTTGTCACGATTATGTCTTGCAACGATGCCATCCAGGAATTTACCTCTTTTTCTTTCCCCTGCTCCTTCCCATCAGGTTAGAGAGCTGTTCCTAAGTTTCCAAGCTAAATTGTCCTCATAATACACCTTACAAATCGTAACCGTTTACGTCCAATTTCTCTAATCAGTTTACTATTTTCATTTATTTATTGTCAGACGTTACAAGAGTTAAAACATCTCCAAACCAGTTTCTCTTCATTTTAACAGCTCTAACCATCAAAACCAACCAGCTTTTTCAAGCAGTGATTACATTCTACTTTATCTTTATTTTGCGCTCACTCGCTTTGACCTCAAGCGAAGTCCATATACTTGCTGCTATTTCTAGTGCACTAGAATGATATTTTGCGTGTGGATGAGCTTTCCCTATTACCAGTGTCCCTCGCCATCAGACGAACCAACTTCGACCTCAGAGATACTTGTAATTTACGTCAAGATCGAGAAGTCGACATTTTAGTCTTCTGATCAGCGAATAACTCTACTCGCCTTGTCTCAGGGAATCACACTCATTCTTAAAGCTCAAATGCCCAGCATTCTTTCATATGATGCCTATTTCTAGTGTTATTCTGTCTACAGGTAAAATAATATAGCTACCATGGCAGTTACTGCCGTCAGGTGTGAAGTAGTTTTCACATGATCTGGTACGGCATAATGAGATGATGTGGCCAGTTGCCTTTATCTTCGCCTTTCCTTCAGAGAGAATTCCAAGACAATTCGAATATGTATTCGGTTCCCATGTTTATGTTGAGTAGATCCTGTAGGTGATCTGACCGGAAACAATGCTGCCACTACTAGTGATGAAACCCAGGACAGGTCTCTTGATAAGACTGCACAATAATCACCAAGCTATTGCGTGGCTCCTATGCGTTTATGTTTGTACCAATGACATAAAACGTTAGTTGCATATCCTTTACTGGACGTCGCAGTCAACCTAGAATTTCTTGGCTGTTTGTGATTTCTTACCGGTCTCCGCGGCCTAAGGCTTGCGAACGCGGTTCGTGAGCTGGGTACCAGGCGTTCGAAGCTCAGCTGCTACCGATTTGTGCAGCAGACCGTGTCGCGTTGTGTTATAACGTGCTGGTATGGGAGCCGGTCGTTCAGAAAGCAATGGAAAACTACTGAACGTAAAACTTGCCTAGTACATCAGCAGCAGCTGTAAAATGCTGGTGTTGACTGCAACGTCCCGTAAGGGATACGCAACAATTTTGTTTTTGTTTTTTTGGGTGATTTCTTGGAAAATTTATGTTCAGTAGTTTGCCTTTGATTTCTGAACGACCGGCACTCACACCACAGTATGAAAACCAGAGCAAGGCAGTCTTCTGCTAAATCACCTGCAGCTGTGTTTCGAACGCGGTATGCAGAAGTGCGAATTGCGTTCGTAACCCCATTCAACACAGTACCAACGCCAGAAACATAGCTACCCCAAATGCACATTTGTCTTCCTTTCTTTGCGAGCCTTTCTGTTATTCATGTAATGGGATTTTCCTATTGAGGAAAGTAGACACAAGTCAAGTCTCAGTCCTGTCTATGACGAGAAACCTGAATGCCAGCACTGACCTGCGAGCTAGAAATGTAAGCACAAGCAGGAAAAGGTCTCTGTCAATGTTTTAAGGTGTTCTGGATGTGTAGTGTACTGCAAGTTCTTAATTTCATTTACGAATGGGGACTGGATGAGTGATGTGATCAATATCCTTCCGGCCATCCTTGACTTCCAGGCCATTTTCGGGCATCACTTTAGGCTCTGCCAACATGGGGGACCAGGTCAATTATAAATCATTCCTCGCTTCGATGGCAATTCGAATACATGACCACCGGACAGACAGGCAAACGGGCTAGCCACTGGGTTACCGCGGGTTCCCTGCACTAGACATAACCGGTAATTTGTTAGATCTCATGGAAAGAACAGGGTAAGAGATGTTGCAAGTTCACAGAGACAAAATAATTATCCTGTCTGAAGTTGAGTTGTGTCTAGAACCAACATCACAGCCCTCGGTACATTTCCATAAGCGCTATATCCTTATCGTCAACAACCAGCGAAGAGTCCAAATGCTAATGGTACTAGTTGAAGAATGATTATGTGTCCGTCTGGCTTTTCCTCGGGTACTGAATGCCGATAAGGAGCGGCTGGCCGAGTGGCTAGAACTCCGGACTCTCCTTCGGGAGACCAGTGTTCGATCCCTTGGTAAGGTGTGGGATTTTTTTCTGTCGGGGGCAAAAAGAAAATCCTAACCCGCACAGTTCGCGGCGACTGCACTAGTCAGGAGGCCTTAATTCCTCAGGCTCAAAGACCCCTCTGCCATACACCGCAAGGTACAACATTGGCAGTAAATGACAGTTATGACTGAGTGCCGACCAGATCCTCTGGTGCTGCCACTTCATTCTCCCCAGGAAACGATGGTCTATCTGTTCTTCTATACTATAAACCTGACCCCAATGGGTCCCTGACATTTGTCCTTAGTAAACGTGCTATGGTTAGCCACGTCCTTTGAACTGCAACAAAATCAAGGGCCACTTCTTCACTGGATTCACTGTAGACAAAGAAAGACCCTGGAATAGTGCTTTCTGAGAAGAGAAGTCATTAGTATTCAACTGATTAAATACTAAAAACACCATGATTCTGGTGCACATTAGTATTTTCAACTATTTCCTAAATTCTTCATTGCAAATTTGTCTGATATCTTCATCCTCATGTGTCATGCCCAGAAGCGTAGGCGGTCATAGTTCGGCATTTCAAACTATCACCAATGCCTTAGATCGCGCCTGTGTTCCTTTACCAAAGATGTCATGTTTCCACTCTGCCATCCATATATTTATCTATTTGTCTTCCCCTTGTGAAACTCGTTCAGCAGGATTGGTTCAGTGAAAACACCGCGACGACCTTTTAACACTTGTCGTGGCTGGGTTTCAACATTTCATTGTGTCTAATGTTTGCACTGTGTTGTTCGAATTTGACTTTTTCTAGACATTTAAATTTGCTGAGAATATCTTTATGAGCGTTATCCTATTTACTGACATTTGTCTGTTGCCTGTTGTGTAGTACACAGTACTTTACCATCTCCATTGCTTACTGAAAAATCAATTGCAAGACCTTTACATGACGTCGCAGTCAACACCAGCATTAATGGCTGTTTCTAATTTTCTAGGCAAAGATGAGGAAAGAACACTGGCGGTGGATAGTACACACACCGAGTAAACCTGAGGATAGTACCATGACCCAGAGTCGCTGGGAAGGGGACAAGCGTCTCCTCCAAGCGCCATTCAAGATTTGACCGAGGTTCGGGTAGGACCGGTTGAAAACTGTATATGGGCCATGGCAGAATTTCGCCTGCCGCCCTTCGTAGTTTGAACGTATACATTGTTCGAAAGTATTTTACATTAACTTTGTTTTAATATAATTACGAAATGTGCGACTCAGCAGAGTAAAAATATATTATCAAAAACCGCATCGACGTAGTGTTATAATAGATGGTTGTAAAGTTGTGTTAATCGTCGTACAATGTCTGTCAAAAATAACATTCAACCAGTCTCTCAGAACTTAGCAAGCAATACTATGGCCCAGCCTAATAAACTGGGTCACGTCAACGAACGTTACTACTATTGACATAGCCATAATCCCAAGTTAGGTTATGTCAGATAGTATAACTAGTGACCCCCTTTCTGAAACCTACAATGCGAATGAAATAATTGGAGATCTAAAACACATGGAAAAAATAATTAAAGACAGAGATAAACTACATAGAGAGGAAACTGAGGAAGCTAAAGGAGAAAGCAAAAGATAAAAGCGGCTTTGTCGTAAGCTTGTTTAGGGAGTATGTCCCATTGACGGATACAAGGGCAAAAGAGGAAGACTAGAGGGACTTCTGGATTCAGTACAGTAATCTAGGTGACTGAACATGCGTATATTTTCGCTCTTACGAGAACATTTATGCGCACATATTCGCTAGTAAATTATGCAATATATGCACTCCAACTAAGCAATACACAAGTTAAATTGAACATATGAAGGTTGAATATGTTATTAATTTCATAACCACTCTTTAACAGTTTAAAAAGTTGCTGGTTAAAACTAAAAAACTGATGTGGGGCTTTTTTGGGGAGTTGTGAAAAAAAAAAGGAGAACAAAAATGAAAAGCAGCGGAATAATAAGTTTTTTATTTTCTGAAATAAAACCCTTCTCAGTCCCTGGGAAAAATTTAATTTAGCTTAAATTTAATTTTCCCACCCAAAAAAAATTTTTGCGGGATTGCGAAAAAGTTTTTTTAATTGGGCTTTAAATTTCGGGTAGGATGAATCCTTAAAATGTTTACCCCCCAAAAATTGGTTGTAATTTTTCCCCCTTTGTAAGACCTCCTAGTGGAACCATTTTAAAAAATAATTTGTTTGCTAAAATCCTGTTTTCCCTACTTTTTTCCCTTTTTGGTTTTAAAAAGACTTTCCCTTTTGGGGGGGGTAAAAAAAAAGGGGCTTTTCTAGTCAAAGCATTTTTTTTTTTCAAAAGGGGCTTCTTTCGGGAAATTAAAAAAAGTTCTTGGAAACGAAGTCCCTTTAAAATATTAAAACCCCAAAAAAGAGTTTGGTGACATTAAAAGTTTTCCCCCTTTTGGGGGGGTTTAAAACCCTTAAAAAAAGGGAAAAAAAAAAATTTTAAATTCCCAAGTACCCCCAAAATTATGGGAAATTTGGGGGGTAAAATACATATACTTTTACAATCACATATTGTACATCATATATTTTGATACCATTAATGTTGACTAATACTCATCATTTCTACTCCTATATTTGTCCAAAAAAATTTTTTAAAAAACCACATTTGCCAATCTCTGTTGAAATCAAATTTATACTCATATATTGCACATCATCAATTTATAAAACATATTATGTTGAACATATACTTTACAATACTCAATTTACTTCATTAGTTGATAATATTCGGGAACCAAATACTGTTGACTAAACCCTCTATTGCAACATCCCATTTGCTCACATCTATTTAAAATACCCCCGTTACCAACACCTCGTTGATACATACCATCATTTATAAAAATATACTTTGCTCAACATTCAACCACATCATCATTTGCAATCCCCAAGTTGTAATACCATGTTACACAAACTCACAGTTATCTACCATATGTTGACCTATACATTTGTCTACTATCATTTCTAAAATACTGTTGCTCTCATCATCTGTTGACTCACACTCATCACGTTGCACTCCTCTAGTTAAAAAAAACCCTTTTTTGGCCATCATTCCAGTTGAACACACTACTTTTCTCAACCTCTGGAAAATCACCTCATTTTGACTCTTTTCCTTTGCTAATACTCTCCTTGCTAATCCTCTATTTGACTCTATATCTTTTGACTACATCACTCATCATGTTGACTACATCACTCATCATGTTGACTACATCACTCATCATGTTGACTACATCACTCATCATGTTGACTACATCACTCATCATGTTGACTACATCACTCATCATGTTGACTACATCACTCATCATGTTGACTACATCACTCATCATGTTGACTACATCACTCATCATGTTGACTACATCACTCATCATGTTGACTACATTATTCATCATGTTGACTACACCACTCATCACGTTGACTAACTCACCCGTCGAGTACCCATTGGTCTATACGAAATATGAATCTAACACCATATACCCAATAGGTCTGGCGCGGTGAAGGATCCTTTACTACAAGCCATGTACCCGACATGCATCATGGTTATTAATAAAACCCTTACTTATATAATACATGAAGTGTACCTGTGGTGCTGAGGCATCCCCTCTTTCCACTGCAGCAAGGCTTCAGGAGCTAGTTCCAGCCATTGTCAGCTCTAAGCCCAAATGATCCAGCGCCGGTTACTCGGAATTTAAGCTGAATTACTTTCCCCAAAGAATAAAAATTCAACTTACAGCAAGCCAGAGAGGGAACCTATTGTGAACAACGTATACTACCCACTCCGCTAGGCCAGATATTCTTCTTCTTATTATTATCTGTTCGTCTTCACACGTCAACCTGAATATGCTGTATTTAATGAAAGCAGCAGTTAGCTTGAAGTTGCCGACATCTCCATTGAGTTTGTGCTCAAAGGGTCGGGTGTAGGCCAAAGCAATTTTCCCTGTTCTGCATATGTTGAACACCCGTGAAGCAAATATTTTGACGTAATTTTACCAATTCCACTGGGTGTTTCCCAGATCCCATATCTTTCTTCTGACAGTCACTTTGTTTTTAGAGGCGGATAGCCATTTATCATATGATCAACTACGTTTCTCTCTTTTCGCCCTTATTTCATTTCGTACAAAAGAATCCAATATAGTTTGTTTGAATTTCTTAACCATTCTTTCATTGTTTTATGTTTATCTCTGGTGCTTAACTGAGTTATAAATTAGTGTGGTAGTAGTACATCTAGGCCAGATCTAATATGATGATGATAATCGTTTATAGAAACTAACTCATATATCATATTATTATATTAATTGAGTTGCTTTCCATTAGTCTATCTTTCATATTATATCAACTCATGCAGCATAGTTGTCGGAATTTCGTAACCAGTCAGCGTTCTTTTATTTGATGTAAAATGATCACTTGTGTGTAACTGTATCACATTTTAACATGGTAGTAGTACATTACTATCTTGGGGACATATACATCTATGTTGTTAGGAAAGCTTTCTCGCAGAGACCCAACTAATCTTTAGATTTCTATAGGATTTTCTATTCTCCGTTTCTGAAGAAAATTCCCATCCTGTGCTCTCTTACTCTTTCTACTGAATGAATTCCCTTCCAACTCATAGCCTAACCCCTCGAGGCCAAGTCTGGAGGATTTAACCTTAGTCATATTGGGAACCGGCTTTTGTAGAACTAGAAGATTTCTGGAAGTCTACACAAGTTAAACGGGCCAAATTTACCTCAGTCATCTTATGAGACAGCTTTTATAGCACTAGGTCATTTGTGGAAGTCAACATAAATTAAACGTAGCACTAAGTTAACATATTTAACTCTAACGTTAACTGGACGACAACTAAAACGATTGCTAAAGAATTACAAATATTAATTAATGGGTGTCTGCATATAATAGAAGGACTGAAATGATATGACAGAATCACCACTGTGGAGCTCATGAAGAGAACCAAGAATAATATCTGTGAATCAAGAGGCGAGGATGAGACGCTGGATAAACATTGAGTAAACACGAGAATAGTAACACACGAAGGAGGTTTGTCTGGAACCCACGGGACAAACTAAATATAGGAGGAACTAAAACACGCGTAGAGGAGGACCTTACACGCGTAGAGTAGGACCTTAAACACGCGTAGAGGAGTTCCTAAAACACACGTAGAGGAGGACCTAAACACATGTAGAGGAGTTCCTAAAACACACGTAGAGGAGGACCTTAAACACACGTAGAGGAGTTCCTAAAACACACGTAGAGGAGGACCTTACACGCGTAGAGGAGGACCTAAAACACACGTTGATGAGTTCCTAAAACACGCGTAGAGGAGGACCTTAAACACACGTAGAGGAGGACCTAAAACACACGTAGAGGAGTTCCTAAAACACACGTAGAGGAGGACACACAACACACGTAGAGGATTTCTTAAACACACGTAGAGGAGGACCTTAAACACACGTAGAGGAGTTCCTAAAACACACGTAGAGGAGGACCTTACACGCGTAGAGGAGGACCTAAAACACACGTAGAGGAGGACCTTACACACACGTAGAGGAGGACCTTAAACACACGTAGAGGAGGACCTAAAACACGCGTAGAGGAGGACCTAAACACGCGTACAGGAAGACCTTAAACACACGTAGAGGAGGACCTAAAACACGCGTAGAGGAGGACCTAAAACACACGTAGAGGAGGACCTTAAACACACGTAGAGGAGGACCTAAAACACGCGTATAGGAGGACCTAAAACAGGCGTAGAGGAGGACCTAAAACACACGTAGAATGAAATTTAAAAAAAAAATGTTTGCGTATCCTTTACAGGAGATTGCTGTCAACATCAGCATCTTTCAGCTGATTGTTGATTTCTTGGCAAGATTACGCTCAGTAGTTTGCCATTGCTTTCTGAGCGGCCGGCTCACATACCCCGTAAGTTACCGACGCAATTCGAACCACTGCTGATTCTCACCGTCGTCACGTTACCTACGAGAGTATACGAGATTACGGAGAAAAGTCGCTAACCTCTAGGCCAGGAAGCCGGCAGATGGAAATTAGAGACATAAATTAACATTGTGTGGAGGAGCTTGAAAGGCCTACATAATCGTGGGGCTTAATGCACTGCGCGTAAACTTCGGATGCGCTGATGACGAGATAGAGGAATCGTTCCCTACACCGGTCAGTTGGACTTTAACGCTGACTTCTCATTCAGCAAGCAAGGAAGACTACTGACAGTAAAACTGCCTGGACAATCAACTTGGAGTTGGAGTTGCAAAGGAAATGCAACATTTAAGGAGGAGCAAGAGGAGGTAGCACACATTGGGCGGCTTGGACAAGATTTGCTTGAGGCTGTATGTCCTAGAGGGAGAATTAAGTGCACAAGAGAAAGAATGTTACGAGCCATTTACGATTGTCCTTTAGTAGTCGGTAACCTCTTTTTGGAGAAGTGTTTCTCTCCCATCTCAATGTTTACGTCGCAGTCAATGGCGGACTGGGTCTAACAATTCACGTTACCAGGAGACACAACCACTAAAAGAAGATGAACATTTACACATATTGTGTAACGTTCAAGAGGGCCACTTATCATGGGACTACAGGGCTCACTTGCCATCAGGCAAACTGATACCCTGATCTGTCCGACACTGATCACAGCGTATACATTCTGGCCAGTTCACCACAGGTCACAGAGCATACATCATGATCAGTCCGCTACTGGTCACAGAGCATACATCATGATCAGTCTGCTACTGGTCACAGCGCATACATCATGATCAGTCCACTACTGGTCACAGCGCATACATCATGATTAGTCCGCTACTGGTCACAGCGCATACATCATGATTAGTCCGCTACTGGTCACAGCGCATACATCATGATCAGTCCACTACTGGTCACAGCGCATACATCATGATCAGTCCGCTACTGGTCACAGCGCATACATCATGATCAGTCCACTACTGGTCACAGCGCATACATCATGATCAGTCCACTACTGGTCACAGCGCATACATCATGATCAGTCCGCTACTGATCACAGCGCATACATCATGATCAGTCCGCTACTGGTCACAGCGCATACATCATGATCAGTCCACTACTGGTCACAGCGCATACATCATGATCAGTCCACTACTGGTCATAGCGCATACATCATGATCAGTCCACTACTGGTCACAGCGCATACATCATGATCAGTCCGCTACTGGTCACAGCGCATACATCATGATCAGTCCGCTACTGGTCACAGTGCATACATCATGATCAGTCCACTACTGGTCACAGCGCATACATCATGATCAGTCCGCTACTGGTCACAGCGCATACATCATGATCAGTCCGCTACTGGTCACAGCGCATACATCATGATTAGTCCGCTACTGGTCACAGCGCATACATCATGATCAGTCCACTACTGGTCACAGAGCATACATCATGATTAGTCCGCTACTGGTCACAGCGCATACATCATGATCAGTCCGCTACTGGTCACAGTGCATACATCATGATCAGTCCGCTACTGGTCACAGTACATACATCATGATCAGTCCACTACTGGTCACAGTGCATACATCATGATCAGTCCACTACTGGTCACAGCGCATACATCATGATCAGTCCACTACTGGTCACAGTGCATACATCATGATCAGCCCGCTACTGGTCACAGTGCATACACCCTTCTCAGCCATCTACTGGTCACAGTGCATACATCATGATCAGTCCACTACTGGTCACAGTGCATACATCATGATCAGTCCGCTACTGGTCACAGTGCATACATCATGATCAGTCCACTACTGGTCACAGCACATACATCATGATCAGTCCGCTACTGGTCACAGTGCATACATCATGATCAGTCCACTACTGGTCACAGCGCATACATCATGATCAGTCCGCTACTAGTCACAGTGCATACATCATGATCAGTCCACTACTGGTCACAGTGCATACATCATGATCAGCCCGCTACTGGTCACAGTGCATACATCATGATCAGTCCACTACTGGTCACAGTGCATACATCATGATCAGTCCGCTACTGGTCACAGTGCATACATCATGATCAGTCCACTACTGGTCACAGTGCATACATCATGATCAGTCCACCAGTCCCAGACATGGTCACAAGCAACATCATGATCAGTCCGCTCTGGTCACAGTGCATAAGCATCATGATCAAGGTCCACCAATGCCAGTGCCTACATCATGATCAGTCCGCTACTGGTCACAGTGCATACATCATGATCAGTCCACCACTGGTCCACAGTGCATACATCATGATCAGTCCCGCTACTGGTCCAGTGCATACATTCATTGATCAGGCTCCGCTACTGGTGCACAGTGCAAAATACCACCCTTCTCAGTCCGCTACTGGTCACAGATGCAATACAATCATGAATCAGTCACCAATGGTCACAATGCATACATTCATGATCAGTCCGCTACTTGTTCACAAGTGCATTAGCAATCATGATCAGGTCCGCTACTGGTCACAGTGCATAACCCTTCTCAGTCCGCTACTTGGTCACAAGTGCATACATCATGATCAGGTCCACCACTGGTCACAATGCATACATCATGATCAGTCCGCTACTGGTCCAGAGCATACATCCATGATCAGTCCGCTACTGGTCACAGTGCATACATCATGATCAACCCGCTACTGGTCACAGCGCATACATCATGATCATTCCGCTACTGGTCACAGTGCATACATCATGATCAACCCGCTACTGGTCACAGCGCATACATCATGATCAGTCCGCTACTGGTCACAGCGCATACATCATGATCAGTCCACCACTGGTCACAGTGCATACATCATGATCAGTCCGCTACTGGTCACAGTGCATACATCATGATCAGTCCGCTACTGGTCACAGTGCATACATCATGATCAGTCCGCTACTGGTGTCATAAGTCGGGGTGCCCCACCGGCTAGATGAAAGTATTTTTCACTGGCGAGCAACCCCTAATAGTCAGAAACTGACTAGGGACAAAATCTATATGGCTGAACTATAGATTAGGCCCATGAATATCCAACGTACAGCTCCAAGTGGCTCGTTACAAAATTAAAATGAACTGTGCTGAATATTCGCCAAGGATGGGGAGGAGAAGGTTAGCTAGAATAGATTTTTACGTCTGAATTAAAGTGTAAAGACAACTATTCCAGTACAGGTTTTTCTCCCTGACTGCTCCCTTCCTTGGTGTGTAAGTGAACCCCCACCAATGTACACACACAACACGTATGCACAATTGGAATTAAAATATAACGACAGAACTATGAGTTACAATACTACAACATTTATTTACTAATCATAACAATAGACATAGGATGATTGTCAATATGAGGATGATGAAATCATATACATATTGATATTGATGACAAACATTACGTAACTTTACTTGTTACTCGATCTATCTGGATCTGTGGTCCAGATCCCCACTCTCCAGTAGACAACAAAAGAAACAGCTTGCCGGTATTCTGACGAATCTGGTCAGTCCTAGCTCTACCTAGTCTTCACTCTATCTTGAGATCTACAACATAGGTGCTCCTTGTGAGAGCTTGAAAGAAAGTCAAGAATGTGTTATATCTAGTTCTACATCAGCGCAATCCTAATTAAAACATATCATAACACACACATATACAACGACCAGTCTGGCCAAGTTTATCTTCCAGCTCTACTGTGCTCACCATCCTCCTTCTCCCTACTGTCTTTAGTCTGGGACGGGCTTTTCAATTGTCTCACACGCCTGTAATGATTACATTTCTGCCGCCCCATGTCCATGTCGCTAATACAGAAATTCTGTGTCATACAGCCGCTCCGTCCAATGTTAGTTTAGCAGCTCACAGGGTCGGTAATGGTATTATAATAATGCCTGATCATCCGGGCTTACAAGCCGGGACCAGTAGCTGTGCCAAGTTTCCATGCATTACCGTGGACGCACGCCCACAATACACTGAGACAGTTTAGCACCATATACCCTATACTACCAATTGTGGGTAATGTCTGTACCATTACACCTCTGCTTCCAACACAATCATTGGCCAATGTGCCAATGCGCAGACAATAGCATAACACTTCATATTGGTAGGTTTGCATATGACAAATCAATATATCAAACATCCAATACACATAAACATATTGATTAAACTAGACATATTATGATACTTTAACATCATAGCATAATGCACTAGTTAGTTTATGAAATTACACATACATACATCCAACATATCCGTAACCATTATATTACTTCAAGATGGACATCTAATGATATTCAACATAATAGCATTAGGCATTATTAACGAGTACTAATATTGTATAGCTACAAAATGAGATATACAACGTCTAATTGAAGTTACCACTTAGTTACTGCTGTTGTAAGAATTAAATAAATAGTCAGTTGACTATATTCTGTACACCAAATGCACACACCAAAAAGCAACTAGGATAGTGTACAAAGAAATGACAAGCATCTACCAAGACACCTAAAAGTATACCCAGACAAGATCTGTCTCACATAAGGCTCTATTTCTCAGAAGAATAACACTTTAAAGCAATATGATATTGAACACAGAACTTAGAAAGAACACTCAAGTAATCTATGACAATGATAGTTCTTGCAATAACCTAGATCAGATATAGACTGAAAATCAGTAACTAAGAATTAACTTTTGTAGTGAAATCTAACATAATAATCATGCGTATGACTACAGACATTGAGATAGTTCCTACCTGTTCTGAAGTCAGACTTAATCTAAAGGGGAAAAGTGTAGCAGGGGTTTTTATACCTAGCCTAGCAGTAGACACTTATCTCCCCGGAATTCCATTCATAAATTCTTATCTCCTCCTGACGTTACTTGCAATTATCTCCAAGTCTGTCCAGTCATAAAAATTCTCTTAACCACTAACCCTCACCATAGTGTCACACCTGGATGGTTTTGCGTTGCCAGCCCCAGATCAGTTTCACAGTCTTATCAGTGATTTCACACCTACCTGAGTCTGCCAGTCAGAGTGGATGGGGCTTGTTTATAGCCCTGGGGCTATTATCTCCATCTGGCGTTAATTGCCTTTATTCAACCACTGGCCCAGTTCATTGTTGATTCAGCCAGGGTCTACCTGGACGAGAAGGTGCCAATGTGTCTGTGTGGTGTCATAGCCCGTCTGGGTCAGCAGTTTTCCAAGGTGTAGACTAATTTAAATTATCTAGTTGTGTCCATCTCAAGTATCCCATTTTACTTGCCATCTGCAAGCTTACGTCATGGCTAGAGGCTTTTTGTGAATAATCTTACCTCACGACTAGATAACCTTGGAGTAGCGTGATTAATTCATTCTTTCTCAATTTGGCCTCTCAAATTTGGAGACCGAGAAAAATATTCTGGGATGGTAAGGCGGCATTCCACGACAACTGGTCACAGCGCATACATCATGATCAGTCCGCTACTGGTCACAGTTCATACATCATGATCAGTCCGCTACTGGTCACAGCTCATACATCATGATCAGTCCGCTACTGGTCACAATGCATACATCATGATCAGTCCGCTACTGGTCACAGTGCATACATCATGATCAGTCCGTTACTGGTCACAGTGCATACATCATGATCAGTCCGCTACTGGTCACAGTGCATACATCATGATCAGTCCGCTACTGGTCACAGCGCATACACCCTTCTCAGCCCGCTACTGGTCACAGCGCATACATCCTTCTCAGCCCGCTACTGGTCACAGTGCATACGTCATGATCAGTCCACTACTGGTCACAGCGCATACATAAGATCAGTCCGCTACTAGTCACAATGCATACATCATGATCAGTCCACCACTGGTCACAGTGCATACATCATGATCAGTCCACCACTGGTCACAGTGCATACATCATGATCAGTCCACCACTGGTCACAGTTCATACATCATGATCAGTCCGCTACTGGTCACAGTGCATACGTCATGATCAGTCCACTACTGGTCACAGCGCATACATCATGATCAGTCCGCTACTGGTCACAGTGCATACATCATGATCAGTCCACCACTGGTCACAGTTCATACATCATGATCAGTCCGCTACTGGTCACAGTGCATACGTCATGATCAGTCCACTACTGGTCACAGCGCATACATCATGATCAGTCCGCTACTGGTCACAGCGCATACATCATGATCAGTCCGCTACTGGTCACAGTGTATACATCATGATCAGTCCGCTACTGGTCACAGCGCATACATCATGATCAGTCCACTACTGGTCACAGTGCATACATCATGATCAGTCCGCTACTGGTCACAGTGTATACATCCTGGCCCATCAACCACTGGTCACAGAGCATACACCCTTGGTTAGTCCACCACTCGTCACATTGTACACCCACGGTCAGCCCACCACTGGTCACAGTGCATATCCCAGATCAGTCCACCACTGGTCAGGATGAATGCCACTAGTCAGCCCACCACTGGTTACATTTCATATGGGTAAATGTTTGTTGACTCGATTTCCTGCATTTTCTAACTACTCCTTGATTTATTTCCCGCCAGTTTTACGCTTCTGGTCATGCCTAATTCAGCCAGCCCTGCGACACATTAATTAGCTGCACTATCATTAACATTCAGTGTCTACTCTAACCTTCAACACTAAGAAACATATTTCGTGTTGTAATATAAGCTAATAGTTTTGTTTCTCAATGTTCTTTCTTCAGTAGCAGTACTTCTGGTGACAACGTACGATACTACATGCGCCTGTTGTATGCCTATTTCTCCAGTCATAGTTTACGTTAGTTTGCATGTTCTTAAATTATATGTACTTCATTGTTGTGATTGGTCACACAGAAATTAGGCGTATGCTATAATTTAACCAGTATTGCATATTTAATCTTTGTATTAATAGTCCCCTTGAAACGCTCTTAAGCTTTTTCATTGGATTAATCTAATGCTCAAATAAATACCTAGCATCTCATTTAATTCCATTATCTTAACCTTTTATGGCAATGTTTATTTATTCATATTCCTGCATGGGGTAATTTTAGTGTTTTTTGTTTGTTATATTTCTTTGCTGATGAAAATTCTCGCTGCAACGCGTGTTTGCACAATTAATCCTCTCCGTTTCCTTGTTGTTTATTTTTCTTCCTTGTTCGACCTCACAACTACTTCATTTGTGAGCCTGTTTATTATTTAGAGTTGATAATTGATTGGAGAGAGTGTGTCTGTTGTTCTCTCTCTCTCTCTCTCTCTCTCTCTCTCTCTCTCTCTCTCTCTCTCTCTCTCTCTCTCTCTCTCTCTCCCCCCCCTTACTATCACAGCACCCCCTGTTGTATTTCTGTGATTTTTCTTCCTTGTTCGACCTCACAACTACTTAATTTGTGAGCCTGTTTATTATTTAGAGTTGATAATTGATTGGAGAGAGTGTGTCTGTTGTTCTCTCTCTCTCTCTCTCTCTCTCTCTCTCTCTCTCTCTCTCTCTCTCTCTCTCTCTCTCTCTCCCTCCCTCTCCTTAATTGATAATTGATAAACCTGTAGAACGCACACCATCTATCTACCCCATCGATGTGCATGTCAGCAACAGGTTCCAGGCCTTAAGTGTAGACTCTCCAGCAGCAGACTTGGAATCACAGACCTCAGTCGTTACCACTACTGGATATCAACAACCAACGCAAGCAAGATATAATAAACAAAAACACAAGAAAGACGACAGTGACCAGTGGCAACAACAGTCCAAGCGGACACGCCAGCAGAGTGAAATAACCATAGATCATAGTGCAACACATGTCGTCATTGGAGACTCCCTGCTGAAGGGAATCTATAGTGATCGCATGTCATCTTCTGATAGTGAATCAACTTCAATCTACCCTGTACCAGGCGCTGACATTGACAGGCTGACCGCTACACTGCGACGATTGCAAGTGAACGACCGAATTAGGAGAGCAACAGTCCATATTGGTGTTAATGACATAATGGATAATAAAATCATCAGCACCTCACAACTAGCTACATTGGAGGTGCTGTTGCGCAATAGATTTCCGAAATCATCTTTGTTTATTTCATCCATCATTCCACCATGTTACGGGTTCCAGCGTCGTACTGCCGATGTTGCTAATCTAACGTTATATAAATTCTGTAAAAATAATAGCATGAACTTCATAAATAACACCCCTTACTTTACGTCACCGTCCGGAGCTCCTAAGAAAAAACTATACAGGGATCAAATACATTGTTCCAAGCTAGGAAGTAGCTTCCTAGCGAAGAACATAAAATATCCCGAACGTGCACAACAACCAGCACCAGTTACAGGAATAAACCGAACTTCACCTCCGGCAACAGCCATCTCACTGTGTTCAGAAAACACTCCTTCTCTTCCCACACCACCCTTGCCTGTACCCCAGGAACACAATGTTGTGAATAGCAACCCAAGCTCCAATCCAAATGTTGCCAAATATGATACTTTGTTTCCTACCTTGCCCGTAAAACAGTCTCCCTCTATGATGACTAAGGGGACACCGTTAAACAATGGTGCTGTACCGTCGATGCCTGCTTCCAATGTAGGCACTTCCAGTGACACTCATAGCAATCCCTCGCTGGACGGTAATCTACAACCCTATGAGTGGAACCGTCAACTTCAGCAGCTAATGCGATACAATCCTGCAGCCCTGCACCAAGCATTCATGATATCACTCCAGCAAAGACATTTTCCTGCCCCCTCTAACAGCCTTAACTATTTCTAAATAAAGTTTCAATATCCCTGCAATTTGTATACCACAAGCGACATCTTCCTTTTAGTTTGTAATGTTCGCTAATCACGATCAATGGCTCAGCAAAAATGGTCTATATATAGGCCATCTCAACATCTTTCATCTGCTCAACAAATTACCTGAGCTCTCGGTAATACTGTCCAAACAGTTCCATGTGTTTGGAATCACAGAAAGTCGTCTTAACGACAAAATAACCGACTCCGAAATCTCACTTAAGGGGTTTAAAGTAATTCGAAAAGATGCAAATCAAAAATTAGAGACAGGTATTGCTGTATACATTTCCAATTCTCTCAACTGGTCCCGTCGAAGTGATCTAGAGACAGTAGAGATAGAATGTGTTTGGTTAGAGGTGAAGCCAGCCAGCCAACAGCCGTTTCTCATTGGATACCTATATAGGAATCCTTGTGCCGGGTACAGTTGGTATGACTGCTTCACTACAATGATGGATAGAGTGTTTACAGCAGGTAGAGAAGTTATGATACTAGGTGACTTCAACATAGATATTAGTAAATCCAACCAGACATGGGACGATATCATTCTTTCTTACAATTTCAAACAACTAATAAACCGTCCCACAAGGGTTACTGACACATCCTCAACTATAATTGATCATATATATGTTACTTGTCCAGATAATATTATTGAATGTTCTGTTCCTGTTTGTACAGTTAGTGACCACTACCCGGTATGTTGTACATGGTCAAGAATTGGGTTCAAACCTCTTAAACATAAACATGTAAGTATCAAATTTAGGAATTATAAAGCATTCAACCAAGATTTATTTTTGCAAGACTTAAGAAAAGCAGCCCTTGATCACGTTTACCAACTTCCTGACCCTGACGATGCATTAGCTTTCTGGACGAAGACAGTCTACAATGTGTTCGATAAACACGTGCCAATCAAAGAAGTTCGAGTCAAAAATCAACATAAATCCCCATGGGTCACTAGAGAAGTGCTGGAAATCATGAGAGAGCGAGATACAGCACACAAAAATAAAGACTTCATCAATTACCGCAGACTAAGGAATAAAGTTAAATATGAAATTCGTAGGATAAAAAAAGATCATTTTAAAAATTTGATTGTAGATAATTCAAACAGTACAAATATATGGAAGGCTATTAACTTGCTAACCAATAAGAAACGCCCTACAGAATCAGCAATACCAAATTCTATAACATGCGATGAATTCAGTTGGTTCTTTCAATCAGAAATAGAGAATCTAAAGTCTTCAATACCAGACTCATCGTGTAATTTAAGTTCACTGGCATCATTCTGTGAGGAGAAGTGCACCAGAAATATTCCCGCTGAGATTCCTTTAATGTCTGTTGCAGACGTTTATAAATATCTCTTAAACCTCAAATCAACAAACTCACACGGCCTAGATGGTATCAGTAATAGAATTCTTCGTTGTGCTGCACCAGTCATTAGCGAGTCCTTAACGTTCATATATAACCAGTGCCTGGCCAAAAACTACTTTCCATCTGCATTTAAAATTGCTAAAGATGTTTCCGCTAATTAAAAATGGCTCAATCGATAATAGCGTTTTGGGTAATTATAGACCTATTTCCTTACTATCGTCGCTATCAAAACCACTAGAAAAACACATTCATAAAATAACGTTACACCATTTAATTAACAACATGATCTAATAATTAACAGTCAATCTGGGTTTCGACCTAAATATTCTTGCCATAGTGCTCTAACAAAAATGACCGATAACTGGCACTTAAACATCAACAACGGTAGAATTTGTGGAGCGGTGTTTGTAGACTTTAAAAAAGCTTTTGATATGGTAGATCACGATATTTTAATTAGAAAACTAAAGCAAATGAAGACAAGCACCAACATAGTGAACATAATTACGTCATTTCTATCCGACAGGACAACAAGTCGTGTCCTTCAACAACTGTCTATCAAGACCCACACAGCTTAATATTGGTGTGCCTCAGGGCTCAATACTAGGTCCGCTGCTTTTTGCAGTTTATATTAATGATCTTCCTTTATATATCAATACAACTTGTGATCTATTTGCAGACGACTGTACTATATATACTAGTCAAGAAAACCGTAGTGAATTAGAGAATTCTTTACAAAAGGAACTTGATAATCTTACTAGATGGAAGCAATGAAAACCGCATGCAAATTAACATCGACAAAACCAAATCCATGCTAATAACGACCAGACAAAAACTACAGACACTAGCCATAACTGGATCACCGCTCGAACTCCGCATGGGCACGTTACCTATAGTTAATGTGACTGAACAAATCAAATCAAATCAAATCAACTTTATTAGGGTCACAAATTGGGCGCGCAGGCCCGTCTTACATTCGGCCCTTCCAATCACTCGTCTTTCGTTCATCAAGAGCATTATACATTTGCATAGGAAGAAAAATAAACATTGTGAAATGAATGTTGTAAACATAAACAAGGCTAATTACCATGGTATGAAGCCCATCTCCCACCTATCCATGCATCACCCCACCCACACAACACCCCCACCTACCCACACACATGCGCACCAAGGGACACATACACACCCCCACCTACCGACACACACGCACACCAAGGGACACATACATACCCCACCAACCGACCCATCCCCCTCCCGCACATCCCCCACCCACATACACTGCCCTCACCTGATCCCCCAACCAAAACACACTCGCCACCCACAAACATTCCCCCACCAACCCACACATCCCACGCCCATCCACATTCTACCCCACACATCCTCTCCCCACCCACACCTCAAACCACCCTTCCCCCAGCCACATCTCCATCGACAACATATTCCCCACCCACACACACAATCCCCCACCAACCCACACATCGCACATCCACTCACACATCCCCGAAACCATACACACACATCCCCACCAACTGACATGTCCCTACCCCCCCCCCACACACACACACATCTCCCTAACCACCCATACATCCCCAATCCACTCACACACACACCACCACCCACACATACAACTTCCACCCACCCACACATGCCTTAATCTAATCCCCCACCACACAATCCCCCACCCGCACATCACATACACCCCCTACCACGCACTATTCCCAACCCACGCACCACACACACACATATCCCTCACCAACACATCCCCACTTACACACCACACACATATCCTCCACCCAGATACCACAAAATAATCCCACCCACACAGATACCCTTACCCATCCACCCCACATACCCCCACCCACACACACATACCTCACCCACACAATATCACCAACCAACACACCACACACCTCTCCCCACCCACATACGCATTCCCTACCCGTCCACCAACACCCACTCACTCACACATCCTCCACTACGCACCCACACACCCCCACCAACCCACTCCCAACCAAACATCTCTCGATCACAATACCCCTACCCCCACACACATCCTTAGGGCTTTTAATAGACAGCCATTTGAACTGGAGCTCTCATGTTCACGCTCTTACCAAGAAAATAGCACAAAAAGTTTACCAACTTGCTAAAATTCAGCACTTCCTGGACGAAAGCACACGAAAAATATTCTATACATGCTATATCCAATCACATCTCGATTACTGTTCCACAGTTTGGGATGGTTGCCCTAAATCTAATTTAAAACGACTATGTTCTCTACAAAACCGCGCTATTCGTCTGGTTTCTGAGCATAAAGCACGTTGAAAGTAATAATTTGTACAGTCATCTAAGACTTCTACCACTACAAAAGCGCTTCCTTTTCAACAAAGCCAAATTAGTGAATAAAATTATATCTCAAAATACCCCAGAGTATCTTCTGCCGCTGATTCAATCTAATGCAATGAACAGCAAGCGCCTAAATTTGTTACATGTCTCAAAGCCTAGATTGGACCTATACAAAACATGTTTCGCCTATTCTGGTGCTCACTTATGGAATGATCTGCCTCCAGATCTGAAAACTCCAATGAGTCCCTACACATTTAACCGAAAACTCTTTCAATACTTAATCCATACCGACTATATGCCACCATAATTCATTTACTGGTATAATTGTTCATTATACTTGTTCATTATAATTGTTGAACTATAATTGTTCACTATATATGTGTGTGCGTGTGAGGAGAGAGAGAGAGAGAGAGAGAGAGAGAGAGAGAGAGAGAGAGAGAGAGAGAGAGAGAGAAAGTGGGTGTCAGTGAGAGTGAGAGAGTGAATGCTGTGTGTGCGCCACATGCATGCGTGTGTGTGGAGAGAGTGATTGAGCGAGAAATAGTGGGGGAATGTGTCAGTGCATGCATTCGTACTTGTATGTGTGAGAGTGAGTGAGGGAGTGTGATGCGTGCGTGCATGCGTTCATGCATATGTGTATGTGTGAGAGAGTGTGATTGAGAGAGTGAGTGTGTGTGTGAAGGATTGTGTGTGAGAGAGTGAGACAGTGGGAGAGGTGATGTGTTAATGTGTGTGTGTGTGTGTGTGTGTGTGTGAGCGCGCGCATGCGTGTGAGTTGTGTATATGAAAGAATACAGACAGAGAGAGAGAGAGAGAGAGAGAGAGAGAGAGAGAGAGAGAGAGAGAGAGAGAGAGAGAGAACTGAGCAGATGCATGTCATGTAACACGCATGTTATGTAACACGCGAATCCATATGTTTGTGTATTCTCAGCTGTCATATTATCAGTTAAATACCATTTGATTTTATCATGCATAATATAAACTCATGTTCATTACTGTAGTTTGAGTGAGTGAGTCAGTGAGTGTGAATGAGAGACAGAACGAGTGATCGTGAGAGTGAATGAGTGAGCGGGAGAGTGAATGAGTGAGCGGGAGAGTGAATGAGTGAACGGGAAAGTGAATGAGTGAGCGGGAGAGTGAATGAGTGAGCGTGAGAGTGAATGAGCGGGAGAGTGAATGCGTGAGAGTGAATGAATGAGCGGAAGAGTGAATGTGTGAGCGTGAGAGTGAATGTGTGTGTGTGTGTGTGTGTGTGTGTGAGAGAGAGAGAGAGAGAGAGAGAGAGAGAGAGAGAGAGAGAGAGAGAGAGAGAGAGAGAGCATCACTATTTTTACGTCACATACATTTTATGTACACATTTTTCTCCATGTTTAACATTTTTATGAGACTGCTCATGACAAGTGTCAGTGTATGTGTGTGAGTAAAGTGTGGGAGTTTGTTCATACTAGTTTCAATACTAACGTGAGACATTTTGTATGTGTCTAGATGTGAGGAAGTGTGAGTGTATGTGGAGGATGTGTGTGAGTGTGGGGATATGTGTGGGTGGGGGGTGTGTGGGTGGGGTATGCATTTGGATGGGTTGGGGTGTGTGGGTTTTGGTGGGTAGTGGTATTTGTGGGTGTTGGTGGGATGTGTGGATGGATGTGTGGGAGTGAAAGTACGGGTGTTGGAATGGGTGTGGGGGATGTGTGTATGGGTGGAGGATATGTGTATGGGACGGATGCAGGGGATGTGTGTTTATGTGGGTGGAGATGTGTGGATGGTTTGAGGAAGTATGTGTGGGAGGCGGGGTTGTGTGGGTAGGGGATTGTGTTGGGTGGATTTGGGATGGAAGGGCGGGTGGGGAGAAGTGTATGGTGTGTGGGTTTGAGATATGTGTGCGGTGTGTTGGTGGGGGATGTGTGAATGATGTGTGGGTGGAGGGTATGTTTGTGGTGGTATGGGTGGAGGATAGTGTGTGGTGTGGGGGATGTGTGTGATGGGTGTGGGGAATGTGAGTATGGGTGGGGTATATGTGTGGGTGAGCAGGGGATTGTGGTGGTTGGGGGAAGTATGTGGGGGAGTGTGGGTGGGAGATGTGTGTATGTGGATGGGGAATGTGTGGGTGGGGGTGTGTGAGTGGCTTAGGGATGTGTAGGTGGGTGAGGGAGTTGTATGTGTCGGGGTGGGATGTGTGAGTGGGTGGAGGATGTGTGTGGGGGTAGGGGTATTGTGATCGAGAGATGTTTGGTTGGGAGTGGGTTGGTGGGGGTGTGTGGGTGCGTAGTGGAGGATGTGTGAGTGAGTGTGTGTTGGTGGACGGGTAGGGAATGCGTGTGTGGGTGGGGAGAGGTGTGTGGTGTGTTGGTTGGTGATATTGTGTGGGTGAGGTATGTGTGTGTGGGTGGGGGATTTTTGTGGTGTGTGAGTGGGGGTATGTGGGGTGGATGGGTAAGGGTATCTGTGTGGGTGTGGGTGGGAATATTTTGTGGTATCTGGGTGGGGGATATGTGTGTGGTGTGTAAGTGGGGATGTGTTGGTGAGGGATATGTGTGTGTGTGGTGCGTGGGTTGGGAATAGTGCGTGGTAGGGGGTGTATGTGATGTGCGGGTGGGGGATTGTGTGGTGGGGGATTAGGTTAAGGCATGTGTGGGTGGGTGGAAGTTGTATGTGTGGGTGGTGGTGTGTGTGTGAGTGGATTGGGGATGTATGGGTGGTTAGGGAGATGTGTGTGTGGGGGGGGGGGGTAGGGACATGTCAGTTGGTGGGGATGTGTGTGTATGGTTTGGGGATGTGTGAGTGGATGTGCGATGTGTGGGTTGGTGGGGGATTGTGTGTGTGGGTGGGGAATATGTTGTCGATGGAGATGTGGCTGGGGGAAGGGTGGTTTGAGGTGTGGGTGGGGAGAGGATGTGTGGGGTAGAATGTGGATGGGCGTGGGATGTGTGGGTTGGTGGGGGAATGTTTGTGGGTGGCGAGTGTGTTTTGGTTGGGGGATCAGGTGAGGGCAGTGTGTGTGGGTGGGGGATGTGCGGGAGGGGGATGGGTCGGTTGGTGGGGTATGTATGTGTCCCTTGGTGTGCGTGTAGTGTCGGTAGGTGGGGGTGTGTATGTGTCCCTTGGTGCGCATGTGTGTGGGTAGGTGGGGGTGTTGTGTGGGTGGGGTGATGTATGGATAGGTGGGAGATGGGCTTCATACCATGGTAATTAGCCTTGTTTATGTTTACAACATTCATTTCACAATGTTTATTTTTCTTCCTATGCAAATGTATAATGCTCTTGATGAACGAAAGACGAGTGATTGGAAGAGCCGAATGTAAGACGGGCCTCCGCGCCCAATTTGTGACCCTAATAAAGTTGATTTGATTTGATTTGATTTCTCCCCTTACTATCACAGCACCCCCTGTCGTATTTCTGTGATCTTGCATCCTATTCATCAAATGATCCAAGTATTCTTTCGCTAACTCACTTGTGTACTGTTTCTTCTCTTCTCTCCGCCTTCCTATGCTTTTTCTTGTATTCTCTCCTCACTAATTCATCCTTTTATTCACGTATTGCTCAGTCAAGTTTGAGTAACCTACACGCAATCTGTCTTTCTGTCGAACTGACTGCCTGCCTGCCTGCTGGCATTGTCTGTCTGTCTGCCTGTATGTCAATATGTCTGTTTGTCATGTCTGTTTATCTGTCTGCTTGTCTGTCTAAGTGTCTGTTTGTTTGTTTGAGTGTCTGTCGATCTGTCAGAGTACGTCCATGCCTACCTACCTGTCCTGTCTGCCATTTTGTCTGTCTGCATGCCTGTCTTTGTGTCAATATGTAACACAAACAAAGGTGAGAATCACTGCCCAGTAGCCTATTCTATAACGCCTAAACAAACCTTTCTAAAAATAGACACAGTATTGTCACAACATCCCACCCACCCAGCACCCCTCAGCTGCCCCTCTCCTGCCTTCTCTCACTTTACCGCAACTGCAGTTAAAACTCGCGCGAATATAAATGTCGTAAACATGTCCATAGGAATGACTTGAATAAAACTGTCTTTGTTGTCGCAAATCCAAATGACGTATTCTCTTCCGCCGCATTTGCTTTATGATACTTCTTTTCACTTTTTTGTCTCTCTATTCAGAAACCCTCCACCAGCGTTTCACCCTGTTTCCCCTTCTCCCCCTCTACGTCTTCTCATTCCTACATTGCGCAACTACTCCTGTATGATGATTGGATTATAACTTCTATAAATGTAACTCTTTTAATTTATTTTTGTTTAAATGATAAATATTCAACAAAATAAAGTGCATCTGTGTCACATTAATGTGATAGGTCAATCACCACCACCATTCCCCACCACCACCTAATTACACTCACACACACAATTTTATGGCTGCGATAATGTTTATAGGCAATTTATATTGATAGAAAATAAATCGAATGGCTTCAACTTTTGTTTCCTCAGCGAAAACTTGCTTTGTTTAGCGGTTGCAGTTTCAGGAAGTCTATTGAAATTCAAATTGTGGTAATCATGAGACTGCCCACGTACCTGTAAAACAGGGCTTCTCAACATGGGAATAGCCAATCCCTATGCACTCACATAACGATTTCTATAAGCACATTAAGAGAAGAATACCAGCAAGATCAGCAGAAGAAATAAATTAATTATGTACAGTGTGGATGTGTAGAGGGAAAGTAGCGCAAGCAGTGCCATATACATTTTCAGACATAAAAAATTAGAAAGAACTAGCACATGTGAAAACATATATGTTTTTATTCTTCATAATATTTAACCTTTCCACTACTATGGTCTGTTTATGTCTGACTTCCCCATTGTTGCTGACTATGATTAGGGTTATGCGGTAGATTTTCTCAGTATGATGCAAATCTTCGAAATGATGCCCCTTAAATGGCTGCGGCATTTTGCACAGTGTACCTGTGCGGGCTGTTGGATTGCCAGGACTCCTGTCTATTCCACTTTTCACATTGGACAGTGGGGAGCATTTTGTGTGATATTCACTGGCACAGGAATGGAGCATAATGGGGGTAACCCGTTGCCGTGAAGTTGGAACCTCGACCAACCAACCAACCAACCAACCAACCAACCAACCAACCAACCAACCAAACAACCAACTAACCAACCAACCAACCACAAACCAACCAACCAACCAACCAACCAACCAACCAACTAAATAACTAACTAACTAACCAACCCTTGAATGTGATTTTTAAAAAATGCCTAAAATGTACTAATACTATTTTTTTTTTTTATTTTGAAAATATAAATTACTTTAAAATAATTATATCGACTATTAACTACAACAACCTACTACAGTTTTACCTTTTTAACTTTAACTTTAGGAAATTCGTTAATTAGGGATGTGTAGTCTAGAGTGCGCGGTGTCGCTGGCCTAGAGGTTACACAACTATCTCCGTAATCTCGTATAAGCTCGGAAGTAACGTGACGTTGCGCAATAATCGGTAGCGGTTCTTTCCGCTTCAGTAACTTACCGGGTATGTGAGCCGGTCGCTCAGAAAGCAGTGGCAAACTACTGAGCGTAATCTTGCCAAGAAATCAACAATTAGCTGAAAAATGCTGATGTTGACAGCGATGTTCTGTAAAAGATATGCAAACAAAAAAAAAAAAAGTCTAGAGTGGCAGCCAATGTAGATTCAATAAAAGTTAATGACATATTTCTACGTTTTGTTTGGCTTATTGAACTTCTTAAGAAGTGTTTTATTAATATTAACTTAGACAATCTTCTAGCCCCACTAGCTACAGAGACAGGGAGTGTTAATAAAATGTTCAGAGCTACAATAGTATTTAACACATTTATTATGCTTGACCACCTAAGAGCACTCAATGGTTTTAGAAGTTAATTGAGAAACATATTATTAGCACTTACCAACCTTTTGTAGAACCAGAAAAAAGTGTAAAGTTCTTGTACAACAGAAAATTTTTTATTTCTGTAGAAGAATATGCTGCATCATTCACAACTAGGTTTAAAAAACTGACATGCACAGGGCACATAAAAACGCCCTTGGATATTCTTCAAGTCTTCTATTTTGTACACACTTTCTTACTCCTTTCATATTAGCTCCGTTGTCATAGCCTTGCCCTCTATGCCACTTTAACTCAAATCATAACTTTTCCAAAAGTGTCAAAATAAGTTCTGTGAAACCCTATCCGGTTGAATCACTAAGGTTAAAAAAAAAAGCAAAAAAAATAAACAAAAAACAAAGAATTTTTCAATTTCATATTTATTTTGAAAGGAGTTAAAGCGAAAACTCTTATTGTTAATGAAAGCTGTTCAATATGACTTACGTCTAGGTGTACCTGTCGGCGATTATCGAAAAATATTTAGCAGCTTTTATTATTTCGATAAATTTGCTTACTTTTGCCTACTTTTTGATTCGAGTCACTGTTGTCATAACATAATAATTTTCAAAGATAATAAGTAACTACAATTGCTGTTAAAAAAAAAAACAAACAAACAATCCTGATCTGCTTACTTATACAGACATATTATATATCTGATTTACTGATTTAAACACAGCACAGCCACTTTTAGCTTCTCGAGACAAACTAACATGAAAGTCAAATGTTGTCAATAATTGTAAGCTTAAAGCAGAAATGATTGATTGATTGATTGATTGATTTAGGAAACGACATCACAGCAGTCGGCGCCTCGGTCCCCATCCTCAGCAGCCAGCGAAGAGTTCCAACACCAATAGTTCCAGTAGCAATCTGATTATATGTCCGTCTCGCCTTTCCACTGAGCGTCGAGCGTTGGCCAGATCCCCTCGTCACTCCTCGCTGCCTCATTCTTGCCAAACTATGGTGATCCATTTGCTCCTCCGAGATGTACACGTGCTTCCACAAGGCCGCGTCCACGTCTGCCTTGTCATGCATCAATACTAGACCAAGTTTTGCCGAGCTAGTGTTCATTCCCCAGCACACCGGCATGCCCCGGAGAAAAGATCCAGTTGATGCTTGCCACCCGTGACCTCCGAAGCGAAGCAAGCCACTCTGCACGAAGCCTACCTGTCCTCACCCTCCTCAGCATGCTTTCTGAGTCAGTTACAATCACAATGTGTGTATGTATCGTGTTCTCTATCCAGCAGAAAGTTGCACTAACCGCCTCCACCTCCATTCTTAAGCTAGATGTTGTGGTGTCATACGCCAGGCTCAGAGTAGCTGCTGACACAGCTCACCCGTTGCATGAGGCGCTGGACGCAGTTAAGGGCCAGCGACTGATAAGATGGAAATAATGGATGGCTCAGGCGGAGGATACGATCAGACAGGTGTGCATCTTGGAGAACATTAGGCGAGGAGAGGAGTGGGTCAGAGTGCCAGCGGAGCAGTCAGACTTGCCCAGAGTTATAATCACATTGAGCCGGGAGTGCAGGGAGTGGCCAGCAGGGGCCACGGAAGTGGAAATCCAACAACTAATTCAGGATAATGCTCGCCCGGGTGATGTGATTATCTACACAGATGGTTTGGTGTTGAGAGGTAGTAGAAGTGCCTGGGGGTTCTTGGCAAAGGCTAATGGTCGACGTTTGGTGCAGGAGAGCCTGGCATATGATACCACAACATCTAGCTTAAGAATGGAGGTGGAGGCAGTCAGTGCAGCTTTCCGCTGGATGGAGAATACGATACACACACATCGTGATTGTAACTGACTCAGAAAGCATGCTGAGTAGGGTGAGGACAGGCAAGCTTCGTGCAGAGTGGCTTGCTTCGCTTCGGAAGTCACGGGTGACAAGCATCGTCTGGATCTTTTCTCCGGGGCATGCTGGTGTGCTGGGGAATGAACAGGCAGACAGATTGGCTGGCTCTGCAAAACTTGGTGGAGTATTGATGCATGATAAGGCAGACGTGGTTGCGGCCTTGTGGGAGCACGTGTACACCTCGGAGGAGCAAATGGATCACCATGGTCTGGCAAGAATGCGACAGCGATGAGTGACGAGGGGATCTGGCCGATGCTCGACGCTTAGAGGAAAGGCGAGACGCACATATAATCAGATTGCTACTGGTACTATTGGGGTTGGAACTCTTCGCTGGCTTCTGAGGATGGGGACGGAGCGCTTATGCGAATGCCCCGAATGCTGTGATGTCGGTTCCTAAATCAATCAATCAATCAATCAACGCCAGGTTCTCCTGCACCAAACGTTGAACATAGACCAATATAGAAAAGCAGAACTATCAACACGTAACACGTGTAATTGTCATTTGTGATAATTGCCGCCTCAACATTTAGGGAGCTGCGCGCGGTATATTACAAACAAAAAAATATACTGTTCAAAAAAAAAAAAGAAAAAAAAAGAAACGCATAGCTATCCTAGGCCTGAGTCTTTATGAGTTTGTAAGTAAAACTTTGTGCTAGGGTATATAAAAACCAGCCTCAAATGTTCTTTACAGTGTCACATGCACGTGTTGACCTGACTTGCTTTCGTTTTTGTAATCGTTACAATGCAGTGGTCAATAGTGTGTATGACCAAACATTTACCACAGCTCATGATGCGCGCACGTGAAAGCAACAATATTTGAGGTGAACACTATTCACTGACTACGCAACTGAAACCCAATAAAAGGATAACGCTACACAAACAATTCAGTTCATTTTCAAGCAAACGTCTATGGCACCTCCATCGATAAATTTAAGGAACATTGCTATTGGCCTACTGTATGCAGGCGAAAGTCAAAGTCAGGTTGCCAGGCATCTAAACGTGCATCAGAGTGTAACAAGCTATGGGGAGGGTCCCATAATGTCCCGTCACAATATTTCAAACTTATTCTTTTGCCCTGGCTGGGAATAGGTCTTTGTTGCCAATCCTCATCCGTTCCCCGGACTTACTGTCACACTCTCTTTCGACCTCAGGGTTATTTCCTGCAGTGTATTTCTGGCTGACCCACACGTAACATGACGATCGTCTCAGTCACTATAATTTGAATTTAATACCGTAATAAAGACAACACAGAAGAACACCAATACAGATAAACCTATACAAGTCCAGAAAAGAAAACTGATGAGATAACTCTAGTCCAGAAATGAATCCAGAAAACTCTGAACATCATATAGCACAGATCTTGAAATTGTCCAGTCATTTCACAACTGCCTCACCGGGCAAAGGTTCCAGTCTCTCTATCCAGCGTCGGTTGTTCGAACAACAGCTTCCAAGTTTCCTAGGCCAACACGATATATTCATTCATCTGGTCTGGGAACAGGCCATGGGATCACTCAGCACAATTTAGGTTGGGAAACACGATGTAATCACTCATCTGGTCTGGGAAAATGCCATGGGATCACTTGGCACAATTTATGATGGGAACCAAGGTCCTGTGACCAGATTGTGTATAAGGAATGAGTCAGAGTCTTTCGCTGTCCCGGACAAGGATGGGAATTGGCATAGGTCCAAACAGCATCCTCAGCAAACACTCGACCTTAAGTCGATGAGAAGACTTGAGTTGTAGTTGCTGCACTCATTTAATTTTTGTAATGCTTCTCCATTGACATTAGAAACAATATACCTGAGATGTCCACTGACTTGCCCTGGCTTCATCAGGTACTTATAACTTTTGGCATAGAAGCCCTGTCGAGTCTAACAACACACTTTACTGTAAACACTCGACCTTAAGTCGATGAGAAGACTTCAAAAGAAGGCATACCAAAATTCTAGTGAGGGATCAAGCTGACTCATGCACCACAATCCTGAGGTCCAATTGGGCCTCAGTCATTACATTAGTTATGCATTTCGGCTTACCAAGACCAGTATATAAGTGGCTTGCTTGAATGCGTCTGACCTGTCAGGTAGCCCCTGGATTGGCTACGTCCTGGCTCGCATAGACCTCCAACTTGTAGACGTCCTGTCGGCTACCCTATGCACCCTGTTGCATACAAGACTCACTCTCCACACTCATACCCTGCCTTTATTATTATTGGGCACATTCGTTTCCCAGCTTCTCTCTCCCTTGCAAACCATGCCTTTCTCACGACAAAGATCTTGTGGTGTGGTGTGCCTAGTAATCTGTGTGTTTCTCCCCCTTAACTAATATTATAGTAGTGGGGTTGTATGGCACGCAGTGTAGTTCCCCATTCCCAGCAAGAATAGGAAAGAAGATACTACCCCTTCCGGCCGCTGCTCTTGTCTGAGCTGTCGCCGCAATGTACCGGCAGTGCCTCTCATAACACGTAGATTCAGAGGAATGCAGGTTCTCTCAATGAGATAAAGAAGTTTATTTATATTCCCGACATCATCCTATCGACTAAAAGACGAAAGAGATAGCACCGTGGATAGCCTCTTCCGGCTCAAGAAGATAGATCATAGATTGGTGGACCCCATCCCCAAGGAGCCCTTCCCTCCTTCCGGCACACCGTAGCTATCTAATGTGCTTATATTTAAATGAGAGATGCTACTAAGTAGAGGTACACCGTAGGAAGAAAGATAGCACTCGTCTATCGGCTGCCAAGAACAAGCGATATCATTTGGGAAATATTTATTGTTCAGATTTGTTCCCTTGCCATGCCAAGATTAAGACGCTTAGCCAGATTGGCTAACGGTCACCCCCTCCCAATATGGCAAGACTGCCGTTTCGCCATATCATCTCAGTCGTTAAGACAATAGAGATTTATAAGTGCAAAACTAATTACAACCTAAGATTACCTTTCATAGCCCATCAGTATTCTGCCTTTAAAATGTCCCAATCTTTAACTTGACATCTTGACATTAGGCAGTGGGTAACGATCAGTAGAAACAGACATGAATTGCCCCAGAAGCCGCACCAGTGCGCATTTGGCGCAAGCCGCTCCATTGGGTCTACCCGAAAGAAAAGACCTATATCTAATCGCTCTATGAAAAGATCGTGTTATGAAAGTAACCCAAAGAACTATCTTTCCTGGTGATTGAGCGAACAAGAGAAATGAGAGCTCCTGAAAGCTGTTTCCCCCTGTTTACCCAAAATAAAAGAAGGCATGAGGACATGAGCCATTGGCGTTTCGCCACATAGGCCCCATCTTAAGAAAGTCGAACCCTACGAACTTTCTACTGCCAGAGGTTCTGTTCGAATGGCCCCACCCTCACATTCAACCAAAGGATGCCGTGATAGGAAATCCGCTCCCACATTCTCTCTTCCGGGGATGTATTCGACCGTGAACTGATACGGTTGTAGGAGCAATGACCATCTCATTAACCTCGCGTTCAGTTTCTTAGAAGTTGCTAAAAAGGTCAGAGGTTGATGGTCGGACTGCACTTTGGCTAACGGTCACCCCCTCCCAATATGGCAAGACTGCCGTTTCGCCATATCATCTCAGTCGTTAAGACAATAGAGATTTATAAGTGCAAAACTAATTACAACCTAAGATTACCTTTCATAGCCCGGGGAGAAACACACAGATTACTAGGCACACCACACCACAAGATCTCTGTCAGGTATACAGATAAGGTTGAAATTTCTGTAACGCCCACACTAGAGCCAGACATTCCCGTTCGACTGTGGAGTAATTCCGTTCGGCGGGTAACAGTTTTCTACTTGCATACGCCACCGGACATATAGCACCGAAGCATCATTTCGCCCTTCCTGCAACAAAGTTGCCCCAATCCCTATGTTACTCGCGTCGGTTCTTAGAACAAACGTTTTCTCCAAATTTGGGAGTTGCAGGACAGGCCTATCCACCAAAGCCTGTTTCAGCTTCCCATAAGCTTCTTCACAGCTCGGTGTCCAGACTATAGGATCTGGCGATCCTTTCTTCAGGGTCTCGGTTAACGGCGCCGCAATTTCGTTGAACTTCGGAATAAATTTCTGGTAAAACCCACACAGAGACAAGAAAGACCTAACATCTTTTCTGGATTTAGGACGGGGTGCGAGTCGGACCTTCTCAATATTCTTCTCTTCCGGTACCAGTCCCCCTGGGGTAATAGTATGTCCCAGAAATTCCAAGGATTGATGGCCAATCATACATTTGGCTGGACGGGCGGTTAACCCTTCCTCTTTTAACCTTTTGAAGATCTGTCCCAAGGACTTCAGGTGATCACTCAGATTGTCAGACGCGATGAGAATATCATCCATAAACGAGACCACAGAGGGATCCTTTAAAGGCTCTAATAACATTCTCATCATGCGAGTGAACACACTGGGCGCATTGCTCAGCCCAAATGGCATCACCTTGAATTCGTAATGCCCGCTCGGAGTACTGAAGGCGAGCAAGGGGCGAACCTCGGGTTTCACAGGGATCTGATAATATCCCCTGCTTAGATCAATTTTCGAAAAGTACTTTGCCTTATTTAGTCTGGCAAACAGTTGATTTGTGTTCGGTAACGGTTCAACTTGGAATGTCGTACATCTGTTTAAATGCCTGTAATCAATACATAGGCGGTGCTCCCCACTGGGCTTCCTCAACAAGACAACCCCGGCATTATAAGGAGAAGTCGAAGGAGTGATGATGTCATCGTCCAGAAGCTTATGGATTTCAGCTTCCAGGGCCTTCTCTTTCGAAAAGGGCACTGAATATATTTTTTGGCGAACGGGGTCTTGGGTAGTCAGAGTCATATCAAACTCGACTAACCCTGTTCGCCCTGGCTGATCGGTAAGAATCTGCTGATGGGACTCCAACAAACGGATGACCCGGTCTGTTTCTTCAGCCGACAGATCAGGATTTATATGTACATCCTATAGGTTTCCCCAGAGTGTAAAGGATACTCCCTATCCGCGTCTTCGCCCGATTCAGTTTCCATCGCGACCGCCATAGTCATGAGTGGGAGAGAAGTACCATCAGATCGTTCTTCATACTTTTTGAGGAGGTTAATGTGGAAGATTTTGGATTTCCCCCTGATCCGGATGGCATAGTTGGTTCGGGACACAACCCTTTCCACCGGGAAAGGCCCCTGCCAACCAATCTCGAATTTATTGGAACCCACTGGAAGTAACAACAGAACCCGATCCCCCACTTTAAGAGACCTATCTTTTGTCCTTCTATTGTAGTAGGCCGCGTGTCTCTTTCTGGCTGCCCTTAGATTCTGAGCTGCCAAAGCCCAACCCGTCTGGAGCTTCTTCTTTAACTCTTCGACGTATTTATATGAGGATACAACTTCTTCGGAAGTTTCTTCCTCTGTCCAACATCTCAATAGGGCTTCTAAGGGACCCTTGATGGGCCTCCCGAATAGTAGAGTGGCTGGTGGCAACCCGGTCGACCCATGGGGAACCTCCCGATAGGCGAACAAGGCGGCTGAGATATACTCATCCCATCTGTCTGGTTTCTCTTGAGCCAGCTTCCGAAGCATGGTCATCAAGGTACCATTAAACCTCTCTACTTGCCCATTAGACTGAGGGTGGTACGGGCTTGTGTGAATGTGGTTGGTCTGGAAGATACGAAAGACTTCTTCCATCCGCTTACCACAGAACTGAGACCCATTGTCCGTTAGGATCTGGTTGGGAAATCCCAACCGAGTAAAGGTCTCCATCAGTGCATCAGCCACTCGCTTAGAGTCGATTGTGGCCAAAGGTATCGCCTCACCCCACATGGAACAGCAATCCACCATCGTGAGAATGTACTTATTCCTCTTCCTAGTCCGAGGAAGAGGACCAACAAGATCGATGGCAACTCTCTCGAAAGGAGAGTTCATAATGGGCATGTCACCCAAGACTACCGGAGCCGTCCAGTGTTTTGGTGCCACACGCTGGCACTCTGGGCACGACTTGACGTACCTAAGCACGTCTCCAGTCATCCCTGGCCAGTAGTAATGGCAGGAAATGCGCTGGAGAGTTGCCCCGACACCCATATGTCCACTGAATGAAATGGTGTGTCCCATATGAAGAAGCTGTTCCCGATAAACCTTAGGAGCTACCAGCTGTCCATGCTGGCGTTCCTCCACTCCGGCTCTCCGGTACAGTAACCGATTCTTCATATAATACTGACCCCGTCTTGGTGGGTCAGAACTTTTTGGCAACTGGTTGAAGCAAGGTTGCAAAGTAGCATCCTGGCTTTGAGCAGCTCGTAACTCCCCAGGCAAGGGGATTCACGATCAAGGCCGGCGTCTGCTCATCCTCCGATTGAGATCTGGTTTGCATCGCCCCTACGTACATGGGTTCTGTTGGGATCCCTAGAAAGACGTAGCGACAACCCAAGATCATTGGGAAGATAGGATCGAGCAGAACGGCTGCCTGTATAGTGCCGGTAACATATTTTGATTTGATGTCCACCTTCGCAATTGGAAGAGACATCGCTACCGCACTCTTTGTCGCCGTTTGAATCTCAATAGATTCCCCGGTTAGCTGCTCTGGGCTCACTAAGTGTGATGAAATTACAGCCTCAAACTGCAGACCTGTGTCATAGAGACACTCAACTGGTTGTCCGTTCACAAGTATCGTCTCTACTACTGGTGGTTTTTCTAAATCTTTGTTCTCAAGACCCCTCCCTTCTACCTCCTTGTGAGACCCTTCCCCGGTTTCTACAAGACAAGCAGCATAGTGAGAGTCTTTCTGTTTACGCCGGCAATCAGCCGTATTGTGTGTGGGAGATTTGCAGTAGGCGCACCACTTTTCACTCCACTTTCTTTTAGGAGATCCAGGTGGACTCTTACCAGAAGGTTTCTTAATTAGAACTTTATCGAAAGGATCCTCCTTTTTAGTGTGTGTTGGTTTAGGGTTCTTCTTCTTTCCAGACCAAGTGTCTGGTGATCGGGGATTGGGTTGTGACAGTTCCCCATTATCCCCATGAGCTAGCACATACCTTTCCGCTAATGTATTTACCAAGTCTAACTTCTCTGCCCCATTTTCTAGCAAGAAGGTTTGCAATGGCCTTGGCATCATCCTCTTCATTTGGTCAACGACCACTAATTCTTCTAAACTTTCATAGTCGTTAGCAAATCCAGCTAATGACATCCACTTCAAAAATAAGACTTCAGTCTAACACTGTAGGCTGCGAACATCTCCCCTGGTTCTCTCTTCGACTTTCTGAACTGCTGTCGATAAGTATGAGCTGTAATCTGGAACCTTTTCAATAATGCTTTCTCCAGGGCTTCATAGTCATTCTCCATACCAGGTGGCAACCTTGAGTATACCTCGTTCGCTGTCCCTCTCAGGCCCTGTGAGAGTTTCAAGTTCCATTTCCCACGTTCCAGTCCCATAGCCAAAGCCATCGACTGGAATCTTTGAAGATACTGGTCGATCTTATCTTTGTGTTCATCGAACGGGAGCAAAGGGAACTTCATTGCCTGGTATGGACCGCCAGCAGAAGTTGTTGAGTCCGGTAGAACGGTGCCTCCCACTGCACCCTCGCTTCCCTTGGCAGATTTAGCTCTAAGCTCCAACTCCCTCATGCGGAACTCATGGTCTCTGACAGCCTGCTAAGCTTCCATTTTCTTAGCTTCGCGCTCAGCTTCAATTTTCTTAGCTTCACGCTGGACCTCAAATTTCCTAGCTTCACGCTCTGCCTGTCTGAAGTCTCTTTCAACTTCCTGAACATATTTTTGTAACTCTACACCATCGTAGCCCATCTCTCGCCCTTTAGCCTGTACTTCTGCAACATTAAATTTCGCTGAGGCCATCTTAAACTCAGCGGGTAAATGTATACAATTCTATATCAAAATTCATCTCTCAAATAACAATTGGATATTTTATATGACCACAACACGTCACATGTCGGTCAGTCTGTGTCAGGCAGAGTACAGACAATAGCCAGGCACGGTAGGCAGAACCTATTGATAGTAGACAAGGATATCTGTCCCCTATAACTATATCAGCCAGAACTCCACCAGGATTTCAAATATCCCGGGACGTGCCCCCAGAAATTGTAACAAGCTATGGGGAGGGTCCCATAATGTCCCGTCACAATATTTCAAACTTATTCTTTTGCCCTGGCTGGGAATAGGTCTTTGTTGCCAACCCTCATCCGTTCCCCGGACTTACTGTCACACTCTCTTTCGACCTCAGGGTTATTTCCTGCAGTGTATTTCTGGCTGACCCACACGTAACATGACGATCGTCTCAGTCACTATAATTTGAATTTAATACCGTAATAAAGACAACACAGAAGAACACCAATACAGATAAACCTATACAAGTCCAGAAAACAAAACTGATGAGATAACTCTAGTCCAGAAATGAATCCAGAAAACTCTGAACATCATATAGCACAGATCTTGAAATTGCCCAGTCATTACACAACTGCCTCACCGGGCAAAGGTTCCAGTCTCTCTATCCAGCGTCGGTTGTTCGAACAACAGCTTCCAAGTTTCCTAGGCCAACACGATATATTCATTCATCTGGTCTGGGAACAGGCCATGGGATCACTCAGCACAATTTAGGTTGGGAAACACGATGTAATCACTCATCTGGTCTGGGAAAATGCCATGGGATCACTTGGCACAATTTAGGATAGGAACCAAGGTCCTGTGACCAGATTGTGTATAAGGAATGAGTCAGAGTCTTTCGCTGTCCCGGACAAGGATGGGAATTGGCATAGGTCCAAACAGCATCCTCAGCAAACACTCGAGCTTAAGTCGATGAGAAGACTTGAGTTGTGGTTGCTGCACTCATTTAATTTTTGTAATGCTTCTCCATTGACATTAGAAACAATATACCTGATATGTCCACTGACTTGCCCTGGCTTCATCAGGTACTTATAACTTTTGGCATAAAAGCCCTGTCGAGTCTTTCAACACACACACTTTACTGTAAACACTCGACCTTAAGTCGATGAGAAGACTTCAAAAGAAGGACCCTGTAGATAACAAAATTCTAGTGAGGGATCAAGCTGACTCATGCACCACAATCCTGAGGTCCAATTGGGCCTCAGTCATTACATTAGTTATGCATTTCGGCTTACCAAGACCAGTATATAAGTGGCTTGCTTGAATGCGTCTGACATGTCAGGTAGCCCCTGGATTGGCTACGTCATGGCTCGCATAGACCTCCAACTTGTAGACGTCCTGTCGGCTACCCTATGCACCCTGTTGCATACAAGACTCACTCTCCACACTCATACCCTGCCTTTATTATTATTGGGCACATTCGTTTCCCAGCTTCTCTCTCCCTTGCAAACCATGCCTTTCTCACGACAAAGATCTTGTGGTGTGGTGTGCCTAGTAATCTGTGTGTTTCTCCCCCTTAACTAATATTATAGTAGTGGGGTTGTATGGCACGCAGTGTAGTTCCCCATTCCCAGCAAGAATAGGAAAGAAGAGACTACCCCTTCCGGCCGCTGCTCTTGTCTGAGCTGTCGCCGCAATGTACCGGCAGTGCCTCACATAACACGTAGATTCAGAGGAATGCAGGTTCTCTCAATGAGATAAAGAAGTTTATTTATATTCCCGACATCATCCTATCGACTAAAAGACGAAAGAGATAGCACCGTGGATAGCCTCTTCCGGCTCAAGAAGATAGATCATAGATTGGTGGACCCCATCCCCAAGGAGCCCTTCCCTCCTTCCGGCACACCGTAGCTATCTAATGTGCTTATATTTAAATGAGAGATGCTACTAAGTAGAGGTACACCGTAGGAAGAAAGATAGCACTCGTCTATCGGCTGCCAAGAACAAGCGATATCATTTGGGAAATATTTATTGTTCAGATTTGTTCCCTTGCCATGCCAAGATTAAGACGCTTAGCCAGATTGGCTAACGGTCACCCCCTCCCAATATGGCAAGACTGCCGTTTCGCCATATCATCTCAGTCGTTAAGACAATAGAGATTTATAAGTGCAAAACTAATTACAACCTAAGATTACCTTTCATAGCCCATCAGTATTCTGCCTTTAAAATGTCCCAATCTTTAACTTGACATCTTGACATTAGGCAGTGGGTAACGATCAGTAGAAACGGACATGAATTGCCCCAGAAGCCGCACCAGTGCGCATTTGGCGCAAGCCGCTCCATCGGGTCTACCCGAAAGAAAAGACCTATATCTAATCGCTCTATGAAAAGATCGTGTTATGAAAGTAACCCAAAGAACTATCTTTCCTGGTGATTGAGCGAACAAGAGAACTGAGAGCTCCTGAAAGCTGTTTCCCCCTGTTTACCCAAAATAAAAGAAGGCATGAGGACATGAGCCATTGGCGTTTCGCCACACAGAGTACCATCTGGCACCGGTTTCAAGCTCTGGTTCAGTTGAAGACCGGCATCGCAGTGGACGGCCCAGAGCGGCAATAGCAGCGGTTGATCGCTTTATTCGGCTTCGTCATCTCAGAGACAGGTTTACAACATCTTCCTCAATGTCCAGCCATTGCCTGCAGGACGTCATGTGACTGATCAAACTCCGGAATAGACCTCATGACGCTGGACTTCGGGCACAACGACCTTATCGTGGACATGTCTTTACTCGCCACCATCGCATATTCGATATCTTTGGGCTAACCAGCATCGTCCTTGGGCAGCAGACATCCAATGTAGATGTGTCTGGTTTATTGACGAATCTTTCTTTTTGTTGCAGCAGAGAGGGATCTACCGTGAGTGAAATGAACTTTTTGCCCACAATTGCGGCAATGAAGCTCCACCGCACGTTGGTGGAAGTGCTATGGTGTTGGGACTGATCAGTTACAGCGGAAGGAGCAACTGATTCAAATTTAATGCGCCACGATACGTAAATAAAATTCTTCGATCCTATGTCCTTCCACTTTTGGCTACCCAGAGTTCAGTGTTTCAACAGGACAATGCCAGACCCCATTGTGCACGGTTGACTACGCAGTTCCTGACTGCCAACAACATTCTCACCCTTCTCTGGCCATCCCTGTCTTCAAACATGAGTCCGATTGAGCAGCTGTGGGATGAGCTGCATAGACGTGCCTGTCGCCAAGACATTGCTCCAGCCAATCGTCGTGATCTGTTCCAGGCACTCCAGGAAGAGCCGGCAGCCATTCCACAGGCCCACATCAGACGTCTGATCGCATCCATGCCCAGGAGATGGCAGTCGATAATCGATGGGAGAGGAGGCCACACACCATACTCACGGGAAAGCCCGTACGCCAAAATTCTCACGTGACCCAGATGCAAAATAACTGTCAATTGATTGTCTGAACCCTAAGGTATGCGTGTGTGCAATGTGAACAATTAACTCATTATATTAAAAAAGGTATTGAATATCAAAATTATGGCAATGTATGTGTCTTCGACAGCTATGCGTTTCTTTTTTTTTTTTTTTTTGAACTGTATAGATTCGCGCTGTCAGATCAAAATGTTTTCGGAGAGCTATCACCAACGATACACCTGCACCATAAACCGAAATCAAAGGGTACAGAAAGCGTTTAGACAGAGGCGTGCGATAAATCATAAATCGTATACATCAATATAGGAATAACATAGACCAATATAGAAAAGCGTTGCGTAAAGACTTTTAATTATTGAATGGTTTAAATTATATTTTGATTTCGCTGCTTATGCCGTTCCCTTACAGTGACGCCTGATGCGGCCGCCTCTCTGTATCTAGTACGGCTCAACCTTGACTGTGATGCCAACACATTCAAAGTTTGTGATATTTTCAGTTTCTTCATGGGTGATTGTGACGTTTGGATGACATTTTATTTTGCTCATACAAAGGATTATTTTTTGTTTTATTTTAAGCTAAGAAAACTAAAGACGTTAATATTTACCGTGCCTTTTGACAGACGGGATTAACTCTTAACATAAATTAGCATATTTGAAAGTAGGACCGTGTCAAATGCACAAGTGAACTTTGAAATTGAATTTCCACCAATTATATGAATGAATCACTGGTATTATTGTTTTGACGTTTCCCTTTTTGTGTGTGCACAGATGATGAACACTCTTGTCTGATTCCCTTATGCACTTGAAGGCAGTTTGATGTTTCACTGGCTTCTCTGACAGCTGCTTATTGTCAACAATATATACATTCAGTTACGTGGATCAAATGTGCTGGAAACCTCATACCTTTCATGGTGTTCCACAATTATTGATGTTGAACACAGTTACTGGAGTCTACATTCCAGTCTGCATTTCTCAGAGAAGGCGGTCATGCAGAAAATATAATCGATGGTTCTTTTGCGATGTATAAAACCTGTCTGTATCATATCTAACTTACTTGACATCCTTTTTACAGTGATTCGCGGGAGGATTTTGGTGGCACGATTTTATTACTTTAGAAAGATAGTATGTGCCCAGTAACAAATCTCCTTTCTTTGAGAAGGGGATGTAGATTATTCTTTCCGTGCTTGGGTGAAAAAGAGCGCTGTTCTGGATCTTGACACATATTTCAGAAATGGAACTCTGGCTTCTTTTTGTGCCTGGACGAGTGTTGTTGGTATGTAGTCATCGTCTGGTGACCACCCTATCTCCATCTTTTCTATTGTTGATCGTACTTCCCGTAATAAAGGTTCTGGTTCTTTCTCTTCGCTTTCATATACATTATTTGGGTTGTTTATCGCATTTTCGGATAAAATACTTCGTGACAACGGTAAACAGTGGTAGAGAGACGGGGACACACCGAGAGAGAAGATTCTAGACAGTTTGACATCATCGCATAGACGAACATCATCATCATCATGTGCCATACTGGTAAGCGTGTGCGGTCAAGTTTTGCCACCTCACTCGATCATCAGAGTCGTGGAGCAGTTCAGTGTTTCTGTCTCAACCATACAACGTGGCCAAACCTTCCAGGTATTTACTTCTCTGACCTCCCCTTGTTCTCTTCCCCTCGATCTTGCCAGTTGTGACCAAGTTCTCCAATTGATTTCTTCTCATAACGTGACCAAACAATTGTGACTGTCTACGTCTAATTTCTCTAATCAAGTTACAGTTTTCATTTATTTCTTGTAGGAACATCAATATCAGAAATGACTGGCAGTATGCAAAACAAAGGGTTGTGGACATACGTGATAACCAACATCACACGGCATGGACTATAAGAAGAAGTACAATGAAAACGTAATTTAGTCACCGATAGAAGTCATAACGCTTAGACATCCTAGGGTAGAAATGATAACACTTCCCATGACACCTCTCTCTCTCTCTCTCTCTCTCTCTCTCTCTCTCTCTCTCTCTCGCTCTCTCTCTCTCTCTCTCTCTCTCTCTCTCTCTCTCTCTCTCTCTCTCTCTCTCTCTCTCTCTCTCTCTCTCTCTCTCTCGCTCTCGCTGCAATGTTTAATCATACTTCATCCATCCATTAGACGTAATTTGTCATGTGTGATCCACATCTTTCTTAATGTTAGTTGTAGAGTAGACATATCTCTTAAGATGTCTGTATTATGGAAACTCTTAGCAGTTCTCACGAATGTTTCCTATATCTGTAAAGGGTTGTGCTTCTTCTGTATACGTACGTTATTTTTTTTTCCTGTAATTTCGTATCAGCTTCTAACAGCCGTAAATCTAATTATGTGGTTTTTTGTGTTCTTTTTACCCTCAAAGTTTTTCATCGCATGTGATCAGTCCTGGCAATGTGGGCACTGTAAGTCAGTCCCCGGTCTTGTTTCGATTGGTAGCATCGTATGTTTTCATGTTACAAGCATCAGGATGAAATCACTGTTGTTGGCTGGCATTGTTGTGTAAATTGGGTTTCACCTATCAAAGGCGAAGTAAGGTTTCTCCTTCCCTCCGCTAGCCTACGGGACACTTTTGGGCAAGGTGGGATACCCTTTTATTCCCCTCACCCCTACCCTCACCCTGATCAGGGAAACATAAAGCCATGAGTGCAGGTGGTGGATGAAGTTGAAGAGCAGCTGACAGATACTTGTAGGTTTTGATCTCCACTTTCACGACGGTAGGCAGAGGATCTCTTTTCGGAGACAATGGCTACGGTCATCGACCAGTATGGTTACTGCTAAGAAGGAAAGCAGTGGTAAGCTACCTTCTTTACATATGCCACGATAATAATGTTGCGTAATTCAACAGAGAATTATAAAATGGAGTAAATGGTGCTCCACAGGAGCGGCTTCGCCCGGAAAGGGCAGTAAGTGAACCATGTGACTTCAGGCCGTCAGCAAGCGACTTATCACAATGTTCTTAATTATAAGTGCGTGATATGGTCGTTGTATAGGTAACGATGCTCCTGGTGTGTCAATTGAGCTATCTAACTGTCTCACAATATAACTCACCCCCGCAGTGCACATTCAACAGTCAGTGAACAAGATTGAGTTTGCGCACATAATCTTTAATGCAGACTGAACACGGACACAGATAACATATTTATATATCCAGAAACCAATATAATCCATAGAATATATATATCCTCCTCACAATTTAACACGTACACATCACTGCCTTCTCAAGGCCTGCTTCATCTCAAATCCACAAGACAGTTAATCCAGCTCCTATCCACGGCTGGACCTCACACAATACACTGACACACTGGGTCTAGCCTCCACTAACTATTCAACCCCCACTGGGTTTTAGGCCTGCATTCACAACTGGGAGAACCACACAACACACGATCTGACCCGCAGTCAGTCTAAGCTCCCACTTATTAGTCCACCGATCCGCTCGGCGCCAAAACATCAACTGTCCTGAAGTCCCCTGACTTCACACAAAACTAAACTGTCCTTCACCCCATCCCCCCTAGGGATCTGCTCACACCCGCACCATTATTTTTCATGGCTGGTTGTTTTTCTCGTAGTCTCGCTACTGGGGTCACTCACCTCAATGTCAATGACCCAGGCATATGTCACGACTGAATGCAAAAGATTGCTTGCTTGCTTGCTTGTGTTCGTTGGCTTGAACTCCAACGCGAAGTCCTGTTTGTCGGATGAAGACATCCTGTTGTCCAACATCAGTGTGATGTCATACAGGACCTGAGTTTTGCGTGAGTATCCGTTGTCCCATGTCTGGCTTATTGGTGTGCAGACTGGTGGTTCCTCGCCGTACAGGCAGACACTCTCCGACTTCGGAGGAATCCGCGATCCTATTGACCTTAGCCAGGACCCCGAAGGGACCTGTTGCCCAGGACGCTCGACGAGGACGCGTCAATAGGTCTTGGCCAGTATATAACCCGGCCCTGGTGCCTTGGAAACACCACTGCGTCCCGAATGCAAAAGATTAATAATATGTAATATAGGAATGTGGATGGAAAACTAGAGAATATCAAATAAGAAATTAGAAGACTGAATAGTAACATTTTAGATATATGTGAGATCCGATGGAAATGAATGGGCATGATAACATCCGAGTAATATAACATAATCCATTCTGATGGAGAGAAAAAACAACGAGGGGTATATCTTATAAGGGAATTGATTGGAGAGATCAAAATCTATCAAAGGATATTAGACAGACATCTAAGAAGATTATGGACACGATGGAGTCCTAACAATAAAACCAGAAACTAAACTGATTATGTCCTCATCAAAAGAAGATTTCGAAATGCCTTAAAAGTCGCAAGAATGTTAATTATATCTAAATTGCATGATCTGATTATGTAAAACACCTTTACGGTGATACAGGAGAGGTAAGGGATGATTTTCTTAATAATAATGAATGACCAACACTTTTGAGAATGGAGGTTCAGAATGCTCTTAACCATATGAAAACTGGCTAGACCCCCGCGTTCAGACAGCATCACAACGGAGATTATTAATGCCTTAGAACAGTGGTTCTCAATCGGTGGGAAATTCCCCCCTCCCCCAGGGACATTTTAGGGCTTCCAAAGAGGGTGGGGAAGGGTGGAAATTAAGATTATTTCAAGATCGCGTTAATACAAGCACCGATTAATTGATATTGTTTTTCCCTCCATACTTTGTGTTGCTGTACTTCTCGCTCTTCTGTAATTCGTTTTATAACGTAAGTAGACCTGCAAATCACGTTTTATATAGACATCTAGACTTGTTCTAGTATGTATTATTAAATTTAGCTTCAATTTATTTACGTATACTGTGTAGGGGCGGGAGGGGGGATTTATAGGGAGGAAATACAAAAAGTAGGGAATGCCATTCTGAACATATGGTGAAGAGGTACATTGGCCAGAAAAGGTTGAGAACCACTGCGCCTTAGAAGAATATGGAATAGTCAGGTCATCAGACTGCTGAACACTATATAAGGTGCTAGAGATATATCTAATGAATTATGTAAATCTATATTTATTACAATACCTAAGAAAACAGAAGGCTTGGAATGTTATCAACAATAAACAATTAATATAAAGAGTGCATCACAAAGATTTTGCAAAGAATCATCATGCAAAGAGTTAGGAAGAAAATATAACCCGAAATAGGGGAAGAACAATGTGGGTTCGTAGAAACTAGAAGGCAAGGGCACAGTAAATGCTGTGTATTTGCTGAGAACATTAATTGAACATGTATATAAGTAAACAAAGACCTACATATTTGCTTCATTTGCTACACAAAAGTTTCCATAAAATAAAACATGTCAACATGATGAAGATGCTTGCAGATCTACAAAGTGATGGGAAAGACCCCAGACTTGTAAAAAAAACATACTTAAAACAGGAAGCTGCCATAAAGATTAATAATCAAGTTGGTCAATATCAGCCTATTAAGAGAGGTGTACGACAGGGATGCGAAATGTCCCCAGATCCTGTTTCCCTATACAGCGAAAATATTGTTAGAAATTTAAAAGATATGAGAGGACTCACCAATGGGGGAATAACATCAGTAACAGTAGGTTTGCAGATGATACAGTATTAATTGCAGACAATGAACAAGATCTGCAACATTTAATAGATACGGTTATTGTACACAGTGAACAAATGTTGTTAGAATTAAATTGTAAGAAGACAGATATTATTATCGTAATTAAGAAGAAAGAAATACCATAATGTAATATATGGATAAATGGTAATATTCTTAAACAAGTGAATCGGTACAGCTATCTCATAACAGAGATAACATCTGATTGGACTAGGGGGTGCCTTAAAGAGATTAGAACAAGAATCACTTTGGTAAAGGTAGCTTTTTGCTAGAAGGAAGACATAGGCCTATTAACCAATAAAAAGATGTAATTTTAACGCGGAAGTGAGTGTCGTAGTGATACATAGAACCTATTCTTTTGTATGGAAGTGAAATGCGGGCAAACCTGTAAAACATCTAATGGCAGTGGAAATAAATGTGGTTTATGAGTAAAATACAAAGACTACCATGAACACATAGAAAAACTAATGAGCAAGTCCTACAAGAAGCAAATGAAAACCGTAAACAGATTGGAGAAATTAAACGCAGACAGTCAAACATTTTTTGGGCACTTGTGTGAAGAAATAAACTAGAAAACTTGGTGACAACTGGCAAGATTGACGGGAAAAGAACAAGGGGAAGGCAGAGAAGTAAATATTTGGATGGTTTGACCACAAAGCATGGTTGAGTCAAGAACACAGAGCTGATCCACGTGGTAATCGTGTAAGATAGCGACATATGACCGCCCACGCTTATCGGCATGGCACATGGTGATCATGATGATGTGTACATATCTGCCAGAGCGTCTCCACTGTCCTAGTCGACCAAAGCGTGGCTTAAAGCCTGTGGTTGCATTAGTCTTAACGATCTCTCCTGCCCATTCTATCATTGCCTACTCTGAAACCGCTTTCTCTTTTTGTCAACCTATAAAAAAAAAGGCCACTTAAAAGTCGTTAGGGTCGACTTCACTGCACCGGGGTTTCATTCCATATGGCTCAGTCTCATTCCGCAGCGGGGAAAGCGTCGCACAAAGCACGAACTCCGTAGCTCCAGCTACAACACCCAGGAGTCTCCGAAATAATGCACTCGTGAAATGAAGGACGCGGCCCGGAATCGAACCCACAACCTTCGGAGCCCGAGTCAGACGGTTTGTCACCCTATAAACACACACATAGACAAACACGCACATATACACACACACACACACACATACCCACACGTACACATCTGCCGTATGAATGTTCACAATTAGACGTTACATCTGAACCAGCGGATACCATCTGTCCCAGAATACCAGAAGAAATGTATGCGCCACATATAACTGAAAGACCACTCAAACAAACCACTATATCTATACCAATTAAGGCAGAAGAACTTGTTAATAGTCCAAACTTTTCCACTTATTAGAACTTCACTTACTTTTAGACCGCGGATTAATCAGGCGATGTGACTAAATCGTTTCCTCATAGCTTTTCCTGCCAAGACAATCCCAAGACAATTATGAAAGTTGTCATGTCCACAGTTCGCGGCGTAAATGGTGCTCCACAGGCTCAAAATCCCCCTGACATACACTGCAAGGTGCTATGTTGGAAGCAAATGACAGTTGACAGTCCCGTCCTCATTTGAAGAGGCTATGTCGATTTCAGAGTGGTACTGGTGGAGGCTGACTCCTGCCATTGCTGCCGATTGAACAGTCTTGGTAAGATAGACATTAACCACTATACGTTCACCACTTCTAATGTTAGTTAGTCGACAGATCGTCCTCTTTGCACATGGAACCACTCAGTAAATGACTGCTCGGATACCCTCCTCAATAAATCCCACAGCGTGTAGTGGCTCACGACACAACCTGTGTTGGTTTATTAATCTTCTTTGGCTTCCTGCATAGTGCTCTCGTCGGGCCACAGCTTTCCGTTCTCGCAGTCTGACCATGAATGTAGATTCACAACCATGACCGGTCCCCAACATTGAGGATAGGCAGTTGAGCTGTTAAGGCCTCGGGAGTGTTTATGCTTGTGGCTACGGTTTGCTTACACATTTTCTTCATGGTTCCGTCTCCCTGATAGTGAGATGAGTGCGTGGAGCGACACTGACAGCTGTGAATTTCGTGTGGAGTGCTTTTACATCTGTCCACGGTTGTTTGTAGCAAGAACTTCATGTTCAGAAAAATGGCGGCCCGCAGGTAACTGAACTAACTGGGTTGCCTTATGCAAAATGTGAGGCTGTTGTCTAGTGACTGTCACTTCCATCGCCGATGAACTATTTTTCGAGCGGACGTTTTTGTTGGCATTCTAGTAGCAGCATTATGCATAGTATACCTGTGCGGGCTGTCGAGACTCATGTCTGTTCTACTTCTCCCATGGGGCAGTGATGGATGGTTTGTGTAATATTCACTGGGACAGGAACGGAGCATAATGGGGCGACCCTTTTCAGGAAAGTTGGAACCGCGACTAAATAACGACTAACAAACTAACTAGTCATCATTTGGTTCTCGCAAACATCTTACTTCTCGTAAGTATATCAGCCTGGCCCATGGCTCGTCCGTCCTCCACAGAACCCTTACCTGTAAGCTTGTCAGCCTGCTCATTTCCTTGTACACCTGAATGCTCTGGCACGAAACGAAACTAATCTTTGCTTGCATTGACCGCCCCAGAGACACCAACAACTGTTTTCGGATTCAACCCATCTCTATCTTCCTGGGCATACGTATTGAGTCACTTAGGAAGCATGCCGAGTGAAGGTCTGTGTCTCGAGCCTTGTTATTGCTTTACTTACTGCCATGACTTCCATAGTCAGACTACGTGTGGTCAAGGCAAAAGCACCAGAATATTTCTTCACAACTTTCTATCCAGCCTGTGCCGCACAAGCCCACGAACTTCTCACGCGTTGAATGACCCATCTGTGTAAATGACAGTATCACCCTCTAAATAATTCTCCAAGATCAAACAAAGCCTGAACTTCCGCCTCCACAGCAGCCATATTTACTTGTCTGCATTTTCTGTCTAGTAGGATGCAAACTTAAAAGAACTTGTAAGAAAAATTGAATCAACACCGACAGACAGCAGGGATAAACCCAAGGAGGATGTTGTTATTGTTGACAGCGGCGTACTAGAAGTGACAGAGCTATTTACTGTCGAAAAGAATGATGCTAAGGAATAATATGTTATCATATCTCAACATCATGTGTCATTTAGTGTTCCTGCTCAAGTAAATGTATACATGTCATTGTCTGTTGTCATTCAGCAAATACTCTGTAGTCAGTAAATTATTGTCGTCATAGAGGAATTTTAACAATATACCAAAGTATGTATTTGCATCAGTTGGTACAGTTTTTAGTATTTTAGCTGTCATGGTTTTTCATTTGTGTTATTGAAAACATTGATTTGTGTTACATATGAATGTGTGATTGTGTTCTGCTGATGGTATATGCATTGCTCTCTGAGCGCACAAGAGATGAAGAGTATGTCTGTTTTTAAAGGTGTTTCATTCACTTTTGCATGTATGAAAGCTAACACTTCATGTGCCTCAAGATTCTTACAACATTAAATGTTAACACCATTTTCAAAAAAAAAAAAAGGAGCCTCCATTTTACATATGCACTACACTACTCTATTTTGTAACTAACGCTTCCGCCAGTGTTGCCATCTCCCTTTGATGAAAAAGCACCAAAATCAAAAAAAAAAAAAAAAGCACTACAAAGCACCAAATGTTTTTGGAAAGCACCAAAAAACAAGCACCAACTGTTTTTATTATAAATGTAACAAGGTTGTACAGTATAATGTATTATTATCACTTCATATTACAATGAAGTTTATTCCAGATCCGCCAAATCCCAATCAGAAATACTTTCGAGCCAAAAAAGCACCAAATTGCAATACTATTTTTTGGGAAATCACTAAAGCAAGCACTGTTGGTATTCATTCAAAATGTTACAAAGTAGCACATTATAATTTATTATTATGAATATTAGAATGAAGTTTATTCCAGATCTGCCAAATCCCAGTCAAACAACTCCTCTTCAGTTTGTGTAGCTATTTCCTGCTGTGTTTGCTCCTGCGATGATGAGGATGAGGAGGATGATTGAAAGAAACATGTATATGCCTCCTGTGATCCAATTTTTTCGCAGAATATCCTTAGGTAGTTTATAATCAATGACAGCATTCGCCATATCTTTTCATTCCATATCTAATAGTCAAAACAGCTTGTCAAACTCTTGATGCTCAAGTCTGTTCCGCAATTTTGATTTTATAACTCCCATCTGACTGAAAATACGCTCCACGTCCGCATTAGAATGAGGTAAAATGAGCACAGTTTAAGCTAAATCTGTAAGACTCTTAGGAAAGGATTTTCACCGGTGGCATCCCTGTATGAGGCTATTTCTGCCCACAGTCCAAGTGTGTCAGAGGTCTGTGTCCACTACATATGATGAAGTTTTCTCCACTGGAAATCGATGCGGGTGAGAGTAGCTGCATCTTCTACAAACATTTTAAGCAAGATCCAATATACAGGGCTTCATTGGCTGTAGACATTCACTTCCACTAAGACATGATATGGACTGCAACACTCGAACATTATCGGGTGTACGTAAACGCAGCTGTGTCAATAAGTCTATTAAAAACTGGATGCACCTTCCATGAATATCTTTCTCATCGGCAAACTTGTAGTCTGCTATTTATTTCTCAAACTCATAACTTAGATTTGGATTAGGGTCTAAATAATCTTGAATAGCATCACTTTCTGTTATTTTTTCCCCAGGAATAGCAATATTTGAACTGATAGAATCAATGAGCTGGACACGATCACTGAGTAGTTTTGTTGGATCCTGTATATCTGCTTCGAATTTTTATTCACACTTTGAACTTCTCCGAGAATATGCCTGAGAAATATGAGATACACATAGTTTTTCATGTCGTCAAACATAGAATGTAGAAGTTCTGCTGTGTAACAGCGTTCGTTGAGTCTTGCTACATCAAAATGAGTTCTGAGCTCGACCCACTGCTGCAATATTCTGACAATGGCAGACAGAATGGACAACCATCGTGCATGGCTTAATTGAACAATCTTCAGCGGATGTTGTCCATCATTTATTGAAGCAAAAAGCTCCCTGTACTTTGCTTGACGAATACTTGAGTGAGAAAATCAGTTATATGTTTCTCTAATCATGAACTCTATGTTCCTGGGCAGACAAGCAGCTGCAGCCTGTGACACTGCCAGCTGAAGGGAATGACATACACACCTAATTAGTACCAGATGAGGAACTTCGGATTTTAATTTTGTATATACTCGCTGTATTTACTTTTGCCAATATCAGCTGTCAAGTCTGTTGTGAAATATGGTGCAAGTACATTTGAAATAACTGCTCTGCACTTAGTTCTCCTAAGCTTAAAGTTCTTGCAACCTTTGCTGTCACCAAAGTGTACCTTGCAGAGTTCACTTAAATGGTCAACAACGCGAAGCGAACAATGGCCAGCTATGAACAAAGACATGCATCCTTCTGTTTCTTTGACATCATCTTTCAGTTTGTCAAATGCAATTGTTGTTTGCCTTCGTGTACTGAATGGTTGTTCGGCTTTCTGATGTTTCGTTGTATTCTTGTGCCTCTCAATATCATTTAACCTGGCTGCAATTGAACATTTGCAATATTTGCAAAAACACACTCGTGTCACTGAGCCACTGTTCTCTGGAATGTTGACAATATTTCTTGCTCATGGTGAAACACAAATAAGCTTAAATGAAAGGATAATGTAGACACCACAAAATTATGAACTCGATTACAAGCTAATGTATTGACGTTTGGACTTGTCAGCAAGATGGCGTTCCCTTTCAGCTAAATCGTATTAAAGAGAGTTAAATTAGTTGAATATTGCGCGGTAACGTACTAAGACTGTTTTACTCCCTCGCTTCAGTTCAAATTCGGCTTATTAGTGTTCCCAAAATGATTTTTAAAGTAATTTTTACCCACCCCAAAAAAGCACCAAAAAGCACCTCAAAATATTTCTGAAGCACTAAATTTGCGCGGCCGCGCTAAAAGCAAACTTTTCGCACTAAATGACTTGAAAAAAGTACTAAATTTAGTGCGAGAAAGCACTAAATGGCAACACTGGCTGGATGGATTGAGACTGTGGCACGGAGGAATATCAGCAGCAGAGTTGATCCAGAAAACCAAAGACCGAGCGAGATCTGTGGAGAGCCATGAACGCCTACGCCAGCTGACAGGGCACATGATGATGATGATGAATCTTGCCAAAGCATCAACAACAGCGGTAAAATGGTGGTGTTGACAGCGATGTCCTGTAAATAGGATATGCGAACAAAAAAGAGATAGCGTTTATTGAAGAATAACTGGGCTTAGAAATACATACAGAAACGATATAGTTAATTGAGAATAACTGGGATAGACTTACTTAAAATAAAAGAAGGGATAGAATTCACTGACGAATAACTGAAACAAATACTTAAAGGTAGGGTAGAACTCACTGAAGAATAAGTGAAATAATACGAAGAAATACATAAAGTAACGGATGAGATATAGATCATTGAATAACTGGGATAGATTTACTTAAAGTAACAGAAGGGATAGAAATCACTGAAGAATAACTGAAATATAAATACTTAAACGCAGGGGTAGAGTTCACTGAAGAATCACTGAGACAAAAATACGTCAAGTAACATCGCGGAAAAAGTTGATTGAGAAATAACTGGGAGATACTTACTCAAAGTAACAGAAGGGATGAAGTTCACTAAAAAATAACTAAAACAAATATTTAAAGTAACAACAGGGACAGGGTTGATTTTGTTTTGTTTGTTATTCTCTCGCTTTGAACACAGACGTAGTCCAAACACGTGCAACTACTTCTAGTGCACTGGACTGATGTTTGCGTGTGGATTAGCCTTCCCCTTTACCATCATCCCTCGTCATCAGGCGAACCCACCTCGTCTTCAGAGGTACTGGTAATTTACGTCCCCAAGTCAAGGATGAGAAGTCAACATTGCAGCCCAAAAGACTGGTGTAGGGGTTGAACCCATTACCTCGTCATCAGCATACCGGATGTTTGAGAGCAAGTGATGTTATCCATTCGGCCATGCTGGCCTCCGAATAGAGTTGATTGATGAATAACCGGATAGAATGGGTTCGAGTAATGACGGGGATATAATAGGTTATTGTATAAACTGGTTGTGGCAGTAAGAGTCAAAACTGTGGATTTTGGAAGTGATATTGCCGCATGCCCCTATATGCACTGTAGCACCCTGCCCGTGTAATTTCTGTGGTAAATATTGTCTGGATCGTGTTCAACCCTTCAGACAAGTCCAGTCGTTAGATGTGGGGTCGTAGAGTTTTCACATCTTGCTACTGGTCATGTCTTGCGTTGTATGGTTTCTTTGTCTTTGGTGGCTCAACTGGTGGCGCTTTAGCTGTTCTTCCTGGAGTATCTGGCAGTAATGGCACCGCCAATACGGACAGTACAACCCTTAGTATCCTCCCAGCCATTGATTTTTGTGGTGCCGTATACTGTTCTCTCTCTCTCTCTCTCTCTCTCTCTCTCTCTCTCTCTCTCTCTCTCTCTCTCTCTCTCTACTCTATGTGTGTGTGTGTGTGTGTGTGTGTGTGTGTGTGTGTGGGTGGGTGGGTGTGTGTGTATTTGTTTCTTTATGTAGTGGTGTATCGTGTCTGAGTATTTAGCCTTCCGTGTTTTTATTTGTTTCAGAATTTGTCTGCTTTAACTCTGCCCGGTATAGATATCGACTTATTGCAGCATCTCCATCGAGTTGTTAACTTCTCAACGATCTCATTGAATTGGGACAAGTGGTGTCTGGGTTTAGCAAGCAGCACACTTATACCCAGTACACTTGAGTTCTTTCCACATGGGTATGTAATATGTGGATCCTGATTTCTACCATCATCACGGAAAATTGCTGCCACGCTCTTGCAATTCTGAAGTTAGAAGATTTACAAATCGTCTACGGTTTTTATTCTTTCTTTTCGTCAGCTCTTTCTCTACGTTTATGTTATTGGTAGCTAGTGTAGTTTCCAGTTGACTGTTTTTTATTTTATTTGTTCGTTGTCTATCCGTTTCTATTCTGCTCATGATAATGTTTATCCTGTCTGTCAGTTCTGCGAGCCACACAACTTCCTCGATCTATCTTCCCCTGTAGTATCGTGATCTCGTGTTTTGAGGGATGTGTGCTGAAGCTCCTCGTGTTATGGTCAGTCTGTGTGCAGGATCTGGTTCCATTCTCCTCTCAGTTGTTTCATCTGGCCTTGAAGGACTTGTCATCTTGATTATTATTGTCTGTGACCTATAATGATATTCCCTAGGTCAACTCTGCATATAGTGTATACAAGAATTTGATGTGGGAAGTAAAGGTGGCCGACGTGATATTAGCCGCATAACCTCCCGAATGCCGATTGATCAATACAAATATGGATCTAGCACCATATGCCAGTGCACCTTAAGACGTGTAAGGGGTCCTCTGAGTGTCTAGCCTCGGCTGTGAGATAAGAGCAGTACTGTTTTCTTGCACGTTATAATAGAGTATCATAACATTATATGTTGCCCATCCTAGTCTATCTTGCACTTGGAAAGAGACATGGACACAAAAGTTAGCTGTTTCAACACACTGGTTAAAGTGGTAAAATGTGAGAAATTGGCAGAGTTGTGACAAAGAATAAGCAACGATAAGTCATCTAGTGTTAGTTTCTGTTCCTCTGTGAGTTCTTTTGTGAATTTCATAAAGTGTTCTTGCACGTGCGCCTGTGTGTTTTCCTCTGTATAAAGGTTCTTGTAATAATCTTCAAAGGCTAAGGCTGTTGTTTGTGGCTCAACTTGTATATTTCCTTCCCTGTCAATTATCTGGCCTATCTGTCTGCTGCGCTGTATGTTTTGTTCTAAAGCTAGGTATTTTTTACTCGGTATCTCTTGTGTAATGGTTTGTAACTTTGTTCGCAGTACAGCCCCCTGAAATCGATGATGTCTGTGGAGATCTAATTCTTCCTGTAATGCTATGATGTGTGGTGAATTTTTGTCTGTCTGTAATAAGAGATTAATTGCATTTTCCAATACTTTTTTTTGTTCTAGGTTTTGCTTGTGTATTACTGCTGCTAGTGTTTGTGTTCTCTCTCGTATAGTTTGTTTAAGTGTTTCCCAGAGTTATCGCGCATTACCCACTGGTATATCGCTTGTGTATGTGAGGATCAGTTTTGTTACGCATTCTACATAGTCCTGATTTTGTTAACGTGTGCTGTTAAGTTTCCAATGGGGAGACCTTCTAAGATGTGGTGTTGCTTGTACTGTGTTTATTGTTGCAACTACAGCCTTATGGTCTGTGAAGTTCAGTGTCTTCTGTAAATGCTTGACTTGTGCTATATGATGTGTTATGGGCGCATAAATTCTATCTAATCGCGCTGCTCTATTATGCGCATTGTTTGTGTGTGTTGTATCTATTCCATGGGAATGCACCTGCCTGTATGCGTCTGTTAGCCCATGGATATCTAAAATTGTTTGCAGTGTGTCTAATTGATGTTCCTCCTCCCCCGTTGTGTTTCTAATTTGCATTCTTACATTTCCATTTATAAGGTCGTGCGCCGAAAGTACGCAATTAAAATCACCCCCTAGAATGATGTTGTGACCCCGATATGAGCGTGATAATACATTTTCCAGTGTTTGGTAGAAGATCGGCTGATTTATGTAGTCAGGCGGTGCGTGTATGTTGACAATTGTGTATTTATTTATGTTATTTCTCACCTGTACTATAGCGATCCTACCCTGGCAGTCCCTGTCCTTCTCTATAATCTGCCACCTGTCCGATGTCTGTATTATTGCTGTACCCAGTCCGATATGTTGAGTACTAAGACTAAAACATGAGTGTCTTAGACCTAAGCATGTTGTGATATATGATGCGTTTTCGTCGGTTTTAACGTTAGTTTCTTGAATGAGTATAAAATCAGGTTTATATTTGTGTATGAGTGGTATAAGATGATTAATTTTGGATCTTATACCTCGAATGTTAATACTCATTATTTTAATTTCCGCTGCCATTTTTGTAAAATAAGAAACGGTTGAGCATAATTATGTTTCTTGTTTCAAACTGTCTGTATTCATGTTATCATTTCTGATTTCTGGAGATAGTCAGTAGATTCCTTCGCCGGGCTTGAAATCTCTAAGTCAATAACGAGGTGTGGTGAATAATCTGACAGGTTTCTTTGTCGTGGTGGTGTGTTAATATTATCACTGTTTATTTCGGTCATGGCGCTGGTCGTTATCTGTTCAGTATAATTACTTACACATTTCTTTTTGTTTGACCTGTGCGCTTCAGGGCGGCAGGGTACTAGAAAGCGGACATTTGTCTTGTGATGTACGTTGTGAAGAGAAACCAGAAATCAGGGCGTCCATTGGGGGGAAAGTAGTTAACATCGTGCACGGAGCTTGCTGTGTTGAAACTTTGTATATATTGCATTAACAAGTAAATTTTATTGCTTTTTAACAGTACATGCATTTGAAACTTTAGAATGTCAAGTTATTGTATTAACTGTGAATAAGTGGTGTCATTATATTAAATATTTAACAATTAATGTAACTAATTGCTTCTGTAGAAAAAACGGTGGCGAGTTATGTCCCTTGCAAACAATAAAATGACTATTATGTTCCCATGAAAAAGAGGTATTTGTTTCCCCTTAAATTTCGCTTACCAAGTGTACAGGCCGTCGAGAGCACTCACGATAGCTAATGGTTAGCCCGTAGATCATGTAATTGAGTCCCCACTATTGCTCCCGGGTTGACTCAGCCGAAACTAAGCACCAAGAAATGTTCTGGAAAGTAAAGGTGAAGTGTGCGCTATTGACCACATCACCCATTGAGTGCCGATTGTTTTTTTTTTTAAATGTGGCACTGCCAGCTGAAGGGAATGACATACACACCTAACTAGTACCAGATGAGGAGCATCGAATTTTAATGTTGTAAATACTCCTGTCGCGACACGCAAGTGGGTCTCAGAGGGACAACACAGTACCCACTCTGTCCCACCCCGTCTCGGCGGCTAGTCGACGTTTTAAGGGATATGAGGAGGGATTTCCGAGTAAAAACAAGAGTTAGGACCGTCTTCTGGGTCCTTGAGATGTTATGTATCGGGATTGTCATGAACTTCACGGGTCCCGAGAATCATCACTCAACTCTTTGAGTGTGCGTAGATCTTTTCTGTTGTAAATCGCACATTCAGATAAAACTCGGGGAATGCTGAGTTGCCTTCATTTTCATGAGGTAATGCTCGGAGATCTTCGGCAGGTTCCGTGAGTGTGTCCTTCCGGGACCTGACACGAAGTGGCCATTCGGTAGCAAGTCATCAAGAAGGGAGGCCGCTTCTATAGCCAGCTGTATAATTGGCATCACATGGAGCCGGAGAATGTTCTACAGCGGAAGTTGTTTCTGTTCAAGCTATCCTTTCACGGCCGTGTCCACCAGCTGTAATCTATGCAACTCTTATGGAATCAGGGATTGATCTACAGTGGTGACATTGTTGTCCTTGAGACGAGAGGCCGCGTCTTTGACCAGCTGTATTATGTTGTACCTTTGGGGATCCAGAGAGCGGACCTACAGCCCAAAGCTTGATGAACCTACCGGGTCGCTGTCTGTTGTATAGTTGTTCCTAAGTTTTAATTGTAACACACTTTTATACTTGGCGTCGCTTAACTAAAGTTTATGTTTCAGTTGTGGGTTAATTCTTGACCAGGCCGGGCGGTTGCGCCGTAGCCTGTGTTCTGACCGAGATGTACAAGTTGACCTCGGATCAGGGGACACCAGCTGTACGTTAAGTATTGACCACGCAGGCTAGCCAGTGCAGTGAGCCTGTGTTTTGACTTAGATTAAGCGGAGGTCAGTGTTCAGCAGACAAGACGGAATGTATTGTGCGAGCCAGCTCAGTGGAACAGTCTGGTTGAAGCGTATTATTAATACATTCGACGCCCTATCTCAATAGTTGGGTACATGAGGGAATTATTGTTCTGACAGAAGAATTCCTCTTGAACAGCGCTGTAATTTGATTCCCTTAATGGATGAGGTGACATTAGTACGTTTAAATCATCAACAGATGGCTTAGGAAACAAGTACGTGTCAGTCAGCCTCGTGTGACGCGCGAGAACCACATGCGTTTCTCGTTAAGGTGAAACCCAAATATGTAGGAGGCTATAAGCTGTGAAGTAATTATGGCCACAAAGGCCTGTTGTTATTTAACTGGGCTTAGTCTGAAGGGGGAACGATATCTTCACACCTACTAGGGATTTAAACTGGGCCAGTGTAGCGGTGGGGAGACACCTACTCATGTAACGCGTGGGTATTTCATCAGTGTTGTCTGACTCCATTCTTCCTTTCATGAGAAAGGAATAATTGTCAGGCGTGTCTATCTTTCTATTGTCTCTATACTGTCATCGGAACCAGATTGTTTGGGATGGTGGATTTGACACAATTCCTAAGCAGCCAAAGGAATGTAATCATGTGATGATTGTCTTTATATACACATACACCCATACACAACAGAAATCCAGGTATCCGAGGCAGAAAGGCGGAAAGTGACAAACACAAGAACACTAAACTCTGTTGTTGTTTGTCTGGTCTTTAATTCAGTATTTCAGGTTAGTTACCATTGCAGTCTGAGCATCTTCCATTAACCTTGGGGGTGGCATAGAATACTTACCTGAGATATCCTGATATGCTTATCTACTTTTCTGATGAGAAAGATTGTCATTAAGAAAGATGATCTAGACCATTACACTTAAGGATCTTCATAGGAGGTATGAAACTTTACCATCCTTAGGAAGGGACCCTGTCCATTATCTACTATCTACTAGATATGAGATGGTAGGAAATGTGTCATCATATCTACTATTTATCAGGGATGAGACGCGTGGCTGAAAAGCTACTGGACTTAAGTTGTTGTTTTTTTTCCCCCGCGTTTCCATCCTGTTTCAGGATATTGCGGTCAACACCAGCATCTTTCAGCTGTATGTTGAATCCTAGGCTAGATTACGCTCATCAGCATGCCACGACTTTCTGAGCGACCGGCTCCATACTCTCGTAAGTCACTGGCGCGACTCAAACCCCTTCAAGTTCTCCTGCGCTCACGTCAACCACGAGAGTATTCGGGGTTACGGAGAAATCTGCTAACCCCTCAGCCAGGGAGACCGGACTTAAGTTAGGATTACTAAATGTTGTAACCTAACCTGTCTATGAGATATGTCTGGGAGTTCAGACATATGTTAGTGATTTGAGCTCAAGGGGCTGACCACTGAGTGGAGGGAAATCTGTGCTGAGAATTGATGGAGTATGTATTATGCCAGGGTATGATGAAGTTGTACACCTGTTCTGTTCTTGCTTGCAGGAATCCCTTTGCTGTTAACTGGAAGCAGTGGGTGACTGCCCTTTGCTGTGACTGATTCCTGTGTTCTGTGGCTGAGTGCGCTTTGCTGTCGGTTGGTTGCCTAGCTGCTAGTGGCCTGTTGTGATTGACGAGTACTGTGGTCAACCTGAAGTGATCTGAGAAGTCCTTTGCTATAGGCGGGGTGCCTATTTGCGGTTGACGAGTGCTGTGGGCTGTTGCTGTGTGCAAGAGCCCGAAGGCATCATACAGGATCAGGTGAATGTGTCATTGCCCTGTGTTTACAGACTCACATTCAATCATGCACGGACAGAACTCCCGTGGGATAATGAGATCGTCTACAAGACTACTCCCACCCAGTTTTTAATAGAGGTATTGACACAGCTGCGTTTACGTACACCCGATAACGTTCGAGTGTTGCATTCCATGTCATGTCTTAGTGGAAGTGAATGTCTACAGCCAATGAAGCCCTGTATATTGGATCTTGCTTAACATGTTTGTAGAAGATGCAGCTACTCTCACCCGCATCGATTTCCAGTGGAGAAAACTTCATCATATGCAGTGGACACAGACCTCTGACACACTTGGACTGTGGGCAGAAATAGCCTCATACAGGGATGCCACTGGTGAAAATCCTTTCCAAGATCTTACAGATTTAGCTTTAACTGTGCTCATTTTACCTCATTCTAATGCGGACGTGGAGCGTATTTTCAGTCAGATGGGAGTTATAAAATCAAAATTGCGGAACAGACTGAGCATCAAGAGTTTGACAGCTGTTTTGACTATTAGATATGGAATGAAAAGATATGGCAAATGCTGTCATGATTATAAACTACCTAAGGATATTCTGCGAAAAATTGGATCACAGGAAGGCATATACATGTTTCTTTCAATCATCCTCCTCATCCTCATCATCGCAGGAGCAAACACAGCAGGAAATAGCTACAGAAACTGAAGAGGAGTTGTTTGACTGGGATTTGGCAGATCTGGAATAAACTTCATTCTAATATTCAGTGATAATAATAAATTATAATGTGCTACTTTATAACATTTTGAATGAATACCACCAGTGCTTGTTTTAGTGATTTCCCAAAAAATAGTATTGCAATTTGGTGCTTTTTTGGCTCGAAAGTATTTCTGATTGGGATTTGGCGGATCTGGAAAAAACTTCATTGTAATATGAAGTGATAATAAATTATACTGTGCTACCTTGTTACATTTGTAATAAAAACAGTTGGTGCTTTTATTTTTGGTGCTTCCTAAAAAAATTTGGTCCTTTTTAGTGCTTTTTAGGGTCGATTTTGGTGCTTTTTCATCAAAGGGAGATGGCAACACTGCATCCAGCATCATTTCTCTTGGTCTGCCTCTGCCTCTTTTCCCTTCGATCTTTCCAGTTGTCACGATGTTCTCCAATGCCTCTCTTCTCCTTACATGACCAAAGAAAGCTGTTTGTCTCTTTCTTATTGTTGTATATAGTGTTCTAGATTCATTAGCCTGTTTCAGGCAGTCGTCGTTAGTTATTCTGGCAGTCCAAGGAATTCCCAACATTCGTCTCAGGAACCACATCTCTGTTGCTTCTAATTTCTTCTTAATTTGTTCATTTACATTCCAAGATTCACTGCCATACAGCAACACTGGTTCTACATACTCCCGTGTGTTGCCGGGGCCCACAAGGGAAGGAAACAATAGCAACACTGTAGCCTACCAAGCATGTCGTAAGAGGCGACTAAGGAGGCTTGATGGTTCCGTCGCCCTACTGCTGAGTGAGTGCGTGGCGCGACACTGTGAGCTGTGAGTTTCGTGTGAAGTGGTTTTGAGTCTGCCCAAGATTATTTTTTTTTTGGAACGTGACTGCATGTTCAGAGCGATGGCAGGTGGCTATGTCCCAGTGTTGACCGGTTTTTGCCTTATGCAGAAATGCGTGGCTGCTGGGCTTCTGGTTGACTGCCACTGCCGTCGGTGATGAACTGTATTTTCGTGGACTGTGTGGGTGAACATCTAGGAAACATCCATATAGGAAAATGACTGCCGATTCCATCAGAGATGAATTGGGTGTTTCGTGGGGGACTGGTGTGTTGACATTCTGGCGGCGGCATTATGCACAGGGTGTCTGTGCGGGCTGATGGTTTGTCGAGACTCCTGTCTTTTCCACTTTTCACATTGGGCAGTGGGGAGCGTTTTGTGTGATATTCACTGGCACAGGAACGGAGCATAATGGGGACGACCCGTTGCTGTGAAGTTGGAACTGCGACTAGCTAACTGGTTCTACATAGCATTTCAGCACTCCCTTCTTACAATCAGTGATAGTGACTTATTGCACAAGATACTCTTCATTTTCTGGCAAGATTACGCTCAGTAATTTGCCATTGCTTTCTGAGCGACTGGCTCACATAACCCCGTAAGTAACCAATGCGACGCGATCCGCCATCGAATCTAGCGCAGCTGTGTTCCTCTACGTGGATATACGGGATTACGGAGAAAGTCGTTAACCTCTTCGCCAGGCAGACCGGCACTCTATCTCTACCGTTACATTAAACATTCCTGTTTCAGTTATTCTTCAGTCAACTCTATCCCTGTTGTTACTTACATATTTCTGTCCCAGACAGTAATTATTTCCCGCCTTTCTCCCCCAGATTATCATTATTGCACAGCAACAGCTGCTGGCTGAAGGAGAACGATGTAATGTTCAGCCGGGCCAGCACAGCTGTGTAGCACAGAGCTCACTGCTGCAGTCTGTCGTTAAGCACAGCTACATGGACAAACATACCGGAGACATTCTCCTGGTCATGAGATCGCAAGCTATACACTTGATGCAAATATTTGCATCGTTTGCACGGCGGTAGAGCTTCACCTTATCGACCTGAGTGACAAGACCAAATTACACGCAGCCATATAACAAAATGAGGGGATTGCGAAACCGCAGCTGCCTGGACAAAAGTCCTAACGCTGTCATCACAACCCGCTTTCAGCTTTTACGTTGCTGCCGACTAACAACCCAGCTCAAGTGTCCGCACGGCCGTCGGGCGGCAGTAGAGGACTGTCGGTGTGGAACCGTGCTGGTCTGTACCGTGTGTCTGTAACCTCCCTTCTCCCCACATCACATTCCAGTTGTTAACTTTCCTTAACGCTGTCTGCGTTGTTCCATATAGACGTCCTTCCACGTTGTATGGAGACCGCTGGGCCGATTCAATAAACCTTCTTGTCAGCCCTGCTCAAAGACAGGCGCATCGCAAGTTCAATAACCGTGAGGATATATTTTTTACGCACAGAATTAAGTTTGGACAAAATTGTAGTATTATTCTTCGGTTGTTTTACAACGTATAATTCCTTTTGATGCAGCTGGTATAGCCACCACATCACTAATGATAGATAGTATAGTAAGTTGTACTATCTGCATTTAAGGTATGTATATTTTTGTCGATTTTATTGTTCTTATTGATGTGTATGTACATGTGTTCGTATTGATATAAAATTGTTTCGTATGATGACTTACACACACGATATTTAATAGCTCTTATAGTAATGCAGTATAGGCCGTACTGTGTTTAGAGTTTTCGCTGAATGAGTTTAGAATCAAGATTACACAGATTAGTATGTTCTATGTTGCATAGATAACATGTTGCAATACATGTTGTATAGAATATATGTTGTATAAATAAAATGTTTGCATATCCTATACAGGACATCGCTGTCAACATCAGCATCTTTCAGCTGATTATTGATTTCTTGGCAAGATTACGCTCAGTAGTTTGCAATTGCTTTCTTAGCGGCCGCCTCACATACCCCGTAAGTTACCGACACGATTCGAACCACTGCTGATTCTCACCGTCGTCACGTTACTTAAGAGAGTATACGAGATTACGGAGAAAGCCTAACCTCTAGGCCAAGAAGCCGGCATACGTTGTATAGAATACATATAATACCCAATGAAAAACAGACTGCACTCAGTTAGTTACCAACGCAGAGATTTGAGCAGTGTTGATGGGTTGATTTTTCTGTTTAAACCAATGCTCTCTGTGATCGACCCCCATTTCGTACAATTGGTGATATTTTCTATGGCATCAGAGGTGCTGGTCACAAAATTCACGATGTCGTCATTCAGTAGACACGAAGGCTTGAAAATCACCCAGAAATATTTATGAGAAAGTGCTATAACCATTTCCCTTGTATTCCATTTCTGATCGTAAATTTCATTCACACTTTGTTAGGGTTACCAGATACGTGGGCACCATAAGGAGGACATAATGAGACAAAAAGGAGGACAAAGGAGGACATAATAAGACAAAAAGGAGGACAAAGGAGGACATATTGAATGTTTCATTTAAATCATTCCAGATTAAACCCACAATCAGTACAATTTTATTACAATAGCTGCCAATACATTTTTTTTTTCATAGCAGGTGGTTGGTTTACAGAAAGAAAATATTCTTTCAAAGCAGTAAACAGCCTCAACAGCCTCTCAACAGCTGGAAATAAACTGAGCTATCTAGTTTTAGAGTGATAGAGTAGTTGCTGAGAGTTAATCTTGACATAGTCACAAAAACCCTTTACAGTTTCTGTTCTCACAGCGTATATAGAAAAGTAATTGAATATCTTTAAGACAATAGATTCAACGTCAATCTGAATTAAATCTGCGCGGTGTTGGATGCAGTTGTGCAGAACATTAGCAGAACATTAGCAGAACATCCAACGCCTTCTAATGGCTTGCTCAAGGCTTTCTTCAAATGCGAGAACACATTTCTACCTTCTCTTCTGTTAATGCCTCCAAAATTCACATTGACATTGTCACCAGCAAAAGCAACACATTTGGAGTACAAATCATGTTTTTGGAGTATTCTCAAAATATACTGTGATATAGTTTCTGAGGTTTCATTTGTTGTGTTGTCTAACTCGAGAATCTTAGTTTGGATTCCACCTGCTTTCCAGTCAAAGTACTGAATAACTATCGGAAATATTTTCTGCGAACCGTGATTGCTAGCATCTGTCGAAAGACCGAAATATGAAATACCACTTAAAGATTTATCCAATTCATCAACAGTGTGGGGGACAATCACCTGGTTTATTATTGCTTCAGTCTTTGTTTTTGCACAAGCAATATTTTGTAGCAATTTCTGAATCTTCAAATAATGTGTGCATCAAACCAGCTGTGCAGGTCATCGAGTTGTAAGACTGATGATGACAAACTGTATGAAATGCCAAAGTTGCTTCAGCCGCGTGCGCTTTTAGCAACACATTTGAGTACTTAGGCTTAAAAAAAAAGACGTCTGCCAGCGTGCTGTTAGTGCTAGATGACGGGGACACTTTGATTAAGTTTCTATGTCTGTCACTGTCAACATGGCGCTCCAAGTCAGTAGGTCCTTAGTTAGTTAGTTAGTTATCCGACAGATCATCCTCATTGCACATCGAACCTTCAGTCCATAAGTGCTCGGATCACCTCTTCTGCAAATCCCGCGGAGTGTAGCGGATAACGACACCAGTTCTGTGCTGGTTTATCAATTTTCTTTGGCTTCCTGCGTAGTGTTCTTGTTTGGCCACACCTCTTTTAATTGGCTGTTCTCGCAGTCTGACCATGGTTGTAGATTCGCAGTCATCACTTGGTTCTCGCAAATGTCTTACATCTCGTAGTGCATTCAGAATGTCAGCCTGGTCCATGGCGCGTCCGCCCTCCACATTAGCCATACCTGCGAGCTTGTCAGCCCGCTCATTTCCTTGTACTCCCGCATGCCCTGGCACGAAGATGAAACTAATCTTTGCCAGCCGAGACCGCTCCAGAGACAGCAATCATTCTCTTCGGATCCACCCCGTCTCTATCCGCTTTCGCTAAGGACGCATGTCCTAGTGAATGTCTGTGTCTCGAGCCATGTTATTGCTTTACTTACTGCCATTACTTCCATAGTCAGGCTACTTACTTGTGGTCTCAACAAAAGCACCAGAGTCCTCCTTCACAATTCTCTCTCCGGTCCGCGCCGTAAAGGCCCGTGAGCTTCTCGCATGTCGGACGCAGGGTTGCCACTTGTTTTTTTGACCAAAAGTATCTAGAAATGACCCAAACAACATCCATAAATATCTAGATTTCGTTGGAAAGAATCTAGGAAAAATATCCAGATTGAGAAAGTAAGAAATTACATATGTATTGATGTGACTGCCGGTCTCCCTGGCGAAGAGTTTACGGCTGTCGCCGTAATCCTGTATATTCTCGTGAGTAACGCAGCTGCACCCGAACCGCAGCGGTTCGAGCCGCGCTGGTAATTTAAGGGGTATGTGAACCGGTCGCTCAGAAAGCAATCGCAAACTATTGAGCATAATCTTGCCTAGTACATCAACAGCAGCTGAAAAATTCTGATGTTGACTGCAACGTCCTGTAACGGATATGCAACATTAAAAATAATTGATGTGACTTACCTATAGAATCATGTCCTCATCTTCACTGATGATGCACTCTCACAAGATGCACTTAGTTTGGATGATGAAGTTGAAGCTTCAGATTCAAAATGACTCTGGTATGCTTTAGCTGTTCCAATTTCTTTTAATACACGATCAGGGAGCTGATAAGTTGAACAGCATTTTCCTGCTCTCATCAGGCCAAATCTTATTGTCAAGATAGCATTTAAGAGGTCAAGTTTCATCCTGTTTCTTAGTTTACATTTTGTATAATTCACAGTACTAAAAACTCTTTCCGCATCAGCATTTGAATGGGGTAGTATCATGGCAGACATCGCATATTTAAAGAGCTTACAGAATGGACTGTTACCTGAGGCATCTTTAAATTGTCTTACTTCACTCCAAAAAGCTTCAGTTTCTGATTTGTTTGTCCAGTCAACCAAATTTATTTTGGTTAACTAATATTCTGCTTCCTCCACACTATTATCAGTAGCCCTTAAAAATTTAATAACTTGACAATATTTAGGTATGTCCTTTACTGGCTGAGATATGTTGTTAATAGAAAAGAATGAAATATTTTTCAATACATCTAAATTTTCAAGAAGTCTCTGCTTCAGTTGATCGAATAATGAGACAAGAAAATCTTGACAGCGCTTTCTTAAGTTGTTCTCTTCATTTTCTGTTAACAGTCCTTTTGTTTTTAAACCATCAATTTTTGATTCGATTTGGTATCCTAGGTATGGCTTAGGAGCCAAATAGCTCTCTATAGTGCAAGTGAACAAGTCAGCTTTACAAGTTGGCAATATTAGTCTTTTACCAATTGAGTGAAATAGCAAAATGAGGTCGTCAAGTAATTTAACTTTATCAACATTTTGAGATTCAAATAGTTTATTAACTGTTTGCACTTCACTTAAAATGGGTTGTAAAAAGAGAAGGAATGCCAAATTCGTTTCATCACTGTACATTCCATATAGTATTTCTGCTGTGTAGCATTTTTCACTTTGTCTTGTTATTTCGAAGTGCGTCTTCAACTCCAACCATTGGTTAACAGTTACTTCAACAACTGGTTGAATTGATAGCCATCTAGTTTTGCAATATGATAGCATTTTCAGTGGTGGGGAACTTTCATTTAATGCTTTATATAAATTGTTATTGCTATTGTCTGACAGATGATTTGGAGAACCAGTTATGTGTTTCAGCAATAAGGAATTGCAAATTCCTTAGTAAACATTCTGATGACGCATGTGATAATGCTAGCTGCAAGGAATGACACGCACATTTTATGAGGATTAAAGATGGGATATCTTCCTTAAATTTTATATAAACGCTATGGTTGATATCAACCATTATCGAGGCATTATCTGTACCAGTTGTAGCCAAATTCACGTGAAAATAATCACAAAGTCGGCATTACAGCAGTAAGTCGCAGCACAGTGTGTTCACAGTTCAAATAATGTTATTATAATTTATGCACCCTTTTACTCATTACCAGGGGGTTGCCAGATTGTTGAGCGTTGACCCAAGTCAGTTCAAAGTTTAAATAATGGCAATTACCATAATTTACGCGCGTCCAGACCAAACATAAAATGGGTAAATGGCAAATGACACCGAAAGAAAAGTAAAATCTAGAAAGTATTCAAAATATCCAACTCCAATGAAACGTATCTAGAATTGCACCCAGCATCCAAACGTCAGAAAACGGTATCCAGATGCCGGCAAAAACCTCTAGATCTGGATATAAAATATATAGAATGGCAACTATGGTCGGACGACCGACCCATCTGTGTAAATGACAGCATCACCGTCTAGCGATTTCTCGAAAGGTCGTTTGTTGGCAACGGACAAGTAACTGTCGCAAATCGTACACTTTGCCTCATTGTCGTTGCGTCCTTCAACGAAGCAAGGGAACTTATTTTTCATAGTGTTCGAGAATTTGCATTTTCTCTTTGTAGAAGTCATTTTCATAAACATAGACGGCAAAAATTACAAATTAAAAAACAATTTTAAGTGGCGTCTCTGCTACTGGAACCGGAAATAACATGAACATTTTGACCATAGAGACTACAGCATTGTTAGTGTTGTCGAATAGAGCAACAGTTAGATTCAAATTATACAAATAATTGGTGTTTCACATTTGGTATAAATAGGAAAAATAAATAAATATTATTAAGCAATGAGTTTTAATAAAGAATGTAAACACACGGTAGAGTGTAGATACATTGTAAGTTGTAACAACAATACATAACAAATGATAACATAAAATATTACAAAAACCAAACATTTTAAAGGTATTTAGCTTTGACTGCCAGACGGAGGACATTAGGCTAAAAAGGAGGACATGTCCTCTCTTTGCCAGACGTCTGGCAACCCTACACTTAGTACACCGGAAGCCTCTTGACATGCAAGGCATTCCGAACCAACCATTTCAAAGGCCACATCGGTGACTCAGAAAGACAGCCTTTCGTTTGAAGATTCAAACTAATTTGTACTCCACCCTCTCCATTTGAAGACAAACTGTGGAGGTGCTAACACGCTCACGTTGACTGCTGCTCTCTTTGAATTATTCATATTGACGTTTGAAGGTAAGAAGAAGAAGAAGAAGAAGAAGAAGAAGAAGAAGAAGAAGAAGAAGAAGAAGAAGAAGAAGAAGAAGAAGAAGAAGAAGAAGAAGAAGAAGAAGAAGAAATAAAAGGAAGAGAAGGAGAAAAACGAATAATAATAATAAGAGGAAGTTTCAAGATTCCAATTATTGCCTTCCAAAACGAACGGTTGCGGCGGTTCTTTCTTGTGCAATTCTTAGTCTTATGTGCAGCTGGTTTCACATTAATGTAAGATGCTTTTGTCGATTTTTAAGGACTGAAGACAAACTGTGCTGGTGGCCTTGTTCCGAAGCTGACTCACAGAAACAACGCTTGCAAACGCGAGTGTGCGTCAGATAATACACAAATATATCAACGCCGCACAACCCATGGGACCACTGAAATAAAGAGACATATTTCACGGATATTGGTTAGCACCCATAGAAGCACAACAACGAAGTAGAGATCAGATGACACATTTAGATAGTTGCATATCCTTTATAGAATGGCGCAGTCAACATCAGCAAATGTTTTTTTTTGGCTGTTTGTGATTTCTTGGCAAGTATACGTTCATTAGTTTGCCAACTCGTTGCTATCGACCGGCACTTATACCATTGCATGAAAACCAACGCAAAGCGGTCTGCTTTAAAATCGCCCGCAGCTGTGTTTTGATCGCTGCATTCGGGATTACGAATTGCTTCTGCAACCCCTGCGCTATAGCCGATTGATGACACAGTACACAACATAACAACTGAAAGCTAAAGGCACACCAGGCTTCCAGTTCGCCGCCTGGCTGAAGGTAAGCTTCATCGCTGCTAGAGAGTCCCTGAGAGGTGTCATCCCAGCCAGGGCTCCCATCCTACCTAACCCACAACAAACTGAAAGCTAAAAGCACACCAGGCTTCCAGTTCGCCGCCTGGCTGAAGGGGGTAAGCTTCATCGCTGCTGGAGAGTCCCTGAGAGGTGTCATCCCAGCCACGGCTCCCATCCTACCTAACCCACAACAAACTGAAAGCTAAAAGCACACCAGGCTTCCAGTTCGCCGCCTGGCTGAAGGGGGTAAGCTTCATCGCTGCTGGAGAGTCCCTGAGAGGTGTCATCCCAGCCACGGCTCCCATCCTACCTAACCCACAACAAACTGAAAGCTAAAAGCACACCAGGCTTCCAGTTCGCCGCCTGGCTGAAGGGGGTAAGCTTCATCGCTGCTGGAGAGTCCCTGAGAGGTGTCATCCCAGCCAGGGCTCCCATCCACCTACCTAACCCACAACTAGGGGATATTGATAGAATTCATACTCAGGCAAACAGATCTCTATTTCTTTTCTTCGCTTCTGTAAGTGATAATCAATACGTGTTAACTTATTTTCATATCCAGCATAAACGCCTAGAGTGAACTCTTTCCATTTCATGCAGTTGTAATCGCCTACGTTGTTCTAGTTTTGCATTTCCAAGACAGTTATTACTTAGCTCCTTCTGTCTAGCACATTTATTTACCTGAAATAGCATCTTCCTGAGAAAGTTATCAGTGCAGTATTAGTTATCAGAAGATTATCATTGTTGCACCTGGGATACAGCTGAATTATTTCTATGTTGACTGATTGTTGCTGTTATGCGTTTTGTGTGGTGTTCTTCCCGGTCTATGTCAATCTTTACTCCCAATTCTCCGCACTCTTCGCACTGTTATCAGTTTATTGCATGGTTGAAAATCCTAAGAATGACCATGAGTTTAAACTCTTAAATCCAATGCATTGTTGCACAGGCCGTCTGAAACTTGAACATGGCTGGCGTCTATCTGGATGAGGCTGATTTTGACACTTTTCTCCTGAACCCAAACTTAAGCACTATCTCCACGGAGTCTTGTGTCGCAGAGCGCGCATTCTCCTTCCGAGATTCAGAAACTATTAGGGTGTGGAAGGCTGATACTGGAGCTGTGGAGAAGTGTATTCGAAAGTACCCAGGTCAGATACAGCACAATACATATGCACTGGCTAGGGTTAGACGTAGACTGGCACAGTTTCCTTCACAGGGGCTAGGTGTGTCATTGTATACAGGGTAGTGGGTTTGTTCCAAACACCGGTCACGTGCACGTTGACTTCTCATTCAGAAAGCCAGGGTAACATTGCCTAGAACATCAGCCTGGGGTTGATCGTAACATCCTGCACAGGACATGCCATAACATACTTTAAACCAGTGCACAAAGCACATGCAACAACGTACACTAAACAAATGCCCTAAGGACATGCCACAACATACTCTAAATCAATGCCCAAAGGAAATGCCACAACATAATCGAAATCAATGCCCAAAGGACATGCCACAACATACTCTAAATCAATGCCCAAAGGACATGCCACAACATACTCTAAATCAATGCCCAAAGGACATGCCACAACATACTCTAAATCAATGCCCAAAGGACACGCCACAACATACTCTAAACCAATGCCCATAGGACATGCCACAACATATTCTAAACCAATGCCCAAAGGACATGCCACAACATATTCTAAATCAATGCCCAAAGGACACGCCACAACATACTCTAAACCAATGCCCAAAGGATACTTTTGCCAATGCGTATATGTTGGCCGCCGGCTTCATGGCCTAGAGGTTAGCAACTTTTCTCCGTAATCTCGTATACTCTCGTAGGTAACGTGACGACGGTGAGAATCAGCAGTGGTTCGAATCGCGTCGGTAACTTACGGGGTATGTGAGCCGGCCGCTCTGAAAGCAATGGCAAACTACTGAGCGTAATCTTGCCAAGAAATCAACAATCAGCTGAAAGATGCTGATGTTGACAGCGATGTCCTGTAAAGGATATGCAAAACATTTTAAGCATATGTTGGCCATGTGATGATTTGCTTGGTATAAACGAGTGACCTCCACCACCCCTTAACATCACGTCGCTAAGTTTATGCCGAAAACATTGTTTTCTTAGTTCGCATGAACCTTCACGCCTGTAGATTGCAATCTCCCGAGGGTCTCTTCCTATTTCTGCCGTTAAGTGTAGCATTTCACTGTGTTTTGTAATCTCATCCCGTATTACGAAATACACCTTTCCCAGGGTGAATTTTTCAATCAGCCAGTGCTTGTAGTATTTCACATGTCGTCCGCATCTGGTAGCACTGGTAGAATCTCTTACAGCCTGCTCTGTCGACATTTAGGATATCTTAATGGCATATTGTATCTTCGCTAAGATTGTATTATTTCTTTTTGCGTGAAGTACCATGCCCACTTAAGCCTTTCTAAGATTCATATTGCCCCCCTCCCCCGCCCCATGCCCCCCCCCCCCCCCTCAACATATACATTATTTTTAATATTCAAAAATTGAAATGTTCACTAAAGAAACTTGAATGATAGGTTTTAGGAAGAAATCACTAGATAATTACTGAGTAAACACAGTAAGTAAATTTTCAAAACATATAATGGAGAACTGAAATTCAAGTACCAAAATAATTTTAATGAAAGATTTTTCTATATTATTTTAATTATTAGTAATTATTTATTATTTAAATTTAGTGAGATCCTTGCGCTTGATGCTTGCTGCAAAGAGATCTTATGTCAGGTTCCAATTTAGTTAACTTCAGTCTCAAGTCTCCCCGTTTTGTTATATTCAGCCAATTTCTTCCATTTTCGAATTGCCCCCCTTAACAGTCAAATTGCCCCCCGTGGGGCGTGGGCCCCACGTTGGGAAACACTGCTGTATAGCCATATGGTATCGTCGCAGCAATGTTACATTTTATTTAATAGTTGAGTTATGTCACAATTAATGTTTTCACAACCATATTACAATTTCGCAACAATTTTACTCTTCATTTATATGGGGTATTCTTTAAATACTTAGGATATCTCACAGACATGTTGTAAGTTTGCAGGGATTTTAATTTTAATTTTCCGGTTGGAATTCTGTGAGAACTTAGGATAAGTGTTGCCATCTCCTTTCATGAAAAAGCACCAAAATCGACCCAAAAAAGCACTAAAAGCACCAAATTTTTTTAGGAAGCACACAAAAAAGCACCAACTGTTTTTATTACAAATGTAACAAGGGTAGCACAGTATAATTTATTATTATCACTTCATATTACAATGAAGTGTAATGTCCTCCAGATCTTTTTTCCCTATACAGTGAAAATATTATCAGAAAATGTAGAAGACATAAATGGAATCAGCATTGGAGGACGAAACATCAACAACATTAGATATGCAGATGATACAGTATTGATTGCAGACAATGCACAGGATCTGCAACATTTAGTAGAAGCGGTTGTTGTCCACAGTGAGCAGCTGGGGTTGGAATTAAATTGTAAGAAGACACAGGTTATGGTCGTCATTAGGAAGAACGAAGTACCACAATGTAATATACAAGTAAATGGGGATATTCTTCAACAAGTGAATCGGTACAATTATCTCGGAACAGTCATAACATCTGATGGGAGATGCCTTGAAGAGATTAGAACAAGAATCGCCATTGCGAAGGTAGCCTTTAGCAAAATGAAAAATATTCTGACCAATTAAAAGATGTCAATTGAAACGAGAAAGAGAGTGTTGAGGGAATACATAGAGCCTATTATTTTGTATGGATGTGAAACTTGGACAATGTGCAGTCAAGCTGAAAAACATCTGATGGCTGCAGAAATGTGGTTTCTGAGGAAAATGCAAAGAATACCATGGACAGATAGAAAAACCAATGACCAAGTACTACAGGAGACAAATGAAAATCGTAGATTGATTAGAGAAATCAGACGTAGACAGTCAACATTTTTTAGACATGTTATGAGAAGAAATGGACTGGAAAACTTAGTGACAACTGGCAAGATCGAGGGGAACAGACCAAGAGGAAGACCGAGAGGAAAATATCTGGATGGCTTGGCCACATGGTATGGACGAGACAGGAACACTGAGCTGATCCACGACTCTGGTGATCGAGTGAAATGGCGAGTCATGACCGCCCACGCTTTCCGGCATGGCACATGATTGATTGATTACAATGAAGTTTATTCCAGATCCGCCAAATCCCAATCAGAACTACTTTCGAGCCAAGAAAGCACCAAATTGCAATACCATTTTTTGAAATCACTAAAACAAGCACTGGTGGTATTCATTCAAAATGTTATAAAGTAGCACATTATAATTTATTATTATCACTGAATATTAGAATGAAGTTTATTCCAGATCTGCCAAAACCCAGTCAAACAACTCCTCTTCAGTTTCTGTAGCTATTTCCTGCTGTGTTTGCTCCTGCGATGATGAGGATGAGGAGGATGATTGAAAGAAACATGTAAATGCCTCCTGTGATCCAATTTTTCGCAGAATATCCTTAGGTAGTTTATAATCATGACATCATTTGCCATATCTTTTCATTCCATATCTAATAACCAAAACAGCTGTCAAACTCTTGATGCTCAGTCTGTTCCGCAATTTTGATTTTACAACTCCCATCTGACTGAAAATACGCTCCACGTCCGCATTAGAATGAGGTAAAATGAGCACAGTTAAAACTAAATCTGTAAGATTTTGGAAAGGATTTTCACCGGTGGCATCCCTGTATGAGGCTATTTCTGCCCACAGTCCAAGTGTGTCAGTGGTCTGTATCCACTGCATATGATGAAGTTTTCTCCACTGGAAATCTACAAACATTTTACCAAGATCCAATATACAGGGCTTCATTGGCTGTAGATATTCACTTCCACTAAGACATGACATGGACTGCAACACTCGAAAGTTATCGGGTGTACGTAAACGCAGCTGTGTCAATAGCTCTATTAAAAACTGGATGCACCTTCCACGAATTTCTTTCTCATCGGGAAACTTGTAGTCTGCTATGTCTTTCATAAACTCATAACCTAGATTGAGATTAAGATCTAAATAATCTTGCATAGCATCACTTTCTGTTAATTTTTCCCCAGGAATAGCAATCTTTGAACTGATAGAATCAATGAGCTGGACAAGATCGCTGAGTAGTTTTGTTGGATCCTGTATATCTGCTTCGAATTTCTTATTCACACTTTGAACTTCTCCGAGAATATGCCTGAGAAATATGAGATACACATAGTTTTTCATGTCGCTAAACATAGAATGTAGAAGTTCTGCTGTATAACAGCGCTCAGTGAGTCTTACTACATCAAAATGAGTTCTGAGCTCGACCCACTGCTGCAATATTATAACAATGGCAGATTGAATGGACATCCATCGTGTCTGGCTTAATTGAACAATCTTCAGCTGATGTTGTCCATCATTTATTGAAGCAAAAAGCTCCCTGTACTTTGCTTGACGAAGACTTGAGTGAGAAAACCAGTTATAAGTTTCTCTAATCATGAACTCTATTTCCTGGGCAGACAAGCAGCTGCAGCCTGTGACACTGCCAGCTGAAGGGAATGACATACACACCTAATTAGTACCAGATGAGGAACTTCGGATTTTAATTTTGTATATACTCCATTGTTTACACCTGTCATGACAGACGCATTGTCAGTGCCGAGTGCAACTAGTCTTTGCAACTCAAGTCCATTCTTGTTTAAATAATCTTTTAACGCATTGCATATTGCCTGTGCGTTGCAGTCACTCAGTTCAACTAAATCTAAGTAAGTGACCACAAACTGCTTTCTTGTCTCTGAATAGTACCTAATAGCTACTCCAAGTAGCTTAGTTTCAGAAATGTCATTGCTCTCATCAATTAATAAGCTGTATTTACTTTTGCCAATATCAGCTGTCAAGTCTGTTGTGAAATATGGTGCAAGTACATTTGAAATAACTGCTCTGCACTTAGTTCTCCTAAGCTTAAAGTTCTTGCAACCTTTGCTGTCACCAAAGTGTACCTTGCAGATTTCACTTAAATGGTCAACAACGCGAAGCGAACAATGGCCAGCTTTGAACAAAGACATGAATCCTTCTGTTTCTTTGACATCATCTTTCAGTTTGTCAAATGCAATTGCTGTTTGCCTTTGTGTACTGAATGGTTGTTCGGCTTTCTGATGTTTCGTTGTATTCTTGTGCCTCTCAATATCATTTAACCTGGCTGCAATTGAACATTTGCAATATTTGCAAAAATACTTAGTATTATTCCCTTCTACTTTTAACAACCATTTTTTAAATCTCGTGTCACTGAGCCACTGTTCTCTGAAATGTTGACAATATTTCTTGCTCATGGTGAAACACAAATAAGCTTAAATGAAAGGATAATGTAGACACCACAACATTGTGAACTCGATTACAAGCTAATGTATTGACGTTTGGACTTGTCTGCAAGATGGCGTTCGCTTTCAGCTAAATCGTATTAAAGGGAGTTAAATTAGTTGAATATTGCGCGGTAACGTACGAAGACTGTTTTACTCCCTCGCTTCAGTTCAAATTCGGCTTTTTAGTGTTCCCAAAATGATTTGTAAAGTAATTTTTACCCACCAGAAAAAAGCACCAAAAGCACGAAACAGATTTTTTGAAGCACTAAATTTACGCGGCCGCGCTAAAAGCAAAATTTTCGCACTAAATGACTTGAAAAAGCACTAAATTTAGTGCGAAAAGCACTAAAATGGCAACACTGCTTAGGATATCTCTCAGCCATATTGCAATTTCGCAGCAATGTTGATCTTTCTTTCTGTGTGGAGTTCGTTCAAACTTTAGAATATCTTACAGCTATAGTGTTTTCGCAACGAATGTACAATTTCTTTATGCTTTGAATTCAATCAATATTAAGATATATATCACAGTTATATTGACATTTCGCAACAATTTTACTCTCATTTAGTGTAAAACATTAAAAACAAATTACAATACCACACAGATTTATTGCATTTTCGCAACAATTTTACTATTTTTATATGCGTTGATTTCAATAAGTATTTAGGATATATCACAGTTGTATTATTTTCGCAATGACTTTACAGTCTTTCTGTGCGGAATTATATCAATATTTTGGATTCTCATAGCCGAAATACCAATCTTAAAATGTGTACTAATTCTTACATCGTAAGATGCACATAATATTTGTACAGAGTCGAGTCCGATCAATGCTTGAATATCTCCTTGTCATGGTACACTGGCTCAATATATGAATATCTCACTGTCAGGATACACTGTCTCAACACATGCACATCTCACTGTAATGATACATTGTCTCAACCAGTGGCATGCAGAGGGGGGTGCGATGGTGCGACGGCCCCGGGCATCCAGCCGGGAGGGCGGCATCCAGTTAGGGAGAGGGGCAGCACTGTGCAGTCGGAGGGGAGGGGGAATGAATTAGGTAAAGATCAATTTAGGGGCATCCAATCAAGGGGTTGGCCCAGGGCATCAAAGAACCTCTACACGCTACTGGTCTCAACATATGAATATCTCACTGTCAGAATATATTGTTTCACCCAAAGGACATGCCACGACATACTCTAAACCAATGCCCAAAGGACATGCCACGACATACTCTAAACCAATGCCCAAAAAGACATTCCCAAAGAGACTTATCTGCAATCATTTTCTCCTTTTTCTTATTCCATTTCTGATATTTGTACTCCATGCCACACGTTCAGCGGCGACTTGCTCCCAATGTGCATTATCAATGCCTGTATCAATCATGTCCCAGCTTACACACATCTTTGTATCGTAGTAGAGGCCGACCCTGAGATCTCTTACCCATCTGTAATTCACCAAAAAGATGTCCTTTGGTATACCATCATCATACCCCTAACGTGTCCTATCCATCTAAGTCTACGAAGACTGAGCATGTAACAAACCGTCACGCAACCTGATCATTCCAATACTTCAGTATTTGTGATTTTGTTTTGCCACGTAATACCAAGTATTCGTCGCAAACACCGCATATGAAAGCTGTTTAAACGTTTCTCTTAATGTGAGTCAGTTGACAAGGCTTCATTGTCATAAAGAAGAGTGTATTCTAAAGAGGGTGGGAGCTAGTACACAACCTTGCTTAACTCCACTCTTGATTTCAAACTCTTCTGAAGTTGCACCATCAAACGATTATACCCTACATGCCTGTGTGGAACGATTCCACAATGGACAGAAGAGTTGGTGGGCAGCCAATCTTCTTTAGTGCCTTGAACAGACCCTCACGACTAACCAAATCAAATGCCTTTGTGAGATCAATGGAGGCAATAAACGGTGGCTGATTCTGTTCACGGCAGTTTTCTTGCATTTGTCGCAATGAGAATATCATATCAATGGTAGACCGGTTCTGTCCGAAGCCACACTGTGATTCGAGGTAGGCTTGATCTCCCAGGACTTGAAGTCTGCGCCGAACAATTCTGGCAAATATTTTCCCAACAATACACAGAAGTGAGATACCCTATAGTTTTTACAGTCGCTCCTATGGCCCTTGTTCTTATACAGTGTAATGATGCTCGAGTCTTTGAGATCCTGTGGGACTTGTCCTTCTCGCCAGCATAGCTCTGTTAGCTGGTGGATCTGTAGAGTGAGTGTGTCTTGCCCACTCCTGATAAATTCTATTGTAATCCCATCCTTACATGGAGTCTTGCCAGTTGCAAGTTCATTTATAGCACACTTAACTTCTGTTGTGGTGGGAAGTGTGTCCAAGTGGTCAAGAGTTGGCAGGGTCTCTATGGCGCTGAGGGCATCATCCGCTAGTTTAGTCTCTTGAGTAAACTCCAAATAGTACTCTACCCATCTATCCATCTGCTGTTTCTTATCAGTGATGATTTCTCCAGTCAAATTTTTCAGTGGTGCACTTCTTTTGATCATTGGACCACAGGCTTTCTTTATCCCTTCACACATGCTTCTGATGTTTCCCTTATCACTAGCATTTTGAATGGACTCACATAACTTGATCCAATAGTCATTTACACACTGCCTGGCAGTATATCTCACTGTTATAATACATTGTCTCATCATATGAATATCTTACTGTCTGGTTACATACTCTCAACACTTGTACTTCTCAATACAATAATTTAGTGTATGTTGTATGATACTCCAGGTGTAACTATGTCAACAATGACTTGCTTTATTTTATAGTTTCTTGTTGTATTTTATTAGAACATGTACTATTTCACATAGTGTAATGTTTTACCGTTTGAATATTTCTGCTGTTTCACACATTGTAACATTACACTTTTACTAGCCCTACTACTATTTCACATTCAGGCTTGTGTATATTCAACATGTGATTACTAAAAATGATAAAGAGTAGGAAAAACACGAGAAGATGAAGAAGAAGAAGAAGAAGAAGAAGAAGAAGAAGAAGAAGAAGAAGAAGAAGAAGAAGAAGAAGAACGCGATAACGAGGACGCAACAAAGAAGACAAATTAATCCCAATGTAACAAATATCGGGAAAGAATAATATAATAAAAATAATAAAACAGGCAATATGAGAATCGATCCTGTACTCGTGTTTGTGATAAATTTATTGGCTTGTTGGACCGGCACACAAGTAAAACAACAATGATCGCCAAATGCAGGCAAGCCGTGTACACCATCTGTATTTATTATAGCGTGTTGTACATCTGTTCCCGTTTATTTACCGTGCTTGCTGCCTGCACAAACGTTCATTTTGGGGGATCTCATATCGTGTTCATTGAATGCACGGATCGTCACATGATAGAAGAGTGCACTGTGAAATAAATCATTGTTTGTGTTATTAACTTCATTCTATAAAGGGTCATACGCGTTCTTAGCACTTGTTTAAAACTTTGTAATTTTGCAAAGTAAGTGTATAGAAATGAGGTGTTGTCGTTTGTTGTCTGTTAGGTGACATTTACACAAAAAGCGTTTAACGTTTACACGTATTCTTCTTGTTCTTGTTCTTCTTGTTCTTCTTGTTCTTCTTGTTCTTCTTGTTCTTCTTGTTCTTCTTCTTCTTCTTCTTCTTCTTCTTCTTCTTCTTCTTCTTCTTCTTCTTCTTCTTCTTCTTCTTCTTCTTCTTCTGCTGCTGCTGCTGTTGCTGCTGCTGCTGCTGCTGCTGCCTCTTCTTCAACTTTTTCTTTCGACGGGAGTAGTTATGTACCTCAAAGATCAGTGTGTCCCACTGAGACAGTTATCTGTGTGAGATTAACTTCGTCCTCATAAACATTCCTTCCAAGGTAACTGGCTTGAATAATTTTGCCATGGTGGTAGCCCTGCGGTCTACTCTTTGCGATTTCTAACTGCCGTGGGATTTTTAACGAACATAAGTTGCTCAATGGGTCTTCTATTTTTAGCCCTTATCCAAGAAAACTAGGAATCCGATCTCACTACTCAAGAAATCAAGGGATCGTGTGATATCGCTAGACACCAATGGTTCTTAGAAACATTTCCAGCCCTGTACTGAGACGGAACCCGATACTTTTGAGACTGAGGGTACAACAAATCCTCTCATCCATGGTTTTCCCCACCTGCAATGATGATAATTATAATGAAATATGATAGTAATAATGTTGGCATTTTTACATGTTATATTTACGCACAATTGTGAAATCAAACCCGACTCGGCACAATAGAAAACAAAGTGTAAACAATAATGCTAGAAATCTGAGAAAGAAAGAAGGAAGAAAGACACACCAAAAGAAAAAAAAAATGAGAATGAAAAATAGGATATCGTATTACGTTACACATGAAGGATATTCCTCATACGTTTAAAAAAAAAAAAAAAAACTGTTGGGTTAATGCGTCTTTCTGACAATGAGATGGATATTTATCAATGAAGGCTGGCGCCCAGAGACTGTGTGACCTTTGTTGTTGCCATTCCCGGATTATGTGGCTTGATTATGGCATGTGAGTGTTTGTTTTTATATGCGGCTTTATGCCGGCACCCGCGGGACGCTAGTGATGCATTGATGTAGCTAACGGACAATCTCATATGATTGGGAATGGAGCGACACGATAAGCGTCACAATGAAATTCTGTGGCCTTTGATAGAAGAAGAGTTCAGGTGGCTGGGCTAGATGCAAGGCATATATCGAGCGCTCTGTGGTAGTTAGTCGCGGTTCAAATTTCACAGCAAAAGGGTTAAACCCCACAATGATCCGTTCCTGTGCCAGTGAATATCATACAAAATGCTCCTCGCTGTCCCATGTGAAAAGTAGAACAGGCAGCAGTACCGACTAACTAACAGCACGCACAAGCAAGAACATAACGCCACTGCCAGAATGACAACACAACAGCCCGTCACGAAAATAAAGTTCATCGTCGATGGAAGCGGCAGTCACTAGAAATGCAATAGCTTTACACACATTACTGCATACTGCAAAACTAGATAGTTCAGCGACCGACCGGCCGCCATTTTCTGAACATGCAGTTCAGAATACAAACAACCGCGGAGAGATGTAAAAGCACTCCACACGAAACCCACTGTGGTAGTTTCGTTATATACGATCACGTGCCATGCAGACTGGCGTGGGTGGTCTTAGCTTGCCTTCTAACCAGTCTCAGGTCAATTATGTGTCCATGTTTCGATTATGCCATGTTGCCGAGCCATCCAAATATGTCTTTTCCGTGCTCTTTATAGAGTCAGTGACTGTTGTCACCGACCATTATAGTCACTGTCAAACATGAAAACAGCGACATAAACCTTCTCCACAAATTCCTAGTACATTTATGCTATATTGTTACTGTCAAACATGAAAACAGCGACAAACAACCGTCTTCACTAATGCCTAGTAGATTATGCTGTATCGTCACCGCCAAACATGACAACAACGACAGACTACCTTCTTCACAAACGCCTAGTACAGTGGTTCTCAACCTTTTTTGGCCCATGCACCCCTTCACCATATGTTCATAACGTCATCCCCCTTCTCCCTTTTCCCATTTCCTCCCTATAAATCCCCATTCCCCTACTCAGTATACGTACAAATAGAAGTTAAACTTAATAACGCATACTAAAACAAGTCTAGACATCTACATAAAACGTGATTTTCGGGTCTACTTATTTATAAAACGAATTTCAGAAGGGCAAGAAGTACAGAACTGTAAAGTATGGAGGGAAAAACAATACCAATCGGTTCTTGTATTAAAGCGATCTAGAAATAATCTTAATCCACACCCCTCACCCCACCCCCGGAAACCCTAACCCCCCCCCCCCTTGGGAGAGGGAGGGGGGAATTCCCCACCGGTTGAGAACCACTGGCCTAGTATATTTGGCTTCGGTGTCGGTATTATGATTATCCTGTGCCCATCTCCGTGCTGGTGGACCTCAGTCACTTCTTCCAGGAACCATACCTTCCACCACTGTTCTCTAGAAATCATCTTCCAGGAACCATACCTTCCACAACTGTTCTCTAGAAATCAATATGACGTTTGATAGGGCCAAAGTATGTTTTCAGTTTACGAGACTTGATTCTGTTTAAAAGCCAGTTTCCGAGACTTGATGGTTCTTTAATGCCAGTTTCTGAGACTTGATGCTGTTTAAAAGCCAGTTATCTAGACTTGATGCTGTTTAGAAGCCAATTTCCGAGCCCTGAGGGTGTTTATAAGCCAGTTTTCCTCGATGTTCACATCTTGCAGAATATCAATATTTTTCTCCATCTTTGTCCACAAAATTCTAAGAACATTTCTATAATACTTAAAAATTTAAAAGTCCAGATTTTCTTCTTTAGTTATTGCGAACTGGTCCAGGAATCACACCCGTCGCTGCCACAGGAGAGATGCATGATTTCGAAAAAGATACTTAATTTGTTTGCTAATATTGTCATATAGAATGTTAAGCAAATTGAATCTCTATATTGCTATAATCATTCTGCGTCTGACTTCTTACATAAGCAGATATATAACATCATAAAAATGAACTTCCGAAGAAATAAACGTGAAGAACGCTAAGAAAAATAGTAATATTAAATTTTAATATAACTGGTAATACTACTTTCATGTGTAATTACAATATATGAACGATAAAGGGATGTGATATTGCGAGGTAATTTTAACATTGATTCTTCTTTGATTGCTTCAGATCCTTGTTCGTGCCATTATATATGAATACGAAAGCCACCGCCTATTCAATTAAGAAATACACGTAATGTTAGCCATGTGTCTAGGCCATTCCTGTTTTCTTAATCAAGTACAGAATCACAAACATGCATGCACAGACGAGAACACACAACGAAAGAACACGCTTACACAGACATTCACATACACAATACATATCATGCTCGCAGAAATTTCATATGACAATGATGTCCCTAACATTTCGTTTGTTTCCTTCTCAGCGTTTAAGTCCGTGTGGTGTGTTGTTTTCCTGAGAGTGTTTAGGTCCGAGTGGTGTGTTGTTTCCCTGTCAGTGAATAGGTCCGCGTGGTGTGTTGTTTCAGTGTCAATGAATAAGTCCAAGTTGTGTGTTGTTTCAGTGTCAATGAAAAGGTCCGAGTGATGTGTTGCTTTCCTGTTATTGAACAGGTCCGAGTTGTGTGTTGCTTCCTATACATACAATGATTCCCCTTGAAAACAATATCAATACCGCAAAGACACTAATATGACGTTAATATGATTCGCATATTTGCTTATTATGTTGCCTACATTTGTGAGTCAGAGGGATAGTAGACTGTTAGTTAATGAATTCTATCATTTCACAAACATTCTATACGTCCATAAACCCGGGAACTCATGCCCAAGTTCAGCACTCCAGCCAGCATCCTGTACAAAATAATGTAACAAAAAAACAAAATAATAATAATATCCACAAAGCATTGAATTGGAACGTCAAGACGCGGAATGTTGAAAGTGCAGTGTTCTATTTTCACTTCACTTTCTGCCCCGCTGAAGCTGTTACATTAAGGTTATGTTTGGGAACTTTTTATTTGGCTGTAATTTGTAAAGATTGCATTTGCTGGTTTATGCATTTCTTAAAAGTGTTTTTTATTTATGTCGAAGGTTTTCACGTAAAGCTTCATATGTATGCTAGTCTGGCTTGTTTAGGGTTTGAAGTAATTTGCAAAGTTATCATTTTACCACATTCACCACATGAGGTTGTTGACTTACTGGGATTAAAGTGTAGCTGGAATATAGTACATATTAAAGTAACGTTTCACTTATAACAAATTAGAAAGTTCGATTTGTAGCAGGAGTAGGCAATATACAGTGAAACACACAGACATATCAAGATCCTGAGCAGAAACACCAAGCACACATATATCTACATAGTTTACAAAGACCACTGGCCAGATTATTATTACTGTTTTTAGTCATCATTCGCAGTTTCATAATTCGAGTCGTGGGTTTGAATTCCGCCGTGGGTGATTTGAAGGCAGACCGCTTTGGGTTGATTTCAAAGGTACTAGGCCTCGGCCGTTCAGAAAGCAATGGTAATTATGTTCTGCTGTCAGTGCATGCCGTGTGTCGTTAGTTATCATGTCTGTGGACAGCCTTCTTGTGCTGCAAATCTGTTCTGATACTGATATTCCCCCATGCCATGACGTTAAGCTGTCCAGCATCTTCTCTCTGTGTCTCCCCTCCTGTCTTCCCCTCCAACTTTTCCCATTATGACGCCATACTCCATCTTTCCCTTCCACATGTCATGCTCAAAGAATATGGCTTCCCCTCTTCCCCCCTCTGATTTGAGTAAACTGTTGTCTTTATGAGTTAACTTCTTTCAAGACATCGTCATGATCATGTGTTCTCATCATTCTATAAAACCATATCTCTGCAGCTTCCACAACATTTCTTACATGTTTGCTAATTGTCCATGATTCGTTTCCGTACATCATGATTGACTCAATACAGCTTTTAAGAACTACAAAACATTGTATTCCGTTAGCGAATGTAAACACAGCAGTCACAAACAATATGTTGCACGATTTATTGCCTGCATACGTCGCTGCATCGTCAAGTGCATACTGTAGAGGTATATATTATATAGAGTGAGTCAAAGAGGTTTTTGAGCTAATCTTTCGAGGTTACGATGTAATGAAACGAACACACGATCGACTTACAACAGCAATAAACCAAATATTCTTTGCTGTTGAACCAATGATCAGATATAAAACCACCCCAATATCTACCTCATCTGTGAAAAAAAAAGCACTGTCGTCGTAAAACAAATCAAACTGCATTGATCAATTCCAGTGTGTATGCCAAGCAACTTACACAGGTAAAACGGAAAGAAAATTAGCAAATCGAATCGCCGAGCTTATACAAGTATGGGTGTAAATGAGTGTTAATCAGTATACAGGAATCCTTGTGCAGTCGAAAGGCAATAAAATACCTCTCTCGGTGATTTCTCAACTCCTCGTAACCTACAGTCATAAAGTTATTTGACAAACATCAAACGGTTGCTCAATTATAGTGAAGTATTAGCAATTAGGTCGTTCCCGCCAGTTGTGTGCAAACAGAAAGATCTCGTTTTAATTTGAAAATTACCGTGGGATAACAAATACTCCACATTCGAACAATAACTGTGACCATGTGTTTGAAGTATTTCAGCCAAAGTATTATTCATGTATTCACTTCATATGAAATATGAAGAATTAGTTTCCTCACCACGACTGAAAAACTATTGATCTATCATTGCTTAGTAAATCACAGACAGCTAATAAATGCAGGGGTTGATTGTAACGTTCTGTAAAGGACATGCAGTTAACTGTTTTAGTTATCATTATGATTTGATTAATTTCCCTTTTGTGATTTGTATTCATATCGGTTGGGATCCTTGTAAAGGTTGCCTGTCTATCTGTCTTTACTACAGCCTGTCTGTCTTTCCTCCAGCCAGACTGTCTTTCCTCCAGCCTGACTGAATGTCTTTGCTCCAGCCTGAATGTCTTTCCTCCAGCCTGACTGCCTGTCTTTCCTCCAGCCTGTCTGTCTGTCTTTCCTCCAGCCTGACTGTCTGTCTTTCCTCCAGCTTGACTGTCTGTCTTTCCTCCAGCCTGTCTGTCTGTCTTTCCACCTGCATGTCTGTATTTCCACCTGCCTGTCTGTCTGTCTTTACTCTAGCCTGCCTGGTTTTCCTCCAGTCCGTCTGTCTGTGTTTCCAATGTCTGTCTGTCTGTCTGTCTGTCTGTCTGTCTGTCTGTCTGTCTGTCTGTCCTCCAGCCTGCCTGTATTTCCCCCAGCCTGTCTGTCTTCATTCCTCCAGCCTGCCTGTCTTCCCTCCAGCCTGTCCGTCTGTCTTTCCACCTGCCTGTCTGTCTTTCTGGCTGTGTGTGGGTGGGGGGATCAGTGGGTTTGTAGCGGCATGTATGTTTGCCTGAGTCTGTGTGAGTGCGTGGAGGTATGTGTGGGTGGGTGGGGGATGTGTGGGTGGCTGCGGGATGTGTGGGTGGCTGCGGGGTGTGAGGGTGGATGGGGGATGTGTCTCACAACATTGCAATATGTTTACAACTTTCATTTGACAATGTTTTTTTATTTGAATGTACCATGCGTAATATGCATTGTTTATGCTTACAGCATCCATTTGACAATGTTTTTTCCCCCCTATGTAAATGTAACATGCACATTTGATGAATGAAATATGTGTGATCGAAAGGGCCGAATGTAAGACGGGCCTGCTTGCCCAATTTGTTACCCTTTTAAAATAAAGTTTGTTCGTTCGTTCGTTCGTTCGTTCTTTCCACCTCCCTGCCTATCTCTGTCTTTCCACCGGCCTGTCTCTTTGTCATTCCTCCTGCTTGACTACCAGCCACCCAGTCTGTTATTATGATTTCCATTATTACTTGTGTTGTT
>JACEFZ010028012.1:92500-130000 GCA_014155875.1 Cepaea nemoralis
GCTTGATGTATTTTTGATAGCTTTTCTTCAGTCTCAGCCTTTATAGCATCCATCCGAACGACATCCTGCTCAATATTCTGCTGGACTTGCTTCAGTTCATCCAGTGATTATAGTTGTGCTCTTTCTTCTTGTATCTGCTTGAGAGTTTCTTCTGTCTTTTCTCTTTCGTCTTGGATTTTTGATAGAGTTTCTTCTGTCTCCGTCTTGATTGCAGCCATCCGAGCGAAATCCTACACAATCTTTTGCTTAACTTGCTTCATTTCGTCCAGGATGCGCCGAACGGCTGTTATCTGAGTCTCTTGCGTCTTGTCTTTTTCTTCCTCTATGCTGTTGAACCTTGATCGTATGTACTTCAGTTGGCCTTCCAGTTGCCTTTTGTCGCTTTTTGTGAGTCGATTGGTGACCTCGTACTGCCTCCTAGTCTCTTTATAGGGCAGGTTAGTTTTGATGGTGATCTGCATGGCTTCCTTGCTGTCTTGGTGGCAGGGGCAGCCGAGGTACCTGGCACCGTGGTTGCCGAGGCAGTTGGCGCATTTTCTGTTAGTGTTAGGTCTCCTGAAGTCCTTGTCGATCTTTGCATGCTGGCACTGACTGTATTGATGAGGTCCAGAGCAGTATCCGCATACCTCCACCTCACTCTTGCAGGTGGCACGGGTGTGTGAAAATTAGCCTTTTGCAAATTAAACGTTATATGTATATAGAACATCTGCTGTTGTATGCATGTGCAGCATGGACAATAAACAGACAAACCGAGAAACATGTAATTGCAGTGGAAATGTGGTTTCTGTGGCAAATGTCAGGAATACCACAGACAAACGAATGATGCAGGACTGTAAGAAACACATGAATATTGTGAAGTGATGAGTGTAATTAGATGAGACAGACAAGATTTTGTGCGCTCGCAATGTGGAGAAATGAAAATAAACTTAAAAATGTAGGGACATTCGGCAAACTTAATGAAAAATACCCGGATGGCTTGACCGGTGGCAGAACACAGACCTCGTTCAAGACTGGTGACCGTGTGAGATGGGGAACCGCGCGTGTGTGTGTGTGTGTGTGTGTGTGTGTGTGTGTGTTTGTGTGTGTATATATGTGTGTGTGTAAAATAAACTTTTGTTAGTGTTTTTGTAATTGTGTGCGCGTGCGAGGGAGTGTGTTTTTGTGTGTTATGGAGTGGGTGCATAACTGTGAGAGTTTGTGTAAATGATGCAAGTATGTATGTATTATGTGTTTATGCATGTGCCAGTGTATGTGTGTCTGGCTACCTGCCTGCCTGCCTGTTTCATAACATGGTAATACGCATTGTTAATGTTTACAACTTTCATATGACAACGTGTTTTTCCCTGTGTCAATGTAACATATACAATAGATGTTTGATGTACGAAAGATGAGTGATTGGAAGAGCCGATTGTAAGACGGGCCTGCGTGACCAATTTGCGACCCTTTGAAAATAAGATTCGCTCGTTCGTTGGTTCTAATACTCTCTTTCTTACTCTCTCTCTCTCTCTCTCTCTCTCTCTCTCTCTCTCTCTCTCTCTCTCTCTCGCTCTCTCTCTCCCTCTCTCCCTCTCTCTCTATTACTCTCTCTATCTCTCGTTAATTTAATGCATCTTTCTTACTCTTCCTACTTCTCTCTTTCCCCCTATATTCCTTACTCATTTCTTTCTTTCTTTCTTCTTTCTTTCTTTCTTTCTTTCTTTCTTTCTTTCTGACAAGAATATTTTGTTTCTCATATCAAAGGAACCCCATCAAGACAAAAACAATTTAAATAAAACAGGCAACTGTTTCAAAGGAACAAGCAAACTGAAACCAAATGCAAATCAAAATTGTATCAGTTGACAGCAGATTTCAGACAGCGCAGGTGAACAGACAGAAACAAACGTGAAAGGGCTGCCTCGGGGTAGTTTCTTGAGTGAATCTGTGTTTGTGTCAGCTTTATTATGGCCTGTTCATGACGGCAAGCAACGGTGGTTAGGCACAGCCGTAATCATTGATATTAAAACATACTTCATACAGAACACGTAATGTTGAAATAATTGGTCTGCTTTCAAGATTTTATATTGACAGCATGTATGCATGGGGCATACATACATGCCTGCACGCATACATGCCTGCCTGCCTGCGCGCGCGCATGTGTGTGTGTGTGTGTGTGTGTGTGGGTGTGTGTGTGTGTGTGGCTAATGAGTCGATTATGTCCCGTTCTGAACAGCAGAATAATAAATTGTCTTGATCTATCCATGAGTATGGTGCTCGTCTTGTGCTGGTGTTGGTGGCTTTCTGATTGCTTCGATGATTATTTTCATTGAATGGTATGTGACTGGTACCCCCAGACGCTTCTCTGTTGCACCTTCTTTAGCTCTTCCATTTCTTGGCACTCCGTGAGACGGTACCCACTGTGTGGGGGTGACCTTACGCTGGCTGCCTAGTACAAACATCGTCCATAGTACTTTGGCAATTATAGTAAAGTGTCTGAGCCGGTCTCCCTGGTCTAGAGGTTACACGACTTTCTCCGTAATCCCGTATCCTCTCTTGAGTAACGTGACCCCCAGGAAGGTTAACCCGGTCAACAAATGCCCGCAGAAGTCGGATGTGTCGGCCTAACGGCGCAAGAACGCAGCTCTGCTGTAAACAGGCACAACGCAGTCAGGTCCGAAAAAAAAAATCCGGATGAACGCAGCAGAAGAAGTAGTAGAAGAAGAAGAAGAAGAAGAAGAAGAAGAAGAAGAAGAAGAAGAAGAAGAAGAAGAAGAAGAAGAATAACGTGACGTGCGCGAGAATCGGTAGCGGTTCTCTCCGTGTCTGTAATTTACGGGGTATGTGAGCCGGTCGCTTAGAAAGCAATGGCAAACTGCTGAGCGTAATCTTACCAAGAAATAAACAATCAGCTGAAAGATGCTGATGTTGACAGCGATGTCCTGTAAAGGATATGCGAACAAAAAAAGTGTCTGAGTACTGATTTTGCACCCGTCAGTAATACCACTGATTGACAGTTATTGCTTGGATTTTGCATCATTGTTGTAGATACCATGTATCCCTACATTGTTTGGGTATTTTATGTACACACGGCTCCTCCGTGTCCAACAGCATTTTGTCCTCACCCGTCAGTGCAGACGCCGACCCAAAGATCGTGTGGGTATTCATCATCAAATCAACTGAGGTTGGCATTGTACACTGTTCAGTTCTTCTTGGTCTGGTCGAATATTTCTTTTAACTCCGAGTTATGTGGGTTGTTTATCTTACTTAGGGGTATTCTGTTTATCTTGATGACGCCTACTTTTGTTTGGTGGAAAGGGTGAAGAGAGCTGTGTTGCACTTGTCTGTGTAGATGCTGACAACATCTATTTACCTATACAGGTAGGGCATCTAACAGCCTGTTGTACCAGTCCGGTGACCAATGTTTGCATGTTGACTTGTGATCAATAATAGCAACTCATCAGCGTACATAACCACTTTTGTTTCATAGTGTAGTTAGATAAGTTTGCCCTGGATATAAATTACGATAAGTGAGAGAGACAGGTAGTCGCGGATTGGCTAGAGTGTCAGTTCACCTGGTGGCAAAAGGGTCATGTGGACCCTGATGAAGTGGGCTGTCTTAAAGATTAAACACAATATTAATACGAACAGCGTCAAATAAAAACCTTAAATAGTTTGTATTCTTGTTAGCTTTTTAAGTTTGTTTTGGATTGAAAAATATATTCTTGAAAAAGTAAAGAACAAAGTTATCCTTATTCGATGTAATCACCACTGCGTTCAATGCAAGTCCTTCAGAGCTGATAAAGTGCTTGGATACCTGTAAAAAAAAAATTCTCTTGTTCGCTTGTGTAACCACTCATGCACCACCTGCTGTACCTCTTCGTTGGACCGAAACGGTTTGAAACGTCCTACTTCACTAATAGACTTGGTGGACTGACAGGTATGCATCATCATACTGGACCTTCATTCGCCGATGAATTTCTATAGGTTTCACCCCTTCACTGATAAAATAAGGAAAACAGAATGCTGCTCCTTGTTGGTGCATGCCAAAAGTCGGGCGCCATCTTTAAACTGTCTTTATGACGTCACTATGTTCGTCTTAACAAAGTTGACATCGTTAACAACAATATTGACAGGCTGCAATAAATTGGCATAGTTATTGTAATTTCTAGCACATCTTTAAGGTTTTGATTTGAAGCCCTCTCGTATTCTTTTAGTAACCTTGTCTCCTGGCGGCCGATACTCTTAGACCCAGTCTGACACTTGGGACCAGACACCACCGTGGGCAACACCAGGACGCAGTAGAACTCTCTTGCTCCTGGGATTCGTTTATCTCTGCTGGGACACTTCAATTGTATAGGTGTGTTTTTACCCATTTGTACATTCTTCCATTCACTTTATAGTTTCTCCTCCACACCACCCCGCCCCTTCCCATCAGACCTTCTTTCATAACCTTGTCACAATCTTGCATTACAATTATCCATGCCGCAAACACCAGAATCTTATCTTGAATTGCATCATTAATGTCTGAAGAGAGGTGTGCTGTCTGATCTCTGTAACACACACTGCCGGAAGCCTGCCTGCTGTGACACAAGCGCTTTCACTTTCCATGCACCAGTGTAGTTTGGCATGTTCCGAGGCGAAGGAGTTACAGACACAGTTCGTAATCTCACATACCCGCGTTCGAAACACAGTTGCGGGCGATTTGGCAGCAGATCAGCCTTGCGTATTTTAAAAACAAATTGGTATGGGTGCTGGTCTTTCAGAAAGCAATGACAAACTACTGAACGTAAATTTGCCAAGAGATCACAACAGCAACAAATGCTGGTGTTGACTGCAACGTCCTGTAAAGGATATGCAACTAATTGTTAGTGTAGTTTGAGTTTGATGATGTTCTCCGTTGTTTTGCAGAGACAGCACGTAAGGCTAATTGGTCTGTAGCTGGAGGCAATTGAACTGATCTCTCACTCCCCCCGTCCGATCTTAGTAGACGTATAATTATTTCTTCTCTCCGGGTCTGTGGATCTCGGCCTGAAGTCCAACATTTATTGATGATCTGTAGCAGCTTTGTTTTGGCTGTTGTCCATATGTTCTTAATTATACCGTGTTTCCCCGAAATTCAGACCTACCCTAATACGATTTACCAGACGCTTTTAATATAAGCCCTATACCAAACATAAACCCTAGTTAAGATAGCCAGCTAGAATGATAGACTTGTTGCCGAATGGCCAGTCGTACACATGCCACTTGCGCGCTCTTGATATTGAACGGATGTGGTTCATAATTCAATACGTTACTCGTGTGAAATTAAACAAGCAGGAATAACTTTTTATCTCCAGACTTTGATATTACAATAAACAAGCCATTGAAGGAGGACCATTTGCTCATAGAAATCAACGACTACACTGAACATAGAATGGAGAGAAATCAGCGTCGAAACTGTGTCAAGCCTAGTTTTCAGGAGGTCCTGACTTGGGTGAAGAATTCATGGGATAAAATCACTGACAGCTGAGTTACCAATGCACTACGAGCAGGCTATATGGACAAGACATGCTCATTTAAGGAAATCTGTATTGCTGGACATTATGAGCCAATGGTTCTACAGGAAATGGAGTCGCAAGAAATGTAGAACGGAATTTGGAAAGTTATGACTGATAATGTTTCAGAAGCGAATGACATGACTGTATTTGAATAAATGTAGATATTTGTACAAGTATAAATGCAGATTCTTGTATCTTAAAAAGGCCCCCTCCCCCCCCCCCCCCCAAAAAAAAAAAATAAATAATAATAAGCCTTAGTTCATTTTTTAAGCAAACATTAATATAAGACCCGGTCTTATTTTCGGAGAAACACGGTATTATTGGACAGTCAATCGATTTCTGCTGGCTTTCTCATTTTCAGTTGTAATATTGCTAGCTTCAGTTCAGTGGGTGTATTCGATACTTCCAGCATTATTTCACTCTGCCCTGTATGTTTCCGTTCATCTCCAATCTCTTGCTGTTTTATGGACAGATTTCAGTGTTTTTTTCTTTAGCGAATGAGTCTGCATAATATTCAGCACCTGTTTTCATGTTCATACATTTTCATCTGTTATTGTGCTCCTTTCATGAGGTTTTATTTTAGCGACCTCTTTTTCTTCGTAAAACTATTTCAGATGTTAAAATATTGTGCACAACCCACTACTGGCAACGCTGATCGTATTCTGGTATGAACCTAAGGCCTATCCACGTCAATATGGAAGCACTATACTCGAGTTTCGCCCTCGTTTGAGCTCGTCAGTAGTGCATATCCCTGACCGGATCCAGGAAACAAGCCCCGGATCACTGGCGTGTGAAGCGGGTGTGTAACCACGCTGCACACGTTGGACACAGCCAAATTATCATAACAGAATATTACAACGTCACCCATCGTAGGCTATGCTCAAGATTGCCCAATCGCCGCGACTGACGTCCGTCAATCGATGTGGACCCGAAACGATCAGGACTTCTCACTGGCAAGGAACACCAGGCCTCCTAAATCCAATGAGCAATAATCAAATTGATTAATTTGGTTATTTCGGGATTTGAATTTTAAATATTGAGCACAACCCACTAATGGCAACGCTGATCGTATTCTGGTATGAACCTAAAGGCCTATGCACGTCAATATGGAAGCACTATACTCGAGTTTCGCCCTCGTTTGAGCTCAGATGTGTTGATTGTGGAGTGTTCTCGCACCTGTTGAATCCCTGTATAATCGAATTTCTCAAACATTCACAACAATGGACTTCACATACACAAACACACGCTCGCGCGCGCACGCAACCACCCACGCACGCAAGCACACACACAAAATAATTTGCACCTGCCACCTCAAATGACGACAGCGCCTCGCCGAAGGACACGGATAATTCAGCCCTCAGCAAGCTAGACAACCTAGGTAAAATAGGTGTCGTTATTAGCCAGGCCTGCCAACCAGTTGACCCCACACCTATAGGATATAGAAAGAACTGTTATCTAACCATTGAAGTAGAACCACGAGTTTAAGAAATTAACATTAGCTAAGCATGGGTCAAATTTACATTTAGCCAAGCACAGAGGTCAAATTCCTGGCGTGGTGTCACGAGCTCGCCATGAGTTAACCAGATAATAATACCGACGTTTGCTTGGCGTATATTTTCTAGGCCACAACAGTCGTACTAACAGAGTAAACACAGCTGCACGGGATACATCGGGTCAGCCCATATACACATTTGGCGGTGAGTGAGAAGGAAGGGATAAAACGCGTTGGCAGTTCATAACAGTTAAAATCACATATAATTGGCCGCTCAGGATATGGAATGGTTCCGTTTGTCATCTATGGTTCCGGACATCAGACGGAATGGAGGTTTTGACTGTCAGCACATGACAGAAAGTTGAGGGTGTTATTGAAAACAGTGGAACACCTGCCGGACATGAACAACGTCACGTGCACAATGTAAGCTTGTTTGGAAAACCATGATTGGCAGCTTGGTATCGAAACTATTTGTTGGAACTCGACAGTAACTCTCTAGATTGTTTGGATGTCAGAACCAGTGATGACAAATCTAACATGGAGGGAGCCCGAGGGAGGATGGATCCCTGACAGGGGATGATCTGCCAATGTGCCACCTGTGTGGGGGCGTAAAGGATAACGTCACGTGGCCAACTTTGGTAGTTTGCCATATAAACCCGAGTTGGGACCAACTAGGGGGACTTGAAAATGCTCTAGTCGGAGTGCAAAGGCACTGCAGTGCTTAGTGGAAATAATATCTACCGTGTGTTAATTAGTGACTTAATTTTACACGTGCCTATAATGGCAGATGTAGATATGATTGATAGGACTGCAGTAGTGCCATTTAAGGTATAACCTATTATAATATATTAGTTCTAATTAATATAGACTGTGGCCTTGTTAAACTATAGTGTGATGATTAGCACTGTTAGTGGAAACTAGTTAGAGTAGAATAGTGATATTAACTCTGCTAGTTAAGAATAGATTAGTGAAGTGTTGATAAGCTTTACTAGTTGAGAATTGAGTAATGAGGGATAATTGGGATCTTCCCGTAGGTGTCCCTGGTGGGCGGGGTTCCGCATTCTGTTTGCTGATTTTTTCTTTGTCATAGCCTGATTCGGCTCTAGGTGGGTAGCTAATCTGCTCTATGACTAAGTCTAGTTAGCTAAAGATCATTAAGCAAGGTGATAGGCTTACACTCAGCCGAAAGGATCAGTAACTAGTACTATCACCAGATGTGTTGTTTCTATCCTAGGTTCCCTACCAGATCCAAGGAAACTCAACAAGTTTTTGGGAAAAAATCCAATCCCATTCGGAAGAACACCAGTTCAACAATCAATAAAGTTGCATACAGAACGTAACTAAAGCTAGAAGGAAGTTGATTCACCAAAGAGAGTGATGCGTACTGATGCACCACACAGCATCAGACAGTAGTAACTAAATGAGAACAGTCTAATAGTTACCTAGTGTTATATAATCTCGTGTAATAGAACACAAGACATTATACGTGAGGCTAGATAGACACGAGTGAGGATCAATCACATTAACAATTAACATTAATGACGGTGTACACACTACAAAGGACTTGTGCAGTTTTTTTTAAGGAACGATAGGAACGGACATTGTGTAGGGTGCAACCGGTCCATGATTAACTGTTAATACCACCGGTGTCTATTTCGGATGATCATGAAATTGGATTACCAGAGGTCTACAGAGGCAAAGCAGTATCCGGCAAGATGGTTTCGGCACGGGGTGAGATGTACATGTTCTGACGTAACGTGCTGTGGTCTATCCTTGCTGGGATCAGCTGACTGGGTTGTGGTCTGAGAGTCCGATTCTACACACTTTATAGAACACGTCACACATTTTCTTCACATACACGTCTCATATACGTTACACTTTTCTTTTAATAAATTATCTTTATTAATTTTTAGAAGCAAGAGTTGTTGAGTATGTTGCGTTGGGGAAGTATGAGAAGGGGGCATAGTACGACAGTGAGAGAGTGATAGGAAAAGGTGTCCATAGGCTGATGGAGTGTGTTGGACGGAAGCTGGTGGATTCTCCAGAATATTGAGAGGAAAAAAATATTATAATGTGGGTGTCGGCTCTCTTCACTCCAGGGACGACACTGTAAAGGAGGACACGACACGTGGTACCGGGACCCCACAAGGAAGCAGAGAGTAGTAACACTGTAAACTGCCATGCAAAAGGGGGCTGAGTGGTCTCGAGATATGGTGTCCGCCTCGAATGCTGGAGGTCCCGGGTTCAGGCCCCGGTGAGGACCGGGATTTATTTATATTTTTTTAAATCCACCTGGACTTCCAGTAATAAAATTTCCCCTGGTCTCTGGGTAGTGAGATCGGACGCCCGTGTGTATTGTTGCGCATGTAAAATATCCCTTGGCAGTTGGAAATCGAAAAAGAGTAGCTTAACGGCGCTGCCCGGGCAAAATTTCGAGTTAAAAATCTACCCAAAGTATTTCAGGATCTTCGCCTATGCAACGGAGTTCGTGCATTGAGCTGAGTTTCTCCAGACTCAGGTTTGAGTTAGGAGGAAAACGGAACACTTATGGGTTAAACCGTGTGCCGTGATGTTGATCCAACGACTAAACTACACTGCCATGCATGTCGTAAAAACCAAGAGGTGAGGAAAAGACGCTGGAACTGGATAGAAGATATACTGAGAAAAACTGAGGACAATATAACTAGAAATTCTCTTGTCTGAAACCACAAGGCAAACGAAATGAGGAGAGACGTAAAAATACACAGAGAAGACAATTACAGACGAGATGAGTAACATTGGGAAGACGTGAAGGGAGTTGTAGGAGACAGTATAAGGTGGAACAGCTGGGTGTGGTTTGGTTGAGCGCCCAAGCATCAGTTGAGGACGCAGATCAGGAGAAGAAGAATAGGTCAAATAACGAAGACACAAACACATCGGACCGCAATGCTGAGTGTTGAACGTAAAGTTACTTGCATTTCCTTTACAGGACGTAGCAGTCAGCTCCAGTATTTTTGGTTGTTTGAGATTCCTGGACAAGTTTACATCAATATTTTGCCATTGATTCCTGAACGACCGTTACTCATACCACACAAGATCGTCTGCTTGCAAATCGCCCGCAGCTGAGTTTCAAACGCTGTATGCCGGTTTCTGAATTGCGTCCGTTATCCCTTCGCCACAGAGCCGGTCTGGCATATAATTAACACATAGAAAAGAGACATGAGTGGCTGGTTCTTTTGTGTTAATGTAGTAATCAGAAATCTCACTTCTTGGGGACTCACTAAGTCCACTGAAACACCGTGAGACAAAAGATGCACATGTATTGGCATGAGGGGCCGTGGTAGCGTAGTGGCTAGACGCTGCAGCCCTCCGGTGGTCATGAGTTCGATTCGCATCGGTGGGGAATCGAATGTTCATTATTGACCTGGGCTGCCTAAAATGCATGTGAAGAAATATCCTGGGAAGGTGTCCGGCGTTTACTGACCACATCACTCACTGAGTGCAAGTTTGTTTATACGATTGGGCCTAGCACCATATGCACAACGTGTAAAAGGGGCCTATATTGTTACTAACTTATGTTGATTGGCACTTATAAAAGTGGAAAGAGATTAAGATTAAAGGGCACAATATACAAAATTAAAAACAAAAATGAAAGCTGTAGTGACCACACTGGGATGAAAACCTGCTGCGTCCAGATGAGGACAGGTCCCAGCAGATGGATAAAGTTGACTTCGAGTACAGCTAGTTGGACACCCACAACAGGTGTCCTCCCTTAGCCAGGTCTATCATCCGCCTGACATCCAAACTATTGAATATGCACAGAATTTCCATATGGGGTTTGAAATAGCACTATAGGTTTAAGAAATATATATCTACCATGTACATATTCCTCCTCCTCCTCCTCTTCTTCTTCTTCTTCTTCTTCTTCTTCTTCTTCTTCTTCTTCTTCTTCTTCTTCTTCTTCTTCTTCTTCTTCTTCTTCTTCTTCTTTTCTGAATGAGGATCAGTGTAGGTTAATTCATTTCTCATGCCATGTTACAAACACACAAGCACACACACGTACGCACATACAGGTTAAACGAGTGACGTTTAATCGAAGTTTCATTATATGGTGACGACTGGCAAGATCGAAGGGAAGCGACCAAAGGGAAGACCGAAAGTAATTACCTGGATGGCTTGGCTGATTCACGACTCTGGTGATCTTGTGAGATGGCAGAACATAACCGCCCACGCTTATCGGCATGGCACATGATGGAAGGATGGATATATATAGTGAAACTTCAGATTAAACATCACTCTTTTAACCGCCAGTTCCCGTTGTCCGTCATCGTGTCTAAAAAAAAAAAACAATACGTGGGTATCAACAAACAAACAGACATATTTAAAATTGTCCACGGATTACTTTTACATCCAACTGTATAAAGTTGGAGGTAACTGTACTGTATAATGGCGGAAGTGACTAATCGTTGGTGGCGGAGGAGTTGAGCTTGAACTGGACGAACCCATCACTAACTAGTCGTGTTACATACTGTCTCAGTCGTGACAGAGCAGCCTGTGTGCATGTTTTGTTTCATTGTGCCCTGATAAACTTTTTCGGCACAACGTTACGATTGTGCTACTTTTCTGTAGTTTTTAAGCTGTGTTTCGATTTCGCCGCTTATATGTAAGTCTAAAAAAAGTAAGGCATAATTTCCTTGATTTTATTATTCTGTAAAGTTGTTTTAAAATGGCTGCAAAGCGGAGATGTATAGTGCTAGGTTTTAACCAGAAGCTTGAAATTATCAAGCGTTTGAAAAAATGTGAAACTGCCACTAGTTTTTCTCAGATTTACGGTGTTGGAAGAACAACAGTCAAACGGGACGCTGAAAAGGTTAAACAACATGTGTCAAAAATGTAAAGCACCGATGTATTATTCACTTTCAAAGGATTTTATTTTCATTTTTGTCCCAAGCCCGCAGTGAAATCACGTTACTTTACAAATCAATTAAGAGATTTATGTTATCCGTCACAGCTCTGGTCCAGACGGTGACGGTTAATCGAAGTTTTACTTTATATATATATATATATATATATATATATATATATATATATATATATATATATATATATATATATATATATATATATGTCAGAATCAACCACTGTTTATTGCTTTCATCGACCTCACAAAGGCATTTGATTTGATCAGTCGTGAGAGTCTGTTCAAGGCACTAAAGAAGATTGGCTGCCCACCAACTCTTCTGTCCATTGTAGAATCGTTCCACACAGGCATGAAGGGTATAATCAAGTTTGATGGTGCAACTTCTGAAGAATTTGAAATCAAGAGTGGAGTTAAGCAAAGTTGTGTACTAGCTCCCACCCTCTTTGGAATATACTTTTCACTTCTATTGAAATATGCCTTTCGTGATCAGGATGGTGGTATATACATTCACTCACGCTCAGATGGCGGCCTTTATAATGCTCAGAGATTCAAGGCCAAAACTAAAATTAGGAGGGTACTGATCAGAGAGTTGCTTTTTGCAGATGATGCTGCAGTTACGACCCACTCTGAGGAAGAATTGCAATGTCTACTATCTGCATTCTCCAATGCTTGTTCTGAATTTGGTTTAACAATTAGCAAAAAGAAGACACAGATTATGTCACAAGGTGCACATGGGGTACCATCAATCTTTATTGACGACACCGAACTAGAGGTGGTAGACCATTTTACATATCTAGGATCAGTGGTAAATAGCAAATTATCCCTAGATCAGGAAATCAACATCCGGATTGGTAAGGCAGCAACAACAATGAACAGGTTAAGAAAAAGAGTCTGGGAGAACAGGAAGCTTACTGCCAAAACAAAAGTCCTTGTCTATCAAGCCTGTGTCCTTAGTAGCTCTTCTTTATGGCAGTGAAACCTGGACAACTTACTCACACCAAGAGAAAATGTTTAAACAGCTTTCATATGCGGTGTCTGCGAAGAATTCTTGGTATTAAGTGGCAAGACAAAATCACAAATACTGAAGTATTGGAAAGATCAGGTTGTGTGACAGTTTATTCCATGCTCAGTCTTCGTAGACTTAGATGGATAGGACATCTTAGGAGGATGGATGATGGTAGAATACCAAAGGATATCTTTTTTGGTGAATTACAAATGGGTAAGAGATCTCAGGGTCGGCCTCTACTACGATACAAAGATGTGTGTAAGCGGGACATGATTGATACAGGCATTGATAATGCATATTGGGAGCAAGTCGCCGCTGAACGTGTTGCATGGAGGGCAAACATCAGAAATGGAATAAAGACAAAGGAGAAAATTATTGCAGATAAGGCACACACCGAGCGTTTAAGACGTAAGATGGTGCATGATGGTGGAAATGACCACTTGTTCACATGCACCCACTGTGAACGGACATTTACAGCGCAAATTGGCCTTATCAGTCACATTCGCTACCGCCATAGGTAAAAGTTATTATGCCTTTTTAAAGCACAAACTATCGTCTGTCAAGACGGCAAGGTGCCAATGTATGTATGTATGTATATATGTCACAGTGGCTCAGTCTACTAATACAAAACAACATAACAATAAGTTTCATTACCACTACATAAACACTTAAAGTAACGTTAACCTATCCTTACAGTTCCAGCTCTCAATGCACATACAAGTACCCTAGATGTCAAAGGGTTGAAGACCCCTGATATAGCTGAAAAATAACATCTGCTGGAATGAATTCGCCCCAAGCCCCGAAACAGGGCACGCGGTACAGATCCGTATTACTCATTGTATTGTTTGTATATTACTTTCAAGGACGAAAAACATGTTCTTTATACCGATATCCCTTCGATTTTTGAGCTATTATTAACATAATTTATGAAAATATAATTTCGATGTTAAACATAGATGGTAGCAGGGATATAAAACAAACTTATCGCTTCAGGGTGCTATCCTCGATCGAGCATTCCATTAATATTCTAAATAGTTAGGTTTCCTGTGGTAACATTTATACGGGATTATCTAAATTTGATAAAAACAACTGATAATTTAATAAATGTATCAGTCTCCCCCCCCCTCCCCCCCCCCCCCCCAGTGGGAGTCTCTGTGGCGAAGTGGCCAAGCCGTTTGACTCTTGTTCCGAAGGTTGTTGGTTCGATTCCGGGCCGCGCCCTTCGGTTTATGAGTTAAATGTTTCGGAGACTCCTATGGGTCGTCGCTAAAAGCTACGGAGTTCGTGCTTTGTTGCGACGCTTTCCGTGCTACGGAACGAGACCGAGCCATATGGGATAAAACCCGGTGCAATGAAGTCGACCCTGTCAACTTTTAAGCGACTTTTTAGTCTCCCCCAGTGGAGAATCTGAAAACAGCTCGTAAACTCCTACTTCTGGCGAGGATTCAAAATTATGTGTATCAGAACCAGTCAAATTATTAATATTTTTTATTGTGGGTAGGTGTTTTTTGTTTCTTTTCAAATAAGAATTTAGACTGGCAGCAGCCAACAGCGGCCTCTCTTTGAGAATTTCAACTTAATGCGTAACGTCCACACCGGTGATTGTATATCTTCTCTCTGTTCCGGGACTCTAGGCACCTTATCCACTAGCCAAGGATCAACATGAGTATTGGGAAAGGGTGAAATTAGTGTGTGTGTGTGTGTGTGTGTGTTTGCAAGAGAGAGAGAGAGAGAGAGAGAGAGAGAGAGAGAGAGAGAGAGAGAGAGAGAGAGAAAAAGAACAAACAAACTTTATTTCCACTCTGCAGGCCTGTGGTACTTTCGGCCCATCCAATCACCCATCTTGTGTACATCAATAGTTGCCTATTTTGCATGTTACATTCATATAGAATAAAAAAAAAAAACATTGTAAAATGAAAGTTGTGAACATAAACAATACATATTACACACACACACACACATACACAGAGAGAGAGAGAGAGAGAGAGAGAGAGAGAGAGAGAGAGAGAGAGAGAGAGAGAGAGAGAGAGAGAGAGAGAGAGAGAGATTAAATCATGCGGTGTCTCTGTTGTGTGAACATCCAACAACTAATATCTATCAGATACTCGATGCGTCGAGTGTACTGGTATGATTTCTTCTTCCTCTGCTTCTTCGTACACCGATGTCAACCCGGACATATTTCTAGAAGTACACATGGCCGCCGTACATCTAAGACACTCCCGCATCCAAAGAAGTACAATGTGGTACCAAAAAACAAGTCGGCAAACGTGAGATGGCTGTAAAAATGAAATCTGATGTGGCCCTGGCTGACTAGAGGTCTTGAGAGAACTCTACAACTGCTACACCGCCCGTCTACTGCGGGAATAATCAATATAAATAGGCCTTGTCGTTTGTTCACGGAAACGCTGCACGTACTGTTATTTCCGGAGTGCTGTTGTGTCTCCGTGCTGTGAAGTTGGCTTGTGGTAGCAAGTAATACGGGCTACCTTAAGGTTACGGGCTTGCACACACACACACGCACACATGAAAATAGACAATACACTCGCTCACTCACTCACTCACTCACTCACTCACTCACTCCCCCCTCCCTCACTCACTCACTCACTCACTCACTCACTCACTCACTCACTTACACATAATACCTGTATACATATATAGTCGGAGATACGACATTTTAACTTGCTTAAGGTGCTATTTACTGCCTACGTCTCAGTACTTTGGATCGCTATTCGACTACCGGAATAACTAACCACGATTGCCTGAAAGAAGCTAATGAAACTAGAACATTCTATAAAGCAATAAGAACGAGACAAACACTTTTATTTGATCATGTGATGAGAAGAGAGACATTGGAAAACATCGTGACGGCTGGAAAGATCGAGGGTAAAAGAGGCAGAGGCCGACCAAGAGAAATGATGCTGGATTGTTTAAGACGATGGCATGGAGGAATATCAGCAGCAGAGTTGATACAGAACACCAAAGACCGAGATTTGTGGCTAGATATGAATGCCTACGCCAGCTGGCTTGGCACTTGATGAGGATGATGATGATGATAATTCAACACCTACGGCATTTTAACGTAGGCCACTAATGAACACCTAAGCCACTTGAATCAAGGTCATCAATTAATACTTACGTCAGTTTAACCCAAGTCGCTATTTAACTCCCAAAAACATTATCCTCAACCAGTGTCGCCCCTATGGGTATGTGATAGTGGCATCACATTGTGTAGGTCTGAAGGCACCAAGGAATAGATTGCCAGCCTTTGCTTCACTTAGCGAACGCATGCGTCTAACACGCCCACATTAGGAATCAACATTTCACCCTCATCATCGTTTCCAACAAAATGAAAAATTTTCTAAATTTTCACAACTAATAAATACACGACATATCACTGCCCCTAGCACGTAGACCAGACCAAATATACTGGTAACTCGCGCCAAAGAGAATTTATACTCTTTTAGCTGTCGTCTGATATGAAATCGTCATGCCACGCCGATCGAGTCCATTGTTGTCAAATGTGGGAAGAATGTCTTCGAGCCTGTAACAACTGACCACACAGGTTCCGTTTTGTTGTGTCCATTAAGCCTTCGAGTCTTGCGACTCCCTGCATGGCACCACTGCCTTCCATCCTATCCTGTATTCATCATCATCATGTGCCTTGCCGATTAGCATGGTTGATCATCTCACCAGTCTTGGATCAGGTCTGTGGTCTTGTGCCGATTAATACCTGCAGCGGAGTGCTATTATATTTCTATTTTGGCTACCCTTTGTAATTTAAAGAAGAAAAAAACTGGTCACACTTTAGTTGAATGTTTTGGAGCATTATACCTTAACAGACAATGTCACTGTTGGGAAAAATAGATCAATAAACAGTAGTGTTATGTTTATGTTCTTTGCGCAGTTTTAAACATTCTTGTCTCGGCTTTTACTTTACTTTACTTTACTTTACTTTACTTTACTTTACTTTACTTTACTTTACTTTACTTTACTTTGTATGTTTCAGAAAACATCCAGTTTGATGATATCAGTAGTGGATTCGATATACATCATCATCACTAACATCATCATCATCATCATCATCATCGTCATCATCATCATCATCATCATCATCATCATCATCATCATCATCATCATCATCATCATCATCATCATCATCAGCATCATCATCATCATCACCATCATGTGTAACAGGTTAGTCAGTCCGAAAAAATTGTTTGACTCAGTGGCTCATGTTTGCGGTAATTATATTCATCTATTCACACATGTGAACTCTTATGTCTTTGCAAGCTATTGTTTCTTGTTGGATGTTTCCTCTTCAGTATTTTCAAAAGTAAACCTCCACGTCACACGTGTGGCTAAGTGTGTTTTTGTATATCTTCTTTGCAAATGTTTCAATAGTTGTCTATGTTCCCCAATGTCAGAAATAATTTACTCATTTGCCCCTGTGTCCTTATGTTGACCCGCTGTATTAAGCGATAACACCAAACTGAGTAGAGTACATTTTCTTCCCATCATGTATATGTTCGTAGAGCCAATGTCGAAGCCATACAGTAGTACTGATGGAAGATGCCTTGTAGAGATTAGAACAAGAATCGTCATGGCAACAGCGTGGGATTCATGTAGGATTGTTAGGTCATGAAGAAGAGTAGGAAATCTATCAAAACAACAAAATAGTTAATTTTTCTTAGTGACAGTATAGACCAGCATAGTCTTTATATGTGCACTGAAATAAATCACAGTTTTCGTAAACACTGGCAAACGTTGCCTTGTGTAAGTTGAGAAACATATTTAACCTGTCAGTTAAGTGAAACAAAGTACATAGTTTAAAGTCTACACACAGGCCGACCCTGTTGGATTACGTATGACCTGGACATTAAGCAAACAAGCAGGGAATTATCTGAAGGCAGCAGGGATGTAATTACTGAGGGAAATGCAATGAATAACCATGGATGGGCAGAAAAACTGATCAGGAAACCCTTCAAGACACAGATAAAAAGAGCAAATGATTATAGAAATCAATTGTAGTGAGTCAACCATGTTGTTAAGCATGTTATGATGAGAAATAAATGCAAAAAAAGCAATGACAACTGATAACTTTATGCTATAAAAGCAAGAGGATACATTATAACATTATCAGTACACAAACACAGACCTGATCCGATACTTTAATGATCTTATGTTAGAGTGAAACTTGATGACCAGCGCTTGTAGACAAGGTAATGATGAAGATTGTGATGATGATGGCAATACTACGGGCCCCTTATCAGCAGTGAGTAGCTGGCTATTAATGCAACTAACTATTAATGAAACGTGCTATTAAAACAGCGTGACACTGAACAAACATGCAACAGTAACACCAAAAAGACGACGTGATGGTTCGCTAAAATATACCAGTAAAAGAGGTTTGTACACGACCGTACTAAGTGTAGTGACGTTTGAAGCACCTGCGTCTGTAGATTTGGGCAAAGTGAAACGCGCAGTTTTATCATTCCCTGACATACCGAGCCGAGGATTAGTAATCAAACGAGGGTGATTTGGAAGTAGGCTACTTTACGCTGATTTCAATGGTATGAAACGTCGACCCTTCAGAAAGCAATAGCAAAACTTCATTAATCATGTGCCATACCGATAAGCGTGGGCGGTCATGTTTCGCTATCTTACAAGATCACCAGAGTCGTGGATCAGCTCAGTGTTCTTGTCTCGACCATATCACGTGGCCAAGCCATCCAGGTATTTACGTCTCTGCCTTCCCCTTGTTCTCTTTCCTTCGATCTTTTTAGTTCTCCAATTTATTTCTACGTCTAATTTGCAGTGTCCTGCAAAGAACATACGCATAACTATACATAAATATATTAGACTTCACAGAGAACTTGTCCACTTACAGCTTGAAGACCGTTGCAGTATTGCGCAAACTGGCTGATAGGAAATTCGTTCCCAGTGGGAAATGTTTCTGTCAACAACAGTAAGTCCGTAAGGACAATTTAATCCACCAATCTTGATTTACTCAACGTAACAAACTGTTCAGCTGAATCCTGGTATATGTCTGTCTCGCTGGCGAAAACAGCAAGAGAAGGGATTTGTACTGCTGTCGTTATTGTCCATCTTGAGCATTAAATATACAAGAGAACAGGTTAATGACAAATTATGATTAATTCTCCACTCGGGAAGATTAAGGAGCTTATTTCGCTGGCATATTTGTGTTTGTGTTTTAAAGCCGTTTTGGTTACAGATGTTTTCATATCCGTCGTTTATATGCATAGATAACTATGACAGTGTCGTAATTTCTTCGGTAAGGGATACATAATAGGCTTCGATTCAGAGACTTCTTTAACGCCAACTCTCTGTTGTAACGCAAAGATGAAGCAACTCCCCGGAATGAGTGTCTGTCTGTCTGTCTGTCTGTCTGTCTGTCTGTGTTGATGGGTGGGTGAAAGGATATATATATATATATATATATATATATATATATATATATATATATATGTGTGTGTGTGTGTGTGTGTGTGTGTGTGTGCTTGTGTGTGTAATGGTGCATGCATGCATTCGTGCATGCCTGTCTGTAAGTAGGTATGCATATACGTATATGCATGCATATACAGTGGTACCTCGGGTTACGAACTTAATTCGTTCCAGAACTTGGTTCGTAACCCGAAACGTTCGTAACCCGAAACATTGAAATCAATGAAATAAAGACAATCCGTTTCAAGATGAAAGAACCGTTCTTTTTTATTAACATCCGGTCGTTTAGCTGACAAAACGCAGAGAATACGTGTACTTCACGTTTTAAATAAAGAAAAAGAAAACAACCAAATGAATTAAATATAAACTATAAAGAGATTTAATCTATCTTTATCACCAAGAAAACGACCAAGGATAATGTGTCACTTTCTTTGTTGTTCTGAATCATTAGTTTCAGGAGTATCTTGTCACTGTTTCTTGGCAGCCGACAGAGAATCTTTCGGCACCAAGAAACTATCAGGGGAAATTTGTCGCTTCCTTTGCTGGAGAATCTTTCTGAAGTGGGCCACCGTTGTTCATGCATCAGTTTTACTGCCCTGTTAGCAACAAGTTTGTTTGGATTATGGTTCACAATGAAGTCTTCAACGTCTGCCCACTTGCTGCAAATTTGTTTAATCCTGGCAGTTGAAACGATCACTGACTCCTCATCATCAGACGACTGCTCCTCATTTAATGTCTTTAGCTGTTCATTCTGAAGATCCACAAGCTCATCTGTAGTACTGTTTGTACTGTACGCGATCGTTCTCCAACGTTACACCTCTCTCTCTCTCTCTCTCTCTCTCTCTCTCCTCTCTCTCTCTCTCTCTCTCTCTCTCTCTCTCTCTCGTTCGTTCGTAACCCGAGGCACTGCTCGTTCGTTACCCGAGACATACCAGTTTCGAAGTTGTTGTTTGTAACCTGAATTGTTCGTGACCTGAGGCGTTCGTAACCCGAGGTACCATTGTGTGTGTGTGTATGTGTGTGTGTGTGTGTGTGTATATATGTATAAGGGACGTTCATTTTAAACCCGTTGCAATGGCTTTATTACAAAAGCATGAAAGAAACATTAACGGGTGTGGTAGAATTAAACAAAACATTCATTTTGAATGGATTATGCACCATGGGTTGGTCAGAAGAAGTCATCGTAGGAATTCAGACAAGCATTCCATTACTTAGGTAGGCGGTGAATTCAGTCCGCAAAAAAAAAAATAGGATTGTGTTTGCTCACTGAACAAAGTGTTTACCGCGTTCATTACGTCTGCATCTGTGTGAAATCGTTGCCCCTTGAGAGCTTTTTTTAGAGGTCCGAACAAATGAAATTCACATGGTGACAAATCAGGACTATAGGCTGGATATTGCAGAATTTCCCACTTCTTCCTTGATAATGCTTCCTGCACAATCTTTGCTACATGCGGACGAGCATTATCGTGCAACAAAATTACACTGCGAGAAAGCATGCCATGTCGTTTATTCTTGATAGTTTTTTGCAGTTTGTTTAGTGTTTACAAGTAGTGGGTAGAGTTGACACCAGGTTCTTTAAAGTCGGGCAACAATAGCCCTTCATGGTTAAAAAAAAATGCGCCCAGAATAACCTTACCAGCGGAAATCTGTAACTTGAATTTGTTGGCTTTTGGTGATCCAGCATGCTTCCATTGCATGCTCTCTCTTTTGCTGCTCGGCTCAAAGTGGTGACACCATGATTCATCGCCTGCCACTATGCGGAAGAGAAACGCATCACCCTCCAGTTTGTAACGCAGCAAGTGGTTCAAACACCATCCCATGCGTTCCTCTTTTTGGTGGTCTGTCAACATCCGTGGTACCCACTCTGAACACACCTTCCGATATTGCAGTTTGTTACGAACGACCTTTTGAATTGTCCCAATTTGCACATCAAATTCTTTCGCTAGCGAACGTATGCTTCGACAAGGGTTCGTCTTTTCTGCTGCATCTATTTTGGCGATGGTATTTTTCTGTTGCAACAATATGCGCTTGACCTGGCCGTCGAAGATCTGTCGTGAATTGACGTACTTTCCGAAACATTCTTGCCCAGTATGTCACTTTTGTCTTCGACACACATTTGTTACCGTACGCTGCCTGCATTCTTCAATGAGTCCACTGGTCGACATCCTTCAAATGAAAGAAACTGAATCACCGCTCTTTTAGCTTCTTTGGATGGATTTTGGATCAACCCGGTCATTTTCTCAACGGTCAGAAACAGAACCTATGCATCATGGGACGATAAGCACGTGCTCTTGTATTCATTGGTCAGTACTTATCACATGATAATGACATGATCATGTTCAACGTACGCAATTACGCGCGGTGCGGCACAAACGGATTTCAAATGAACGCCCCTGATATATATATATATGACGTACGCCACGAATTTCGGTCTTTGGCACTAGTCTCCCAAGTGTCGTGATGAATTCCATAAGCTTTTAGTGAGATCTTTAGAGTGTCTTTAAAGCGTTTCATCTGGCCGCCTTTTGGGTGTTTACCACAGCGCAGCTCACCGTAAAAAATCGTTTAGGGAGCCTGTGATCTTGCATTCGAGTCAAGTGACCAGCCCAGCGAAGCTGATTCTTCATTAGTAGAGTATGGATACTGGACATGGACTCTCTTTCTAGGACTTCAGTGTCTGGGATCTTGTCTTCCCATTTAATCTTCAAAAGCTTCCTAAGGCAGACTATGTGGAAGTGGTGTAATTTCCTGGTGTGTCGCTGGTAAACAGCCCAGGTTTCACAAGCATATAGCAGTGTGAATAATACGATTGCTTTGTAGACTTTCAGCTATGTTTGCAGGCTGATTCCATTTCTGTCCCACACATTTTTGTAGTCTGCCAAAGGCCGCCCTGGCCTTGGCGATTCTTGCATTCACTTCGTCATCAATTGTGGCAGCTTGTGACACAGTGCTGCCAAGATAGGTGAATTTGTCCACAACACGTAGTCTATGACCATTCATTTTGATATTCGGCTCTGTATGATTAATCCCTGGAACTGGCTGGTACATAAATACAATCTTCTCCAAGTTGATATTGAGCCCAAAGTTGGCACAGGCATATGAGAAAGCTGAAAGATTGTGTTGCATGTCTGTCTCTGAGGTGGCATATAGAGCGCAATCATCAGCAAACAGCAGTTCTCTGACGGTGTCGCTGTTAGTTTTGGTTTGGGCTTTCAGCCTTCTGAGATTGAACAACTTTCCATCCATGCGTTATATATGTTTGTGTCTACGCACGCATCCACGCATTCATGTATGTATATGCATGCATGCATGCATGCAGACAGCAAAGTATATTTGTGTTCAGGCGTGTGTGTGCGCGTGTGTTTTAAGTATGCATGTGCCTCTGTATATATTTATGTTCAGTGCAGACCTGATAAGCGAACTCACCTGGGACTCAAGAAATAGTTCTTCTTATCAGAAATTCCTCTTGTAAGAGTTCAAGCATATAGTAATGCATTTACAACATACGATACAGTATTGTTCTTCATAACAAAAATTGGCCACAACTGAGATCACCTTATGCGAATTGTACTGTATTATGTATGTAGTTATGTATGTCAGTGTATCATGCAATATCACCAGTTACGTTCCTCGTCGTCTTTGTTGTTGTTGTTGTTGTTGTTGTTGTTGTTGTTGTTGTTGTTGTTGTTCTTCTTCTTCTTCTTCTTCTTCTTCTTCTTCTTCTTCTTCTTCTTCTTCTTCTTCTTCTTCTTCTTCTTCTTCTTCTTCTTCTTCTTCTTCTTCTTCTTCTTCTTCTTCCGCCCCTTCTTTTCCTCGTTTTTCTTAGTTTTAATTGATTTATAAGCGATTAATTTTATGACACCCGGACACTTCCATAAGTACTTAGTCTCCCCATGAAGCCCTATAAGAAATATCAGACCACAGTGCACGAACACGGAAGCACCGGCGAGCATCAAAGTGTGCGTTTGTGGGAGAATCATCATCATGTGACAGACCCTGTGGAGAAACGTCGCTCTCCTGTAAAAATATTTATCTATACCAGCTTAACAGATTCTGTGACAAACAAAATGTAGGCTTCGACCAAACAAAAATGAAAGGCTGATGTCACAGTTATATCCAAAAAGTAGTTAATATGGTAGCAGACATGTTTATAATAAAACAATGAAAACATTCCGCGATATATAAATCCATTGCAAAAACAGGAAGTCGCTTAAGACGATTACTCATACCATGACACTTAAACAGTTAAGTTTCTTGGAACAATTTCCTCAGCCTTTAGATATTTATTAAGTTGCCAGAGTAAGCGAGTACCCTGATCCCTGGTGCTCTCGGTAATTTGAAAGAGGTCCACAAAGGTGTCCACATTTCTGTGGATACTTGATTCTTGGAGCTGTATTTGAAACACTGTGGTGGGTTTCCCTTCTCTACCGCTTGAATTTACAGATGGGATATACTCTTCGACGAATTACGAAGCGGTGTTGGCATTTCTGAAACTTTTCAGTACTTTTCTAGAGGATAACCAGAACATTATAAATATTAGTTTGCAGACTGTATTCAAATATTGCAGTGTATGATAGTCATCATTCTATAGGGCATTCTCTTTATCACATTCGGTTACCAAAGACATGTTAATGCACAGCATGAACTGGCAGTCTCCTAGTTTGTCGCTATAATCCAAGAATGATAAACTTCCGTTCCAATCTCTAGTGATCGAAGGGATGCACACCTTCGCTTTTGGTTCCATCTCCCAGTTACTGAGTTGAGTGCATGGAGCGACACTGTGAGCTGTGTATTTCATGTAGAACACTTTCACATCTGTCCTCGGTTGTTTGTCTTTTGAACTGAATATTCAGGAAACTGGCGGACGTTTGGTTACTGAACTAGCTGGTTTTGCCTTATGCAGAAATGTATGTGCCGCTTCCATCAACGATGAACTGTAATTTTAGTGGAGGACTGTTATGTTGGCATTTTGGCAGCGGCCTTATGAATGTATGCCTGAGTACGCTGATAGTTTGTCGGGACTGCTGTTTGTTCCAATTTCCACATGGGACAGTGAGGAGTATTTTGTGTTCCTGACACAGGAACAGAGCATTATATGGGTAACCCTTTTGCTATGAAGTTGGAACTATGAGTACGACTAACGACTAACCTTCGCTTTCTTATTTGTCAAATATCTATAGCACAGACGTCGTCAATCTTGCCATTTCGACTCGAGGTAAAGTCGAACCTCGCACCTCTTAACCATCCACCCCACTATCTTTTTTTGTTGTGGAATTAACACAGACAACCCTGTAATTTTCAGTTCAAATATAAATTGAAATAAACAACTGATTATGTCTGAACCCTGGTATTTAACGAAGAATATGTGGAAATAGAAAACCGTTAACGCAAACAACTATTATACTCAACCTCGACCAGAAAACAAATCGATAAACGAGGCAATGAAGCGGCAGATTTATGGAAACATCAATTGTTGTTGAAGTCTTGCTTGTGGCCGTTGAAATAGCCTATGAGATAAATTCACTGTATTGGGCGGCACTCATAGAAGTAGAGAAAAAAAGTAGACAATAGAGGACACACTAACTAGACAATACACAATTTAACAGCCATTGTATTCTTACAATACTGAGCTACACAGTGAATGTCATATTTAATTTGTGTAGACGTGTGTAGAGAGGAAACAGTAAACATCCATTTCCCATAGCTCGAGGCGTGTTGTGTATAAGGTATGTTGGATAAAGGACACCCGGGAAGGTTTACCCGGTCAACGAATGCCTGAAGAAGTCGGATGTGTCGGCCGAAAGGTGCAAATATCACAGCTCTGTTGTAAACAGGCACAACGCTATTAATCCAAAAATACATTCCGGATGAACGCAGAACATGAGGAAGAATAAACGCCCGTTGTTATATGTTTTGGGGCGAATTGGCCATATGGTGCTAGTCCTAAATTTGTATAGACCAATCGGCACTCGAGCGGTCATGTGATGGATATCACGTGCCGACTTTATTTCGCGGATCATTTTCTGGTGCCCATATTAGGCTGATTGAACTGGGAACCCAGGCCAAATGTAAAATTCCGAATCTCTGCGAATGATGACCAATGACCACCGAGCCGACAGACAGGCAAGCTTGCTAAACAACTTCACTATCAATATTTTTATTAACCACTCTGTACTCGTTGTATGATGTGATTAATATCACGCTGTCCTATTTTAGTCCAGATAAACAATTTTAAAATATCATTCTCGAAGAGGATTCCAACACACAATCACTGGGCACTATGTAAGTGTACTATGTACTGGGCTACCGCGGCTACCTTAAATGTGTATTTGTAACAATTTATTGGCATGCTATTTGCATAACGTCGCAATCAACCCATAATGAATTGCATGTTTGTGATTTTCAAGGCAATGTTTACATTCAGTAGTTTTCCATTGCATAAATGTCAAATGTGGACATTATCTAAATCACACTTATGTAAAATCAACTCCTGCGAGATAAGATGCTCGAGAAAAGCTGCCAACTTAACTATCCGAGACCGAGTAAGAAATGATGTTATCAGACAGACAGTGGGATCAATACCTTGTGTCCCATATATTGAAAGGCAGAAGATCAAACGATTCTCGTGAGAATGCAACACCATCTGCTGTCAGCACTGGTGCTACATCAAAGAAGATTGTACTCGAGAGCAAGGGTACGCCCGAGAAAGAAATCGATTGATGACATCAAAAATAATGTACAATCACGCATGTCACTATCCAGTGACACCCATCGGACACTGGAATGTCAAATGTCCCTCCCCATGAAGTTCGACGGCGGAATGATGATGATGATTTCCCCCATTGCTTTCTGAGCCGGCGACGCTACTCAACGATCTCTCCTAAATCGCCTGTGACTGACTCCGAGCCCAGTATGTCGAAATTGTGAACCTGCGTTGATTGTCGTGAGTGGGCTTCTCAGATTCTATTATGAGACCAGCAACCCAGAATTGTCGTGAGTGGGCTTGTTAAATTATGTCATGAGACCAGCAACCCAGAAATGTCGTGAGTGGGCTTGTTAAATTATGTCATGAGACCAGCAACCCACAAATGTCGTGAGTGGGCTTGTTAAATTATGCCATGAGACCAGCAACCCACAAATGTCGTGAGTGGGCTTGTTAAATTATGTCATGAGACCAGCAACCCACAAATGTCGTGAGTGGGCTTGTTAAATTATGTCATGAGACCAGCAACCCAGAAATGTCGTGAGTGGGCTTGTTAAATTATGTCATGAGACCAGCAACCCAGAAATGTCGTGAGTTGGGGTCTAAGAATCTGTCATGAAGCGAGGAACCGAGAAATGTGATAGAGTTGATGTCGCTGACAGTGAAGATCACTATGTCTAATAATGAACAAGGGAAGGCAAAATACAGAATTCCCACACAGTTTCAAATTAAAGAAAGACCCAGCTGAAAACCAAGAAAATACTACTGTCAAGAGATTTACTGCCGATAGAAAAAGACTTCTTAGACAGACCGTATAACTAGGAAATCCTAGCCGTGACTCTTGTCGTGTTTTCCTTTATAGGGTCGTCCCTGGAGTGAGGGGAATCAACATCCATATTATTTTAACCCCATATCATTATTCTGGAGAATCCACTAGATTCCGTCCACAACACTCCGTCAGTCACTGGATACCTCTTTCTCTTATCCCCTCTCACCACTGGATCATGCCCCCTCTCATACTTCCCCAAAACAACATACGAAACAACTCTAGCTTCTAAAAATCAATAACATATTAATTTAATGAAGAAAAGTGTATGTATGTGAGAAGTGTATGTGTAGAATGTATGTCGTATACTCTAGTGTGTCCGCAAAATCAGACCGAACAGCTCAGGAGAAAAGTCTGATCATCCCTGTAAGGACCACACAACATCATCATAGTTCAGCACAAAATGACCTCACCAAAACTATGTGTCCCTCCTGCTAGATGTTGACTTCCTCCAGTAGCCTTTTGATAACCCCGATACCTGGTCACCAATCACGGATATAGTCCGATACTTATCCTGAATCGATCATACACAATGTTACCAAATGCCCTTAAAGTTCTGAGACTTAACAATCCTTGCATCGTGAAAACAAGGAACACTGTCCCTTGTAATAACATGGTTCATTTCTACATGTCCTAGAGTTTCACCATTACACAGTTATTGTTTACTGTCCCACAGGAATCTAATAATTTAGTGAAAACGCCAGGTTCATTGTTCCTGTTTCCTAAATAATCACTATTGTTCTTTCTACATAGATAATCACTATTGTTCTTTCTACATAGATAATCACTATTGTTCTTGTTCCATGTGGTATGGAAAATAATCTCACTATTGTTCTTGTTCCATGTGGTATGGAAAATAATCTCACTATTGTTCTTGTTCCATGTGGTATGGAAAATAATCTCACTATTGTTCTTGTTCCATGTGGTATGGAAAATAATCTCACTATCAACTTCCGTGATCCCTATCACTAAGAAGTCTTCTGCCGGATACTTATATGTTTCAGCTCAACAAAGCCATGGTCCTTCAGACCCTTTTAACATGGGCCCAGTGTAAAGGCCGCTGAATAAATCTTCCCGCACTAATTTATCCATGATCTGAAATAGTGATGTTTCAGCTTGTTTTCTTCATAACCTGAGGGGAACCTGTGAAAGAGAGAACACACCTGGTGAGAGCAACCGGATACTGACCCCTATTAGATGAGTGTAGGCCGACGGCCTCACTCAGATATATAACAGTGAACCAAACTCTGTCATGGGGCAGAGGAGCTCATCACGTCAGTCTGAGTTAGGGTAAGACAAGGAAAGACCAAATGTAAAGTGCAGAACCCCAGTAGACACCCCACTGGAAGATCCCACCATTGGACATTTCCCCTATCCCCCAACCATCCTCAATCTTTCTACATATCATCCCACTTCACTATTCCCAACCAGCTGAGCTAATTGACCTCTCACACTAGTTAGTTTTAACAATGCGATTGCCTACTGTCGCCGACACTCCTTGAATACCTAACCACAAAGCAACAACACTATGCTCAAGTCCTAAACACTATCTATCACTAGACTGTTCTACATTATTTACATCTAAATGCTATCTAGTGAATACCTTATGAAAACTCAGCTCTATCCTGAATCGAATCTACACTTTGCCATGAAAGATACATGTTCATCAACGTTAATTGATACAGAACACAACAGATTCTTTTCTATATTAGAACAGAGCTAGTCAAACACTTCCGCCTAGGTCAACTTCCTTGTTCACACTAGCGGCAACAAGTTATGTTTTCATACAGTCGGGGATTGTCCGAGTGACGTCATTCGTTGTCAACAACAGGTGGCCCCAGCGGCAGACAATCTGTTCCCAACTTCACAAGAATAGTTGTCCCCCCTTCTACAACTGACGCAACAGTCTTTTCCTCTCGAACAACGACACATCAAACAATGCCGACAAATGTCCCGTTTCCTCGGGAAATCTCAAAGACTGATAGTTTCGTTTGATCCGACGTGTTTCCCCACTAGCAACAAACAATTGCAGCTGTAAATACAGACTGTCTCTGTTAGTCTATCATCTTGTCGTGAACTACAGTGGTCCCGTGACAACTCTAAAAGACTTGGCTTTCCAACTGTTTGGTTGAAGATAAGAGTATTTGGTGGCTGCACAACGTTGAATGTCCCTGTCTTTGGTTGTACTAATAATTTATGGTGCTTAAATAAATCTGACAGTATTATTATCAACATCACAGAATGGTATAGAAAAACTAACAACCTCAACACAAAAGAATAGTGAAAGTCACAACTTATTTCTTAACATAGCAAAAACAAAAATAATGCATGCAGATAAAACTAATATGGAGAAAGAAGTATGTATTAATGAGGAAGTATTGAAGGTGTTGGAAAACTTCGAATGTCTTGGGTCATTAATTACCAACAATGGTAACATAATGAAGGAAATTAACAGACCAATATATATATGGCTCTTCAGAAACTAACACAACTGAATAAATTGTGGAGTGGAACACATAGAACTATAAAAATGAGATATGCAGGAGCATGCATTGTCCCCATTGCAACATATGCCTATGAGATCTGTACAATTACTAAACAAGCTGAACATCACATAAATGTCTTTTACAATAAATGTTATAGACGGGTTCTAAAAATACCTTGGATACTGATAAGAACAAATGCACCCATACGACAAGAACTGAATATTGAAGAAGGTTGGCTACTAAAGGTGATAAAACAAAGAAAACTGAAATATTTTCGTCAGTTGAAACGTCATGAAAGTTTGGAGAGAGCAGTCATGGAGGGGAAGGCTAAAGAGTAGATGGGTGTAGGATGTGGCAAATGATCTCCAGATGGGTGTATCGGACGCGGAACATCTTGCTTATGACCGAGAAGTTTTCCGGACGGCTGTTATGGGAACGGAATTCTGTAAGGGACGTGCTACTGAATGAATAAATGAAATAAATCTTGTTACTTTACATACATTTACTGACAATACTAACAGCATATAATGCATAAATAACTTCATAAAGCCGGTCTCCCTGGCCTATTCGTTAGCGTCTTTCTCCGTAATCCCGTATACTCTCGCGAGTGACGTGATGTGCGCGAGAATTGATAGCGGTTCTTGCCGCGTCTGTAACTTACGGGATATGTGAGCCGGTCGCTCAGAAAGCAATGGCAAACTACTGAGCGTAATCTTGCCTAGTGCATCAACAGCAGCTGAAAAATGCTGGTGTTGACTGCAACGTCCCGTAAGGGATATGCAACAACAACAAAATTCATCAAGACATAAGTGGAAGTTTTGAGTTTAAAAAAAAACAAACACAGTCTATTCTCATACAATGGAAAGGTTTAAATCGTAGTTCGAAGCAGGTTGGTGTCTATGTCGGTCTATAAGAAATCAAGGTAACCACGGGTTATCTGCCTAGTTCTGCTCACTTCTTGTTCCAACGTTTACACTTGTCATCAGATGATCTTCTTGTGGCTTGGATTTTCAAATTTATGATGATACCCCAGCTCCTAGTCAGAAATATTCGTCTGGAACTGATCAAATAGAACACTTCTTCGACAGACTTCTGAACTGGATTTCAGCTCAGGACAGGTACAAGTATAATACCACAATGTCCTCGTATTAAAAATAGTTAGAGGCATTAACCAGTAAAGTGCCTTACAGATGTATACATATGTTCTTGGGTATACAATCTTACTTACAGCTGCGCACATCAGTGCTCTGGAAAGCTGAAAGCATCATTTTCATGACTCTTTCCAATATCATAGTTTCAAATTCAGAGGGTCTACATCTCAAGGATGAAAAACATTACAATGACGACATTTGCATATCTGTTTTTCAACCAACCACTATGTCTGAATAGTGATAATGAATGTACATAAACAACACGACAGTGTTCAGTTATCTGTGGCGGTGTTCTTTTTATAAACACTCAGTGACTGGTCTCCCCTTTCACAATCCCTTTGTATACATGGTTTACTTCACAATGACAGGAACATTTCAACAATTTACATATTGTTTGTTTCAAACACACGAGTGTGACTGTCTGAAAGACCTTAAGTGTTAATTAACATATGAGAAGGGAAACACAAGGTGTTGTGTTGTTTTTTCAGACTATGTGAAAGTGTGTCTGTTTCAAATGTCAATATACATTAGAGAAAGAATACACATGGTGTTCTCACCATAACATAAGCACAAATGTCACTGCTGTCACTTTAAGAAAAATCACTGGGCGTTGTTTGCATGACAGCGTAAGTAAGCGTGACATTGCTATAATTCTAAGAAACTCCATTGTGTTGTTTGCATATTAGCACGAGCAAGTCTGACACAGATAACACTCACATACTATTGTACCCCCAGGAATAATAGTTACCGTTTCAAACTGTGCTCAGTGCATACCTATTCTTTATAATGCTGAAGAGTTTACAGTGAGAAACAGGTCCTCTCTCCTTAGTTCAGAAATCAAGTGGCTTATACGTAGAACATGCACCGTCAACTTGAGGTTGTCGCTGCATGTCGGGAATACCTATTCAAACAAATGAGCAGTCGAGCCAACAACCATGGAAAGAAAGAATGGAAACCTATTCACGGAACTCGCCTTCAAAACTCTTCTGTGTGTCGTTAGAGTCGTACTACTATTAAATCTCTAAATTAATTATCTAGACCTACCAAGCGTTGACGTCTAGGCAGACAAAATTAAACAGCAATATATTTTTTTTATGCAGGAGACGATTCTGAAAGCCAGCCCGTCACATTCACCGCCCTTAAACCACAGACATCGATAATGTAACTGTCAATAATTCTAGATACAGGTCAGAAATAAGTGCTACACTGCAGGAAATGCAGGCATGTATTATGTATTGATTAACCTTACCAAATGAATGATGAATAGTTATATCAGAATACAACTTCTCCGGGTCACGAACCTAACAGTTCATTCAATTACTGGAGTGTGGCATTCCCGTTTCCGCACATGATATGTCCGGTAGGGAGTTTTTATTGTTGTTACTGGTAACTTGGTGGTGGTTTTTATTTAATTGTCGGGTGGTTGAGTGACGCTTTTGTACAATGCCATTATCTTTATGGACGAGGAGGAACTAGGTTATTTTCCCTGTACAAGACCGTGACGAGGATGAATTAGCCCATTAATCTTTACAGACCATTCAGAACTATGTGGATCATGTGGTCAATATCAGGCCGATCGTTTTTACATTTAATTGTACCTCTTGTTAGGATGGACCGACCTAGAAATCTACGTCAGTGGAAAACATTTTCCCCATCTATGGAGACCATGATCACTGGATTGACAGACAAGCGTCGTGGCCGCTGTACAACGGCTGCACTGAGATGGTGTTTAAATAGGTTGCGAGTATATGTATAGGGATTGGCGCTGCCTTTGATTATTAGCTGAGCTGCGGAGTATGCTAAGCTTGTTTTGCATTAGTCTGTTGCAAGCGTAGGGACATGTAAAATTCTTAGTCGTTTGCAATGTCTCGCGTTATATTAGCTTGGAGCACTGTCATATATGATTTTGTGAATTAGGTTGACCTTATTAAAAAGTAAGTGTTTGCGGACTGGTTGTGACTAAAAAAGATTTATATATAGCCTAGATTTGTCGTTAACATTTTTACTTACTATAAATTAAACCCACATCAATGTTCTGGAGTGCTTTGTGATTAATTGGAACAACCATCCCCGATTGAAGGAGAACAAGAAGAAGAAGGAGGAGGAGGAGAAGGAGGACGAGGAGGAGGAGGAAGGGGAAGAAAAAAAAAAGAAAAGAACAACAACAACAAGAATGAGGAAGGGTGAAGTAAGAGGAGGAGACGAAAGAGAAGAAGAAGCAGAAGAAACCTATTGAAATTAGTGACTGATTCCTGAAAGCCTGCACATATATGTCATCTGTCCACGAGAAAAATATCACACTCCATAATGACGTGAAGACAGGGATGAGAACAAACTGCCCGGCACAGAGCCGCCAGAAAGACCGGCTAGTGATGACATTCTTGGCGTTCAGCTCCCACAGCTGCCGCAGCTCCCGACTTCACTTCTCTCTGCTTCTCCGATGACATCGTGGGTGTCATTAAGAACTGAAGATCATGGGACATAAATGCACACTCCCATGTTAGATGTATTATTCTTTAACCCTTAAATATCCTGCTTTTATTATGACTACTACTCGCACTACTACTACTACTACTACTACTACTACTACTGCTACTACTACTACTACTACTACTACTACTACTACTACTACTACTACTACTACTACTACTACTACTAATGCTGCTGCTGCTGCTGCTACTACTACTACTACTACTACTACTACTACTACTACTACTACTACTACTACTACTACTACTACTACTACTACTACTACTACTACTATTATTATTATTATTATTATTATTATTATTCAATAAATCAATCATGTACCATGCCGGAAAGGGTGGGCGGTCATGACTCGCCATTTCACTCGATCACCAGTGTCGTGGATCAGCTCAGTGTTTCTGTCTCGTCCATGCCATGTGGCCAAGCTATCCAGGTATTTTCCTCTCGGTCTTCCTCTTGGTCTGTTCCCTTCGATCTTGCCATGTTGTCACCAAGTTCACCAATCCATTTCTTCTCATAACATGTCCAAAATATGTTGACTGTCTACGTCTAATTTCTCTAATCAGTTTACGATGTTCATTTGTCATCCTGTAGTACTTGGTCATTGGTTTTTCTGTCTGTCCATGGTATTCTTTGCATTTTCCTCAGAAACCACATTTCTGCAGCCATCAGATGTTGTTCAGCTTGACTGCTCATTGTCCAAGTTTCACATCCATACAAAAGAACAGGCTCTATGTATCCCCTCAACACTCTTTTTCTCGCTTCAATTGACATCATTTTATTGGTCAAAATGTTTTTCATCTTGCTAAAGGCTACTTTCGCCATGGCGATTCTTGTTCTAATCTCTTCAAGGCATCTCCCATCAGATGTTATGACTGTTCCAAGATAATTGTACCGATTCACTTGTTGAAGAATATTTCCATTTACTTGTATATTACATTGTGGCACTTCTTTCTTCCTAGTGACGACCATAACCTGAGTCTTTTTACAATTTAATTCTAACCCCAGTTGCTCACTGTGTACAACAACAGCATCTACTAATTGTTGCAGGTCCTGCGCATTGTCTGCAATTAATACTGTATCATCTGCATATCTAATGTTATTGATGTTTCGTCCTCCAATGCTGATTCCATTTATATCCTCTACATTTCTGAAAATATTTTCACTGTATAGGGAAAAAAGATCTGGAGACATCACACATCCCTGCCTAACACCTCTCTTAATTGGCTGATACTGTCCCACTTCATTATCAATCCTTATTGCAGCTTGTTGTTTCCAATATATGTTTTTTATAAGTCTAATGTCTTTCCCATCAATTTGTAGATCTGCAAGCATATCCACCATGCTGACATGTCTAACTCTATCAAAAGCCTTTGTATAGTCAATAAGCAAAGATGTATATCCTTGTTTATTTCTATAGCACGTTCAATAACTGTTCGCAGCATATACACAGCATTTACTGTACCCTTTATTATTATTATAATTATTATAATTATTATTATTATTATTATTATTATTATTATTATCATCATCATCATCATCATCATCATCATCATAAGCATTAGTATACATTTTGTTATATTCTTGTGGCTTTATATCTTTAAACAAAAATAATTGTCCATTTGTCATATTACACTTCCCCGCCAACCCAGTCATACGTTAGTCTGTTCATACTTGAAGTAGCTGTGACCTGTTGCTCTGTTCAGTTATTTCGTCAACATGCAGTTAGGGTTTGTTTCCCCTACTTGTCACCGCTGATGAAGATTCCTATTGAAATATTTTATTACACGCTCGCGCGCGTACACATACATAGACACACACAAATACACACATTATACACACAAACTTATAAATTACACCTAAGTGTGAGATAATAATAGAAGGGACATAGCATGTCCACGTTGATAAATGTAAATACCTTTTTTGTTTTGTTTGCATATGCTTTACATGCCGGCTTCGTGGCTTAGAGGTTATGACTTTTCTCCGTAATCTCGTATACTCTCGTGGGTAACGTGATGACGGTGAGAATCAGCAGTGGTTCGAATCGCATCGGTAACTTACGGGGTATGTGAGTCGGCTGCTCAGAAAACAATGGCAAACTACTGAGCGTAATCTTGCCAAGAAATCAACATACAGCTGAAAGATGCTGGTGTTGACAGCAATGTCCTGTAAAGGATATGCAAAAAAAAAAAAAAAAAATGCTTTACATGACATCGCATTCGCTATCAACATCAGCATCTTTCAGCTGATTGTTAATTTCTTGGCAAGATTACGCTCAGTAGTTTGCCATTGCTTTCTGAGCGACCGGCTCATAAATTACCAACTCGACTAGAACCGCCACCGATTCTCGCGCACGTCACGTTACTCACGAGAGTATACGGGATTACGGAGAACGTCACTAACAACTAGGACAGGAAGACCGGCGTAAATACCTTGGGGCAATTATAATATCAGATAGAAAACGCACACCAGAATAGATCAAGAATATATCGAGAGAGAGAGAGAGAGAGAGAGAGAGAGAGAGAGAGAGAGAGAGAGGAGAGAGAGGAGGGAGAGAGAGAGAGAGAGAGAGAGAGAGAGAGAGAACATTTTAAATTAATTTGTTTTCCTTTACGTTATTGGACAGCCGTCACCTTCTCCCTTTCAATCGATCACCTTCTTGTGACCCTGCGTTTAACCATCACACCCCATATGTCTCTGTTTAATCTATCACACCCTGCGTGTCTACTGGTCTACATTTAATCTATCGCATTCTGTGTGTCTACATGTCTACATTTAGTCTGTCACACTGTGTGTGTCTTCTTCCTGTATGTCTACATTTAATCTGTCACACCCTGCGTGTATCCCTGTCTACATTTAATCTACCACATCCTGCGTGTCTACATGTCTACATTTAATCTATCACATTATGCGTATCTACGTGTCTACATTTAATATATCACTCCTTGTGTGGCTACATGTCTACATTTAATCTATCACATTATGCGTATCTACGTGTCTACATTTAATATATCACTCCTTGTGTGGCTACATGTCTACATTTAATCTATCACATTATGCGTATCAACGTGTCTACATTTAATATATCACTCCTTGTGTGGCTACATGTCTACATTTAATCTATCACATTATGCGTATCTACGTGTCTACATTTAATATATCACTCCTTGTGTGGCTACATGTCTACATTTAATCTATCGCATTATGTGTGGCTACATGTCTACATTTAATCTATCGCATTATGTGTGTCTACATGTCTACATTTAATATATCACTCCTTGTGTGTCTACATGTCTACATTTAATCTATCACATCCTGTGTATCTACATGTCTTTCATTTAATCTATCACTTCATGTGTGTCTACATGTCTACATGTAATCTATCACTTCATGTGTGTCTACATGTCTACATGTAATCTATCACATTATGTGTGTCTACATGTCTACATTTAATATATCACTCCTTGTGTGTCTACATGTCTACATGTAATCTATCACTTCATGTGTGTCTACATGTCTACATGTAATCTATCACATTATGTGTGTCTACATGTCTACATGTAATCTATCACTTCATGTGTGTCTACATGTCTACATGTAATCTATCACATTATGTGTGTCTACATGTCTACATGTAATCTATCACTTCATGTGTGTCTACATGTCTACATTTAATATATCACATTATGTGTGTCTACATGTCTACATGTAATCTATCACATTATGTGTGTCTACATGTCTACATTTAATCTATCACATTATATGTATCTACATGTCTACATTTAATCTATCACATTATGTGTGTCTACATGTCTACATTTAATCTATCACATTATGTGTGTCTACATGTCTACATTTAATCTATCACATTATATGTATCTACATGTCTACATTTAATCTATCACATTATATGTATCTACATGTCTACATTTAATCTATCACATTATATGTATCTACATGTCTACATTTAATCTATCACATTATGTGTGTCTACATGTCTACATTTAATCTATCACATTATATGTATCTACATGTCTACATTTAATCTATCACATTATATGTATCTACATGTCTACATTTAATCTATCACATTATATGTATCTACATGTCTACATTTAATCTATCACATTATATGTATCTACATGTCTACATTTAATCTATCACATTATGTGTGTCTACATGTCTACATTTAATCTATCACATTATATGTATCTACATGTCTACATTTAATCTATCACATTATATGTATCTACATGTCTACATTTAATCTATCACATTATATGTGTCTACATGTCTACATTTAATCTATCACATTATGTGTGTCTACATGTCTACATTTAATCTATCACATTATGTGTGTCTACATGTCTACATTTAATCTATCACATTATATGTATCTACATGTCTACATTTAATCTATCACATTATGTGTGTCTACATGTCTACATTTAATCTATCACATTATATGTATCTA
>JACEFZ010028012.1:135000-355000 GCA_014155875.1 Cepaea nemoralis
ACACACACTGAAAGTTGCACTGGAGTATTGGGATATATTGTTTCTTATTCTAAACCTTCATCCACGTTTGGAGCATAAACTGTCAACCAACTCAAGAAAAGCTGTCCTATGCATTGCTATCACCTGCAGCCCCCTCTTTGTGCTTATGATATTCTTTTCAATCTATAGTTCTCTTCTCCATGTGGTTTTAGATGGCTTATCATGCGTGCTACTTTTCCAAATCATACAAAGTTCTTGCATTTCAAGCTCCAGTTCTGAAGGTGAATGGAAGTAAGTTGGTGATCCGGACTCCTTGTGGGTTTCTCCGCATAGACCGTTAAACAAGCCCCCTTTCCTGTTGGTTGGCAACTGTGGCATTTTCATGTTTGAAAACTGGGCGAACACTGAAGTTGATGGCTCTCCCTGGAGTAGTCAACTGTCTGCTGGCACGGTAACATTAGAACAGATAAGAATAGAGGAAGTAGCAGGGGTGAAAAGGATAGGAGGTGGGGGAGGTACTGTGTTGCACAAAGGCACACAAGTAAAATGTCTGTGTGTGCTAGACAGTTGACACTCTCTTGCCTGGCTAACAGATATTCCTGGGCTCATTTGGCTCTATTCAGCTACTCCGAGGCCACATTGGGATTGACATATAGCAATAGGATCTTTTCGTCTTCTTCTTCTTCTTTCTTTCACCCCCAGAAAGTACATGTCCTCTAGCAACTCACATAACACCTTTTACACTTTACAGTTACATTTTTCTGTCGGAGAAGGTAGCCAGTCCTAGACCAACTTCTTTAGAAGCCTCCTACGAGATGCATTAAATTTTACAGTAATACTATTCCTTGCTTCTCGAAATGGTTACGGTAACATACGGAAGATGTCCCATTTCGACAACGATGAATAAACAACACTATTTTCCCAGAGCGTCATACAGACACGCAGAATATGCATGCCCTTGTAAACAACTGTGCTAAACCAGGAAGCTAGGAAGTCGGATACTTATGTCACAAAACCACTGTAAGCAAGGTAAACGTTAGCACGCTTGACGCATACTCAGTTTAAAATTGTATAGTTGCGAGACGTCGAGAAGCAGTATGGTTGATAAGGGGGTTGTGTATCCGGGAAAAGATTATTATTTTTAACTCTCTACTAGTCCAATGCAAGTCGTTCAGATTGTGTGTACTCGTAACTATAGAAGTGTGATTTCTCCCTGATCCGGTCCCATCTCCATAGTGTCGGTTGGAGAGCTCTCCTTCTCCTTTCGGAGCTCAGAACCAGCAAGGTGCCCGACTAGTGCGGGAACTCCATACGGGGAAACTGTACTAACTTCCACTTGCCCTAACGTCTATATGCTTTTCTCAAAGTCATGTATTTGGCACGAAGTCAGGAAATCAGAGAAACTATTCTTATGTAGCGAAGAGTAAGAATAGAGACGTGGTATATTTTACATGTAGGTAAAATATGAATGCGACATCATCGGCATGTGCTTTGCAAAATCGTTTTTTGACGTTTATGCTCCTCAAATCTGGATCCTTGGTGTTGTATCAGTTCTGTGATGATATTCTCAATGCCAGTGTCTTAGACCATCAAATATCATTTATCGGCCCTCCCTCAGCCTCGACTCCGCTGATCCTCCAATCAGTACTTCTCCAACTCCTCTTTCTCATGGTATAATCAAAGAACAATTTGTCTCTTTTTTAAAAATTTATCAAAAATGTTTACTTTCATTAGTAGTTGCAAACATCGTTGTTAGTTATTCTGGCCGTCTAAGGTTTCCCAACATTCGTTTAAAAACCAATCTCTGCTACCCCCAAGCTCTTCCTCATTTTTTTTTCCCGATCATATTCCAAGACTCACTAACGTAATCAGAACATGTTTGAAATAACATCGCACTACTCTCTGTCTGACATTCCATGAAGTTGATTTATTACATAAGATGTTTTTCATCTTCTGAAATGTTTTCTTGCTTTGCCTATCCTGCTCTTAATCTCTCCCTCATCGTTATCGATGTTTGATTTCCCCCAACAATTTGAATTTATTGACTAGGTTAAAGTTAAACAGTTACTTGTATGTCATTTACAGGACGTTGCAATCAACACAGGAATTTCTTGGGTTTTTTGTGATGTACGAGGCAATTTTTACGTTCAGTGATTTGCCATTGATTTCTGGAAGACCGTCAGACACTCATAAAGAATGTATACTTGATGACAAAATCGGAGCTGAAAATATGTAATATGCCAGGAAACATTGATATAAAAATAAGTAAACTGTCTCCAGAAGCTCCGGACGGGAATATGCCTTCAAACAAGGATGTGTGCTTCATTTCCAGAATTACATGGGATCCAAATGCAATCCTGGTTTTACTGACGGGATAAAGGTGAATTAATAATCCTTCAAGTTTAAATCTTCTCATCTGATTAAAAACCCCCTTCAGAATAGAAACAGTGTTCGAAGAGAATTGATTTTACAAGCAGATTTTATGGCCACCTGTTTGCGGGTTTTTACTCCTATGTTTATTTTTTGAAAATTTTTTTTAAAGCAGACCCATTTACTTACTCTAGACACGGTTTTTACGAATTTAATCGCACGCTTCGTGATATTTCGGTTGTTACTTTTCAGTAAGCGTATTTGCTATGATGGATGTTCTGTTTATCAAGAATTCCTTGTCCTATCTGCTATGATGTTCTTTTTTATAAAAAATAACCTTGTAGAAGAGTGAGTAACTCGAATCTTAAAAATTTTATAACAACAACACAACAACAACAAACAAAAACAAAAACAAAAAAACAACAACAACACATCTGTTATTTAAATATTACTACCCACATATAAGTAAAGTAATTCAGTAAGTGCATTTTTTCCGGAGCCCCTGGGGGTATCACTGGAACTACGGAGTTCGTGCTTTGGGCGACGCTTTCGGCAGGTGCCCTGGGATTAAACCAGGTGCAATAAATTTGATCCTCTCGACTTTTAAGACTTTTTTTTGTTATAAGAAAAGGTTTCCCTGTACTCGCTGTGAGGTGTATTTGGTATACGGTGCTCGACGGGGTACACCCAGCCTAATTAAATTGGCACTAGCCTGTCAAGGTTCTTCTCTCGCTGTCTTTCTCGTCTTTTTTTCCACACATTATTCAAATTATTCTGGCATGTTTCATGTTCAGCGCATGACGATTGCCTTTCTGATTTTTGTTTAATTGTCTTTGTTTACTGTATTTGAGTCTTTGTTAAGACCCATGTTATTGTGTATTTTTTTTTCTGTGTATTGGCAAATATTTCATTCCTTACTATCTAAATCTTTGGATTGGAATGCTTCCAAAGCGGGGACTAAATTGTGAGAGCACGCTGAATATCCGGCGGATAAGGCTCTGTCTGAATAACAGAAAAACACAAGTAATGGTTATTACAAAAAGTGTATACCCAAATGAAACATCAAAGTTCAGGGAAAACAAATCTGAAACTAGTTTTTAAATTTTGTAAATTTGTTTTTAAAATATTTGTATACTTTCATACTCATCTGTGCCATGCCGTTAGGCGTGGCGGTCACGTTTCCCCTCTCACACGATCACCAGAGTCGTGGATCAGCTCAGTGTTCTTGTATCGACCATATCACGTGATGAAGCCATCCAGGTATTTACTTCTCTCCCTTTCCCCCTGGTTCTCTTCGCCTTGATATTGCCGTTTGCCCACCAATTTCTCCAATTTATTCTTCTCATAAGGTGGAAAAATGTTTTACTGTCTACGTCTAATTTTTCTAATCATTTTAAAGGTGTTCATTTGTTTCTTGTAAGACTTGGGTACTTTAATAACCGTAAATAGAAATATATTTAGGAAGTTAAATATGGAATATACCAAGCAAAGGCAGCGTTTAACAAGATGAAGAATATTCTCTCTTATTTTATCTTTTTTTTATTTATCCTATTTATGTTATTCTATTATTTATTCTATTATTTTATTAATTTATCTGTGTTAATCAGAGTGGGGAAAAATATTTAACAGGGAGCCACACTGAGCCACCGGTTCCCTGGCGAAGAAATTTAAGGCGTTGTACGTAATCCCGATTACCAAGTACGAAACACGCTGTGCGAGAATTGGCAGCAGATCGCGTCGCGCTGGTTACTTACGGAGGCATGTGAGCCGGTCATTCAAATGCAAACTGCTGAGCGTAAAACTTTCCAAGACATCAACAGCAGCTTAACAATGCTGGCGGTGACTGCAATGTCCTGTAAAAGTATATGCGAAAAAATACTGACCCAAAATCTGATGTGGGGAAAGGGAAATCATGAACACTTAGCATACATGTGTGGTGATGTGGAGGTGAAAAGATATAGTTCAGTTTTGTAGAAAAATGATGAAAACATTATAGGCGGACAGAAAGAGCAATGATGATATCGTGAAAGAATTAACGCAGAAAGAGAACTATTCACGTACATTAGAAGAAGTAAATCCACAATTTTGGGGCATGTAATGAGAAGGAGAATTTGGAGGGGAAAAGAAGCAGAAAAAAACCAAGAGAGAAGATAGTGGACGGCTTGACAAATGGCATGGAGGAATATCAGTATCAAAATGATGGCAGCACAAAAGGCAGAAGGATGTGAACAGACATGATCACCGCACGCACCCCATCTATATAATAAACAAAGTGTATGTATGTATGTCCTTTATTTTTTCGCTAACGGCCCACCCATTGAGATGAAATTTCTACACGTCTTCCTTTCATTCCAGAGCTGCCAACTGTGATATTTTTTAGTGTGAAATGCCTGCTTACTCAGTATTATTTCATTTTTTATTTTTCATTATAATTTCATATATCTCAGGGGACCTAACTCTGTAAAAGTTATTTCAAAGGGGGATAACTTTTCTGTATAACTTTTAGTCATATTGTGGCATCGTTTTCAAAGATTTATAAACTCTTTGTCCATATTAGTACGGCATATGAGTTTAATAAAAAATTATCAAACTGTAAGGCATTTTCAAAGTTTTTATAAAAATAACATAATGCTAACATTTTTAAATCATTTCTATCTTAAAAGTATCTAAAAGATGTTGAACAATATTATCGCATCTTTTTTGTTTTCCGCCATCATATCGGCACGATTCGCTTGAACACTTCTCAGCGCTATCAAGCCAAGACGCCTTACACATTTCAAGCAGCCTGATACGGGGGGAAAATGGCACGTCGTAATCAGCACAAGAAACAAACAGCTTCCAAGATGCCTATGAGAAAACGACCCGACTATCAAGAAGACGAACCTGCTTTTTGGGGAGTCTGCATGCAAGCTGTAATAAAGTATCTGAACCTACAGTCAATGAAACTACCAATAAGAAGAGCGACGACTACACACGACGAAAACAAAAACTTGTGAGAGGAAGGAGGACCAAGACACCCGAAAGAAAAACTGATTCAAACACAGTCAGATGGGTGGTCAAGCGGTAAAATGGAGCTTACTGATCAACAAATACAGAAGCAGCTGCAGGAAGAAAATCTTCACGTCAACATTTTGAAGGGAGAGCGGGTTCTTACCTACTCAGATTAAATGAGATGCTCCACACCAGGGGCTGGGCGAACCGGGGCCCGGGGCAGGCAGACAGACAGCAGACAGACAGACAGACAGACAGGCAGGCAGGGAGGCTGGCAGGCAGGCAGACAGACAGACAGACAGACAGACAGACCCACAGACAGACAGACAGACAGACAGACAGGACAGCAGATAGAAGAAAATAGATAGATAGATAGATAGATAGATAGATAAAAAAGACAGGGAGGGAGGGAGGGATAGACGGAGGGAGAGACAGAGTGATGGGTTTATTAGACAGACAGACAGACAGACAGACAGACAGACAGAGATAGATAGATAGATAGACAAACAGACTGACAGACACAGACAGACAGACAGACAGACAGACCCAAAAACAGACAGACCGACAGACAGATAGTCGGTAACGGAACGAGAACTTATATGACTACTTATATGAATTAAATGAGATGCTCCCCACCAGGGACTGGGCGAAGCCGGGCCCGGGGCAGGCAGACAGACAGACAACAGACAGACAGACAGACAGACAGACAGACAGACAGACAGATAGATAGATAGATGATAGATAGATAGATAGATAGATAGATAGATAGATAGATAGATAGATAGATAGATAGAAAGATAATAGACAAAAGAAGGGAGGGAGGGAGGGAAGACGGGGGGAGAGACAGGGGATGGGGCTATTAGACAGACAGACAGACAGACAGACAGACAGCAGACAGACAGACAGACAGACAGACAGAGAAGATAGACAAACAGACAGGCAGACAGACAGACACAGACAGACAGACAGACGACGACAGACAGACAGACAGACAGACAGACAGACAGAAGACGACAGACAGACAGACAGACAGACAGACAGACAGACGACAGACAGACAGACAGACAGACAGACAGACAGACAACAGACAGACAGACAGACAGACAGACAGATAGTCGGTAACGGGAACGAGAACTTATATGACTACTATATGAATTAAATGAGATTCCCCACCAGGGACTGGGCGAAGCCCGGGGCCCGGGGCAGCTAGTTTGGGTTTTAAAAAGAAGTTCATGCTGATACGAAAAAAGGGGGGACATGGTGTCTCTGGTACCCTGGTGTCCTCATGGTCTCAGTTCAGTATATAGTTTATAAACGGTAAGACCATGTTAATTATATAAGCAATATATTTGACATTTAATGGTTGCGGCACGCCTTTCTATAATTCGATCTCTAAAATGTGCGCATTCGATGGTAGTGAATTGTCACAATACCTCGATGTCGCGACACATAATTCACGAATCTCACATTTACCAAAACGTTGCTTGAATTTCAACACACAACACCGATAGATGGAAATACCACTGCTTCACAATGCTAAGGATTTCTCTTTAAGACAGTCTGACAACTACTGTTATGTGAACTGAGATGTCGTGTTTGCCATGTACAAAGGAAAGGGCGCCTGCCAAAAAAAAATTTGGGGGGGGGGAAAAAAAAAAAAATGTGAGTGGGGGGGGGGGGGGGGGGGGGGGGGGGGGGGGGGGGGGGTGGGTTTTTTTAAAAATTTACCTGGACTCCCAGGTCGACTCAGCCTAATCAGTCAATCAATCAATCAATTAGGATGTACCGTCTCCACAAAGAAGGTTGGCTGCAACCAACATTGTCTGTTCTTGCCCTGACTGTACATTCTGTCTTGCTGATGTTCGTCATCTCTTGATGTTGTTTTCCCACTTGCATTATTGTCTATCTCTGCTCGCTTGCCCCAACTTTACCCTCCAGTATGTTGTTATAAGAGTATAATGCTCTTGACGTGGCCGAAATATTTCACTTGCCTATTTTTTTTTTATTTCTTTTATCAACTCTCTTTTCATTCCCCGCTTTTCCCAGAACTTCTGTACTTGATTGTTTTTGTTTCCCTGAAATACGAATTCTTCTGTTTATCCACATCTCCAGGGCATCTATTGGACTTTCTAGTTACTTGTCAATGTCCAGGCGTCGCACATACAGTTGTTTTGAATATCGTAACATTTATAATTCTCATTGTAAAGCGTTGTAATTTCTCTTGATGTTAATACTGTTTCATGTTGCTGAAAGGATTTTTGGCCATTCCTATTTTTCTTTTTGATTTCTATTTCACATCTGCCATCATCTGCTATTACATGTCCAAGATAGGAGAAACTTGTTACTTGTTCTAATATTTCCCCCTTTTCTTGATGTTTTACTGATTTACATTGCGCGGCAATTTATGCAATGTCCCATCCCATCCCATCCCATAACTTCCCATGGGAAAACTTCCCCTGGCAAAGACTGGCAGGTTTGTCCATGGGACATTTTTCTGTACCATCCAATGGTAAATTTATGCCTGTCATATCCCATCGTCCCATCCCCACAGTATTCAGAAAAACCCCCTTTTTTTCCCCCTGGGATACCCTGGCCAAGGGCTGATAACCTTTCCTTTCCACTGCTAAGTATCATAGATTTCGTTTTTTTTTGGGTTTTTTTGGCATGTTAATATCTAAGCCACATTCTGCAATATGCCTGTTTTCTTGTTACACTAGGTTTTGTAACTCTTTCCTCTTTTCTAGTGACCGTAGTTTTCCCTTTTTTTTGCGATTGATTAGCGGGAAATGTCCTGGAAGTAGGTGTTCGGCGAAATGTGACCACAGCACGCGCCCACTGCTGATTATATATAAAATATGGGGTGGTGTCTTATACCCAAAAAAACTCAAGGTGTGTAAAGGATCTTATAATATATATCCCTTTGCTTTACCAGCAAATCAATATACATCAATAATACAGAAAACTTAATGGAAGATAGACGACATGGAGATTGCGAGTCTTGTTTTCCGTTCCTGCAGCCCGGGCTGGTTTACAATCAAGGCTGTGTAGAGGTTTTATACTTTAAGAAAGGGATGGTATACTCCTCTTTTGGGGGATGATGGGACAAGGGTGAGAAACTCGAGAGGATCGGTGTATCTTTGCGTACGTTAAACTCACCTCGGCTGCTGAAACGCCACAAGAAGCTGCCGGATAGGCCTCCGCTCAGATTTTTAAGTTAATCATGGCATTTACCATACGTTGCAATCAACTCCAACATTATTAACCTTTTGTTTTTTACTGGGAAATTTTACCTTCAGTACCTTTTCATGTCTTTCTGTACAGACGAGCCTTGTATCAATGAAATCAACACACAGCGGTGTATTTTTAATGACTGGGGGGTTTGTCAACATTGCTTCCCAAATTTTTGTATTTACCCTCTGTGGATTTCATGCAACATAAAGGTAAATACAAAATAGGGAAACAGCAATATTTTTCAAAAACTCCAGTCATTAAAAAACACCATGCTTTTGCATCCAAATTTCTGCGGCTGATTTCGCCCCCTCCACTCGGTGTGTCGGGAAATTATGAAACTGCCACGACGCCGCTGTCGAGGTTACATCTTTTTAAATAGAAAACCTACTCACAACAAGAATTTTAAAATATGTCTGACTCTGTCATACGTACACGTGGAACGTGGCTGAGGCTACCGAGTTTGCGCACTGTGTTATATGTGGGAAAAAATTTGGGAACATTTGAGGGATATCCGACTATAATAAAAGTGATTTTATAAAATTCAAAACTAATTTGTTCCTATTTCACCATATTAATGCTCAAGTAGCGAGTGAAATCAATTGGGGAACCCTTTGAGACCACTAAGACAGTTCAAAAACCAAACACATAGTTGTCAATTTTCCTCTAATCTCTACTTCCTTCTTCTCCTTCTGTGAGCGCCAAACAATACTATGTGTGTTTTTTAAATGCACTGACAAACGAGAAGCCAAGGTCTAGGATTTCCAGACACATCGTAGGGCACGCATTCTAATTCCATATAGGACAAGCTAGTCGTGCCTTGCTAGTTGCATGACCTTTTACGTGACGTTTCAATCAACCCCAGAATGTTTTGGCTATTAGTCATTTAATAGACAATTCTTATGTTTCAGCAGTTTGCCTTTGTTTTCCGAACGCCCGCCCTCATACCATCAAAGTTAACGAAAAGCGATCTGCTCCCAAATGAAACCCTCCATACGGCACATCGGGAAATTGAAGTCTGCTTTCACTAACCTCTAAACCACAGTTGCACACAGTTGTGTCCCCTCTAGTCCCAGAGAGACAAGATTAATAGAATGCCACTCTTTCCTTCATTTTGTCAAGTGACGAGCCAGGCTCGAACTATCTTTCGACAATGCCCGTGATATTAGCAGCGCAGTACGCTATCAACTTCGCTAGAGCTCCTGCCTCTTTGTCTAATGTGGTCAAAAAACTACAAATTTCCTAGACTGTGTGGCGACGCTTGCCCTAGTGGCCTTTGCTCCTTAAACCTTCGAAAGTAGGTCAGCATGACCGAATGGATAAGAACACGTGTTTTTAAAACATCCGGTGTGTGATGCTACTAAAGTAAAGGGTTCAACCCCTACATCGGAAAAGTTGGACTAAAATGTTGACATATCCCCCTCGACTTGGGGACTTTAAATTTACAAGTACCTCTGAAATCGGAGTGGGTTCGCCTGATGGAGAGAGACTCTATTAATAGGAAATGCTAATCCACACGAAAATTCAGTCCAGCACTACTTGAAGTAGTGTGTATGGATATTCTTGAGTTCAAAGCGAGCGAGCGCAAAAAACGTCGAAAAACAGTTCCGGAGATCCCCTGTAATGATATAAAGTGATGTAACGCTAATTTACCTCCTGAAACGTTTCATGAATTAACAAAAAAAACATTTCCGCAGATCACCGTAATGATATAAAGTGATGTCACGCTAATTTCCCTCCTGTAAAAATTTTATGAATTAACTAAAAAACATTTCCCAGAGATCAACTGTAATGATATAAAGTGATGTAACGCTAATTTACCTCCTGTAAACTTTTTTGAATAACTCAAAAACAGTTCCGAGATTACCTGTAATGATATAAAGTGATGTAACGCAAATTTTACCCCTGTAAACATTTCATGAATTAACTCAAAAACATTTCCCGGGAGATCATCTGTAATGATATAAAGTGATGTAACGCTAATTTACCTCCTGTAAACATTTCATGAATCAACTCGAAAAACAGTTCCGGAGATCACCTGTAATGATATAAAGTGATGTAACGCTAATTTACCTCCTGTAAACTTTTTATGAATAAACTCAAAAACATTCCGAAGATCACCTGTAATGATATAAAGTGATGTAACGCTAATTTACCTCCTGTAAACATTTTATGAATTAACTCAAAAACAGTTCCGGAGATCACTTATAATGATATAAAGTGATGTAACGCTAATTTACCTCCTGTAAACATTTCATGAATCAACTCGAAAAACAGTTCCGGAGATCACCTGTAATGATATAAAGTGATGTAACGCTAATTTACCTCCTGTACACATTTTATGAATTAACTCAAAAACAGTTCCGAAGATCACCTGTAATGATATAAAGTGATGTAACGCTAATTTACCTCCTGTAAAATTTTATGAATTAACTCAAAAACATTTCCGAAGATCACCTGTAATGATATAAAGTGATGAAACGCTAATTTACCTCTGTAAACATTTCATGAATTAACTCAAAAACATTTCCCGGAGATCACCTGTAATGATATAAAGTGATGTAACGCTAATTTACCTCCTGTAAAATTTATGAATTAACTCAAAAACATTTCCAGAGATCACCTGTAATGATATAAAGTGATGTAACGCTAATTTACCCCCTGTAAACATTTCATGAATCAACTCGAAAAACAGTTTGGAGATCACCTGTAATGATATAAAGTGATGTAACGCTAATTTACTTCTGTAAACATTTTGTGAATTAACTCAAAAACATTTCCCGGAGATCACCTGTAATGATATAAAGTGATGTAACGCTAATTTACCTCTATAAACTTTTCATGAATTAACTCAAAACCAGACAGCAACTATCGGGGGAAAAAATCATGAAATTGCCGAAGATTGATCCGCGACCATTGTGTTGAAAAGCCATTTAGTGTAGCAATCGTGGCATCACTTAATTAGCGTCTTCAGTAGAGTTACATTCCCTAGTCGGTTTGGAAAAATTACGTCTTCTTTAAACCCTAGATTATCCCAGAGAAACTCAGGGGAAAATCTGGCAATCATCAATCTATGGTGTGCATGTTACAGGTAAATTGTGACAGGATAATCACACTATAAATTGACATATTGTTTTCTTTTTTTCAATAATAAATGATGTGGCGGGATAGGGAAAGAGAAGTAGGGGTCTCCTTTCCTCAGCTAGTCTCAAGACATCCTAGTGGGTCGTCCCCCTCCGATGAGGGTAACGTGATACCATACTGCAGGTGGTGGATGGAACTGCGGAGCAGCCGGCAGACATATGTTAGTTATGGTCTCAAGTTTTATGATCGTAGTCAAATGATCTCTTTATAAAGACAATGACTACTGTCGCCGACCAATATGGTCACTGCAAAAAAGGAAAGCAATAGCAAACTAACAGATGCCTCGCACATATGTTGCAAACAATTTTTCCAAAGTGAATAGAAAGTGTGGACAGACAAGATCACTAACGCCACACGGCATGCACTATCAAAGAAGGGGTTTAAATAATTTCCAAATTAGCCACACCTCCTATGGACTACAATCCCTTTCAAAATTTAAATTTTCCCATATGTGACTGATTCGGTCAAGGGTTATTAATATGACGTTTGGGGTGGGTCTTAATTTTAACTTCGCTTATGAGGCTAAACGGGGTAATGGTAATGGAAAAATGACCCACCGATTAATTTCCATAGTTGTATGCGTGCAAACCCTGAACACTGCATAGCGAGACCAGAAAGGAACTAGACACCACAGAAATGTGATTTTTTTTTATAGAATGCTAACAACCCCCCGGGCTTCTCATTGTGACGACATAGTCTAGCTTTCCCCATCTCATGACTACCCTAAGGGTGTCTTCTTCTGATGTGAGCAACCAGTTTTTTTTTTGAGGTACCTTTTTTCAAGATATCGCTAAGGTCTTTTTATTCGTTACGGTGATCTCATCATTCTTAATAAAATCACATCTCTGCAGCTTCCCCAATTCCTTATTTGTCTGCTAATTGTCCCATGATTCGCTCCGTACATCAGGATTGGCTCCATATAGCTTTAAGAGCTCGATTCCTCACCTCGATTAACGAAGATACATACAGAGAATAATGAAATTTTGTGAAATATTTTCTTCGCTTGGGCAATTCTGTCAATGCTCTTCCTCTGCTTTTATTAAAGTACCTAATTACTTAAATACATTGATTTTTTTCCGAAAGGTTCCGTGTATTTGATGTTACTTTTTTGGGATACCATTTTCTTTGTAATAACAAAATTTCTTTTGTTCTTCTGCTATTTGATTTGGTTCTTGTTTTTACTTTCTGTAGCAGTTATATCTTCGAGGAAGAAGATACAACCTGAAATAGGGGAAGAACAATGTGGGTTTGTAGAAGGAAAGGGTACAGTAAATGCTGTGTATATGCTGCGAACAGTTATTGAACGTGCTATAGAAGTAAACAAGGATATACATCTTTGCTTTATTGACTATACAAAGGCTTTTGATAGAGTTAGACATGTCAACATGGTGGATATGCTTGCAGATCTACAAATTGATGGGAAAGACATTAGACTTATAAAAAACATATATTGGAAACAACAAGCTGCAATAAGGATTGATAATGAAGTGGGACAGTATCAGCCAATTAAGAGAGGTGTTAGGCAGGGATGTGTGATGTCTCCAAATCTTTTTTCCCTATACAGTGAAAATATTTTCAGAAATATAGAGGATATAAATGGAATCAGCATTGGAGGACGAAACATCAATAACATTAGATATGCAGATGATACAGTATTAATTGCAGACAATGCGCAGGACCTGCAACAATTAGTAGATGCGGTTGTTGTACACAGTGAGCAACTGGGGTTAGAATTAAATTGTAAAAAGACTCAGGTTATGGTCGTCACTAGGAAGAAGAAGTGCCACAATGTAATATACAAGTAAATGGAAATATTCTTCAACAAGTGAATCGGTACAATTATCTTGGAACAGTCATAACATCTGATGGGAGATGCCTTGAAGAGATTAGAACAAGAATCGCCATGGCGAAAGTAGCCTTTAGCAAGATGAAAAACATTCTGACCAATAAAAAGATGTCAATTGAAACGAGAAAAAGAGTGTTGAGGGGATACATAGAGCCTGTTCTTTTGTATGGATGTGAAACTTGGACAATGAGCAGTCAAGCTGAAAAACATCTGATGGCTGCAGAAATGTGGTTTCTGAGGAAAATGCAAAGAATACCATGGACAGACAGAAAAACCAATGACCAAGTACTACAGGAGACAAATGAACATCGTAAACTGATTAGAGAAATTAGACGTAGACAGTCAAAATTTTTTGGACATGTTATGAGAAGAAATGGATTGGAGAACTTAGTGACAACTGGCAAGATCGAAGGGAACAGACCAAGAGGAAGACCGAGAGGAAAATACCTGGATGGCTTGGCCACATGGCATGGACGAGACAGGAACACTGAGCTGATCCACGACACTGGTGATCGAGTGAAATGGCGAGTCATGACCGCCCACGCTTTCCGGCATGGCACATGATTGATTGATTGATATATCTTCATGTAATTTTGTTTCACTTTCAATGACCCAAAAAACCCCTCATCATCATAACGCAGATTGTTAACATTATGCTTACCCCAATATTTAAAGGCACGTCTTTTATGGAACTCATTAATTCACCCTACAAATTGAACTGATCACCTCTATCTAACACCTTATTTAATGTGTTGAAAAATTCCTATTTGGTTGTCAATTCTTATAGTGCTCTTTGTTGCCAATACATGCTATTTTTATCTTTGATCTTTACCATGATTGTTTTTCAGTCCAAAATTGTAATCATTGCTTCGTGTTTTACCGTATCAAAAGCTTAAGTATAGACAGTAGAAACAAATGAGATATATCTCCGTTCATTTTTAAACATTCGTTCAGTTAATATTCTCAATATCTCCCTTCATTTTCATTTTGTCAGTTATTTCAATATCTCCCTTCATTTAATCATTCGTTCAGTTAATATTCCTATTCCGTTCATTTTAATCATTTGTTCCGTTAAATTCCAATATCTCCGTTAATTTTATCATTCGTTCAGTTCTATCTCAATATCTCCGTTCATTTTAATCATTTTTCATTTAAAATTTTTCAATACCCTTATTTAATCATCGTTCAGTTAATATCTCAAATCTCCGTTCATTTTAACTTCGTTCAGTTAATTTCTCAATATCTCGTTCATTTTATCATTCGTTCAGTTAATATTCTCAATATCTCCGTTCATTTTAATCTTTCGCTTCATTTAATATTCTCAATATCTCCGTCATTTTAATCATTCGTTCATTTAAATATTCTAAATATCCCGTTCTTTTTAATCATTCGTTCAGTTTTTCCCATATCTCCGTTCTTTTTAAATCATTCGTTCAGTTAAATTCTCAATATCTCCGTTATTTTAATCATCGTTCATTTAAATTTTCTCAATATCTCCGTTCATTAACCCTTGGTTCAGTTAATATCTAAAGATGTATTGGCGTTTTTCCCCCCCTTTTTCCCCCGCAAATCCACAGTTCTTATCTCAAATTTTGGTTTTATCGTTTTCTTATCTTGTCCTTACTATTCGTATTAGTATTTTAGACACATGACTCATTAAACTAATTGTCAATGTTCTCCGCAATCCGTTGCACCAGATTTCTTGATAGATCTACGACAGTAGATTTCAAAAGATCATCAGGTATTTACCTATATACCCACTGTTACAATTTCGTTCACCTGTTTTGTTATCACTTATGTACACAATTCATCAACAGCTTTGATGTCTTCAACACCGATGCTATCTAACTCTGGGGTTTTACCTTTCAACATTAGACAAGGTTCTGACAGGTACAAGCTTTACCGAATCGTTAATAAAAATCATAAGTAAAGCACATCTGACACGTGTGGAGCATATTAACTGAAGAAATGAAATATTTGGTTTTTAAAAAAAAAGTCTTACGTGGGAAAATACTTGGCAAGAAAGGCAGATGACGACAAAACATGAAACGACGTATGTGCAAAAATTAAACAGCTGGAAACAAAATAATAATATGAGTAATACTAGCTTCATTAAAATTTCACATCACAGAGAGGTGTGGAGAGTTGTGGTCGCCAATGTTTACTCCAGACCATGCACTTAATAACGATGATAAAATGAAGAAGAAAAAGGAAGAAGATGGAAGAAGAAGAAGAAGAAGAAGAAGAAGAAGAAGAAGAAGAAGAAGAAGAAGAAGAAGAAGAAGAAGAAGACGAAGAAGAAGAATATTGATAAAATATGACCATCATGATAATGGTGATAATGACTAGTGATCATATTTATGCTATATCAGTGTGACATATGTGAACACAATAGTATATCTTTGCTGGTGGTGGTGGTGGTGATGATGATGATGATGATGATGATGACGATGACACTGCTGATGATTCATGTGCTAGCTATACTGACAACGATGCTAATGCTCGTGATCTTCATCCCTTGTCCTCCTCCCCGTATATTCATACCTCCAGCTGTCGGCTTCTGTTTATGTCAACGATAATATTCTGTATCAGGCGACTGCTGTAGGTATTGTGAAGTGTTAGAACCAGCATACTTTGTAGGCCCGTGGCACAGAAGAATGGATGTCCAGTCTTTGACTAATGTAGCTACATCGACAGCTGACATCGAACCCTTGCCCATCACGCTTATATCATTGTCAGAAAAAAACGTCATAACCATTACACCAATGCGATTCTTTTTACGTAATCATTGTAATACAGATCCAATTTGGCGAGTCCTTAGAATATCAGCCTTAGGGCCTTAACCTAAGACGTCAGACTTCGTGCCGAGTGATTTAGCCTGGGGTTTCCCGTGAACTATAATTGACCGTTTCTATATCATTCAGCCGGCGCTGTGGCGAAGGAGTAACGAACGCGACTTTGCAATCCCGCATACCGCGTTCGAAATTAGCTGTAGGCCATTTGGAAGCAGATTGCCTTGACTGCCTGTTTAACAACTATATGAACATGGGTCGTTCAGAAAACAATGGCAAACTACTGAACGTAAACATGCCTTCTAAACTACAAACAGCCAAACAATTCTGGGTTGACTGCGACGTCCTGTAAAGGATGTACAACTAAAGGATATAATTCCAGACGATTCTCGTAATTAAGGAATTTGTAAGTCGCAAAGACAACCTATCACAAACATCAGACAGAGGCAGTCATCGTTTTTTGGCCACGTCATGAGAAGACAAAAATTGGAACATTTTGTGACAACCGGAGAGATTTGCCGAAAGAGAGACAGAGGAAGACAGCGGGAGAAGATTCTTAACAGGCTTGTGTCATAGCATGGAAGGGAGTCAACACACAAACTGATTCATGCCGTCGGAGATCGCAATTTGTGGAGAGGTATGATCGTCCACGCCAGCCGGCAAGGCACTTGATGACGATGATGGTAATACCTGTATGTATGATTATGTCGATGGTAGCAGTGTTAGGATAGTGGCTAGACGCTGGCCTGCCGGTGCGGTGGTCACGGGTCCGAAGCAGAATTGGAACGAATTTAAATAAAGAATTGGCTTGGGCTCCCAAGCAGATCTAGCCTAACACTATTACCAAAACTTGTCATAGGAAGTAAAACCCGCCGACGTGACAGTGCCCACATGACCCACCTAGGCTTGTAAAAATCTGAGTCAGTACCACGTGGCCAATCGTCTGTGTGTGACCGGGGTCAGCATGGGAAGCAAAGAATAGTAGCACTGCACCTTATTATACCTGTCGTCAGAGGCGGCACTCAAAGGGTTGTGAATAGGGCAGGTTACCCTATCACGCAGATGCACCATCCGTGAACAAGTTATGTATAGGAAAACAAGAATTATCTCAGCCAACCAAGAGGAAAGGAGAAAAGTCGCTTAAAAGTCGACACGGTCGACTTCATTGCACCGAGTATGTATGGCTTTGTCTCTTTTCAAAAGCGTCGCACGAAGCACGAACTCCGTAGCTCCAGTGAAGACCCCCAGGAGTCTCCGAAAAAATGCACTCGTGAACCGAAGGACGCGGACCGGAATTAAACTCACAACTTCCGGAGCCCGAGTCAGATGGCTTGACTACTTCGCCACGGACACTTCCAGGAGGAAAGGAAACTCTTACAGAGGAGATGAGGACGGGCTGCGGTTGCTGATTACATTTCTTGCAAGTCTGAACATCTCTTGGACTGGTACCAGGAATGTTAAAACTATGCATGGATTAGGTAAGACAGCACAAGTGGCAGCAGAAATGACATATAATATTAGCATCTTAGGATTGTGCGACACTAGGTAAACCGGAGCAGACGAACAGCATATACGAACAGGTGAAACAGTGCTTTCCTCAGGCCGTGAATGGGAACATTAATTCCTCCCACAGTGAAGGAGTGCCATTAAAGTGGCACAGGAGGCATTATTTGTGTGGCGAACAGAAGTTCTAGAATAATAACAGCAAGATTTTGAATTTAAAAACAAAAAAAAGAAAATAAACATGAATATGATTCAGTGTTACGCACAAACTTATGAAAAAAGAGAAGCAGTTAATTAAGAATTTTACATGAAACTTCAAAACATAACTGACATTCTAAGAGCTGGCAATATCAAAATGTTGATGGGGGACTTATATTCGATAATGGGATCGGGTAACACTGGTTACGAAGAGATAACGAGGAAACATAGTTTAAGCGTAATGGAATAAAATGAAGATTTACTCACCAATGTTTACACATTGAATTAATATGTCATAGGCGGGAGTGTTTTTCTTCACATAAGAAATCATAAAGACCTATGGGCAGCATCACCTGATCACAAAACGGAAAACCAGACTAATAAGAAAATTAGATAAACTCTACACGATGTAAAGTCATTCTGTTTACACAAAACCGGCTGGGACCGCATAACTGCTAACGCTTCACTAGATTTGAACAATCGTTTATTGTTCATCACACACAGTATACGAAACGCTTGTTCTTTTATTCGCGTATGGCCATAGTTTATAAGTTATTGAGAAATCGATGAGGAGGGCGGTGTATAGCCTTTAGATTGCACAGGGATTCCTGAAGACTGATTAACTCTCTTTTCCACCCACACTGGTACATGTTCGGCCACTCGATGTGCTAATTTTCGTTCCATTCTGCCTATGTAAGGTGCTTGACGTACACACTGGAATTGGTAAAAGCAGTTTGTTTTGGAGTATGGAGACAATAATTCTTTTACAAACTGAGTAGGTATCGGCGTGGTTTTACATCTGACCACTGGTGCAGCAGCAAAGAATGTTTAGCTTACTGCTGTTTTAATTCGACCGTGTATTCGTTTCATAACGTAAGGCCAGCTGAAGAAAAACGTGAAGTTTGTGGAACCGATGATTCTCTGTCTCACTGTGTGTATGTGGGAGGGGTGGGGGAGATGAGGGTGCGGCGGGGGGGGGGGGAAGGAGCTGGCAAGATGCTTGATAAAGTTGACTGGATAACCATCATATTGTAGAGTCTGGTTAAGAGTACCCAGTTCCTCTTTTTGTGTGTCACCGGGGCAAATATGTCTGGCTCGATTAAACAGACCCATTACCAAACCACTTATAATTTGCATAGCGAAACATAACGCATGGATAAGGCTTTAAAACAAAAAAGAAAGAAACAGAAGAAAGAAAAGATAAAAAGGCGGGCATTTATTAATAGCAAAGCCAGAGTCGATAAACTCAGAGCCCAAGGAAAATATACAGAAGTTGACAAAGAAGTCCAGAAACACAAAAGAGCGGATATAAGGCAATATTTACACGTCTGTACTAGAGAGAGGCTAGAGAATGCAGAAGTAAAACGAAACCTCATAAACCTTAACAGCGCGAAAAGGACATTTTCAGAAAAGCATACATAATCAGCCAAGTGGACTTAAAATAAAATAGTAACAGGAAAGTTCTCACCAACATCTTCTTCTTCTGCTGGTCCTACTGCACTTACTTCTTATCCCTCCTCCTCCTTCTCCCCCTCCTCCTCCTCCTCCTCATTCTTCTTCTTCTTCTTCTTCTTCTGCTTCTTCTTCTCATTATTATTATTATTATTATTATTATCCTCCTTCTCTTCTTTCTCCTCATTCTCCCCTCTTGCTCCTCCTCCTTCTTCTTGAACATTTTACTTCATTGCGTTTCATTGCGTCAGTGTTTGAATCAACTCCATATTCCTCTTATCTTCCATGTCTTCCCCGTGGCGTGTGTACTGTTTTATTTCAAATGTCCCGTCGGTGGGATAGACCTTACATCTGGAATTCTATGAAGGCATGTTTTAGGTACATGACACGCCAGTTGTAAACAGCCTGACGTAATTTGTCTTTTCCCCACCCTCCGAGACGAAAACCACCACATCCATTACAGCTCGACATCGTAGATAGACTGTTTTGGTTACCATGATATTCTTGATCGCCTACATAAACAGACACCTGAACCTCTGTATGTTTATGTGTTACAATCGAGATAGCAAGGTTAGCGTATCTGTTAGTTAAGGGAGGGCGGTCTAAAAATAGAGAAATGCACATATTTATTTCTATCTGATTTATTTTTTATAACATCAATTAAGTATTGTAGGATTGCAATAACTTCCAATTCTTCTTCTACTTCTTCTTCTTCTTCTTCTTCTTCTTCTTCTTCTTCTTCTTCTTCTGCTGCTGCTGCTGCTGCTGCTGCTGCTGCTGCTGCTGCTGCTGCGGCTGATGCTGCTGCCGCCACTTCTTCTTGTTTTTATTCTTTTTGCTTCTCTTCCTTTTCTCTCTCCTATTCAGCATCATCAAGCTCTTCTTCTACTCTTACTATTTCTCTTCTTCTTCTTCTCACCCTTTATTTCTTCTTCTTTCTCTTCCCTACGTCATCAACTTCTCCCTCGCCTTTGCACTCCCCTCCTCCTCCTCAGCTTCGTACATCTGATACCTCCACCTCTTCTTCTCACTTTTCCTTCTCTTCGTCATCTTCTTACTCTTCCTTCTCACACTATTTTTCTTTCTCGTCTTATTAATCTTTACCCCCCCCCCCCCATTTCCCCCCCCCCCCCCCCCCCATTATTGATCTTCTCCTTCTGACTATTGTGATCGGCTGCCATGGACAGAGTAGCTCATAGGTTGAGACGTAAGCTTAGATTCGAACAATCCAGATATGTATCGCCGTGTTGACTATATGGGGCTGGGGACGGCAGGGCGGTGCTACAACGTAACGAAAACAGTATACACTCTCTCCCCTGACCCTGGGGTGGAGGATATAACGTCTGTCATTCTCAGACTAGGGCCAACTCGCTCCGGAATCTCGTGTTGATATTGTGCACACGAACTATCCCTTGATAGTTAGAAAGTGTAACGAGCAGCTAGAATAGGCCGCTGCCTAGGCAAAATTCCAAAATTAGTAGACACGTATATCCACAAACACATTAATAGTGTGTGAGATTCTCGTAAAAATAGCCCTGAATCCTCGAAGTGCTTAGGAGTTCGTGAACGGTTCTGAAATGTTTCTTGTGTGATGAGTAGAATGATGAGTAGAATGGAGCACTTATGGAAATATACTTCTGCAACTGAAGTATTTTTAAAACAAATTACCCATGTCCAAAAGCAGGACCTGGCATGGTTCAGTAATATGTTATGGCAATTGCAAATTGTAGCAGGACCTGGAATGGTTCTGTAATATGTTATGGCAGTTGCAACTTGTAGCATCAATGCATGGAGGAATATATGGCCAATTTTCCCCTCACTTAGCGAGACGACGAACGTAGGCGTCGAACTCTCGTCCGCTGGCGCTCGAGGCATTATCAGCACATCTCCCTGAAAAGTAATCCTATAACAAAACCACGTCTCTGTCCAGCCATCCACGTCTAATGTTTTCTTTTTTTTTATTCTGCGTACATGAGCTGGCATACATCAATGACACGATGAAAGACAATCCTGATATCCTTTCTGTGTCTCGTATCTCATTTTCTATACAAGTTGTTGCAGTGTACTACGGCTGACCTCATCTCTTGACCCGATCAAGCCAATTTCTTCTTATGTCTGTGTGAAGGGATTTATGTGCGACAAAAGCTGTTTTTAGATTTTCTGCTTCACTAATTTTGATTGGTTGTGTTATTTTTTAAACTTTCCAATGCATAACCACGTATCAATGGCTTTGGCGAAGTCTTGCTTGCTTGGAAACTTTCAATAAACCAAATCGCCAATAAGCCAAATCTAGTTGTGAGTAAAAGTTGGTACATTCTGTTTTGTTTTTCTTATTTGCAGCGATTGGTTGGTTGATGGGTAGGCGATGAAACCTCTGGAAGACTGGTTGTCATACACTCTGGCGTCCGAACTATTGAGGTTTTGCTAGTTGGTGTTCTGACAATGGACAGCATATATCAAGGTGAGTGTTGCTAGTTGGTGTTCTCACAATTGCCAGCATATATCAGGGTGAGTGTTGCTAGTTGGTGTTCTGACAATGGCCAGCATATATCAGGGTGAGTGTTGCTAGTTGGTGTTCTGACAATGGCCAGCATATATCAGGGTGAGTGTTGCTAGTTGGTGTTCTGACAATGGCCAGCATATATCAGGGTGAGTGTTGCTAGTTGGTGTTCTGACAATGGCCAGCATATATCAGGGTTAGTGTTGCTAGTTGGTGTTCTGACAATGGCCAGCATATATGAGGGTGAGTGTTGCTAATTGGTGTTATGACAATGGCCACATATATCAGGGTGAGTGTTGCTAATTGGTGTTATGACAATGGCCACATATATCAGGGTGAGTGTTGCTAGTTGGTGTTGTCAGGGGGATACCAACTGTGGGAAGATCGATGGATTCTCTGCAGAGTTGTTTGGCCTGGTGGATGAAACTACTTCTTTTCAACCGCTCCATAGCTAAGTTTTCAAATCGGTTCTTCATAGGGTGGCCTGGCTAGCTGAGAAACTTTTCTGCTTGTATTAGTGTTTTTGTATCTCTGCGTTCTCTTAAAGCTTGTGTCCTCCCCATTTTCTCCATTGCTACTATAGGGGTTGATCTCATCCCTCCTGTGATGACTCTAAGAGCTTGATTTTGCACCTTGTCCAGCTCATGCAATGTAGTTTTGATGCTGAACACCACGCAGTTGACCCGTATTCCAAGTGTGGTCGTATGCTCTGTTGGTAAACTTTGCTAAGTATTTTCCCACTGGCTCCCCACGTGGTTCCAGTTAGCTTTCTCAGGATGGCAATTTTCCTTCTGGCTTTTGCTACTGCTTTTTTGATGTGTTTTCTCCATGTCAGCCTGTCGTCAAATGTTACACCAAGGTATGTTGGTTCCTTATCTTCTCTTAGGGGTGTTCCAATTATCTGAATGCTCCCTGCCTTTTGTTTCGGAGAAAGGGTAAATAGAGTGGTGCTGCACTTGTCAGTGTTTATGCTGATACACCATCTATCCGCCCATGCAACAAATGTATCTACAGCTCTCTGTAGCAATATGGTGGCCACTGATGCATGTTCATTTGCGCTCCACAAAACCAGGTCATCAGCGTACATTGCCGCTTTAATTCCGTCGGGTAGATTAGCAACAAGATCATTGATGAAGATTAGAAAAAGTGTTGGGGACAGGACTCCGCCCTGGGGAACACCGTGACGTAATAGTATTTTCTTGCTCTTGAGACCGTCTACCTGTACTCGGGCTCTTCTGTTGTGCAAGTATGCTTTTACCCATTTGTACATTCTTCCATTGACTTTACAGTTTCTGAGTTTCTTCATCAGACCCTCTTTCCAGATTTTGTCAAAGGCTTTCTTCAGATCTATCCAAGCCGCAAGTACCAGCTTCTTCTCTTGGAATGCATCCTCAACTTCTTGAGAGAGGTAGGTTGTCTGATCTTCCGTAGAGTAGCACTGCCTAAAGGCAGCCTGTTGTGGCACAAGGATGTTTTCACTTTCAATGTACCACTGTAGTCTGTGATTGATGACGCGTTCCATTGTTTTGCAGAGACAACTGGTGAGGCTAATGGGTCTGTAGCTGGAGGCAATGGAACTGTCTTTCCCAGATTTTAGGAGGGGTATCATGATTGCTTCTCTCCAGACTTGTGGAACACTGCCTAAGGTCCATGTATTATTAAAGATCTGTAGCAACTTTGCTTTGGCCTCTGTTCCTAGGTTCCTGATCATTTCATTGGAGATACCATCAGCTCCTGGTGATTTTCTCATTTTCAGTTTTGATATGGCTAGCTCCAGTTCACTGAATGTGATAGGTGTCTCCATAACCTCATGTACAATTTCCTTCTGTCCTGTATTTTGCCATTTCTCTCGAATCTCCTGTTGTTTCTCTGGACTAATTTCAATATTGTTATCTTGTGCGAATGAGTCCGCAAAATGGTCAGCTGCTTGCTTTCCTGTAAAAATGTTTCCGTCTTTATGTAGCGCAATTTTTGAGTTTCTCCCTGTGCCCTCATCGTTAAGCTGTTTTATTAGCCTCCATAACTTCCTTGTGTCTCTTTCAAAGTTCAGTGACTCTGTTTTCTCCTGCCAGCTTTTCCGTCTAGCCTGCAGTTGGGCCCTTTGAAATTTGGCTTTTGCGTGCTGATATTTATTGTGGTGCTCTTGGCTGGGATTGGCCTCTGCTTGTTTTCTACATACATCCACATCATTATGCAACTGTTCCAGTTCACTATTCCAGTAGGGTTTATAATGTTTACGGGCTCCTCTTGGTATTGTTTCTCGTGCTGCCTGTAGTATGCATTTCCCAAACTCTTCAACTACTTTATTTATGTCCTTCTCAGTGTTCAGGTTTTTAACCAGTATGCTGGTGCGATGCTTGTACATTGCCAGTCTGCTTTCTTGTAGTTCCACCTCGAGAGGGTGCTGCTTTCACTTACAAACTCATTTTCTACAGTTAGAAAGACTGGCCGATGGTCACTGCCACCAAGTTGTTTCCCAACAATTCGTGTAATGTTCCACTCAAGGTCTGGTGAATAAAACGCCAGGTCAGGTGTAGTTGTAGAGTGCCATGATCTCGAGTAGAAGGTATGTGGGTCAGACGGCTTGTTAATCAGGATGAATCTATTCTCATCCTGCCAATCTTCCAATCTCTCTCCTCTCTGGTCCATGTGATCATAGCCCCAGCTCTGCGAATGGCTGTTGAAGTCGCCACACACAATCATTTTTTCTTTTTAATGGAAGTGTGTCCAGTGCCTGTGGGCGGTCATTTGGACAGTAGTAATTGATCAGGTGAAAGTCTGTATTGTCTGTTTTAAGTTTAAGTGCCTGATACTCAGCCCCTTCCATGTGAACTTCAATTAGGGAAGCAGGAATGTTGTTTTTGACGAGAGTCAGTATCCCACCCTTTCGCCTGTCCTTTCGGTCAGATCGGTAACACTGGTAGTCTCTGATTTTGAAGGCTATATTTTCGTTCAGGTGAGTTTCTTGCAAGCAACATACACTTACATTTTCATTGGCCATGATGTTTTCTAGTTCTATTCGTTTTTTGGTGATACCCTCTGCATTCCAGTGCATTATTTTAAGTCTTTGTTTGGTACGGCCAGACGGTCTATTGTCAGGCCCTCTGGCTCCGCTGGACATCTGAGATGGACCTCCATTTTTGTGGTTAGACCCTTACGAGGCATAAGGCCCGGCACTGCACCTGTCTGTGGGACCAGAGCAGGGCGAAGCACCATAACATGTAGCAGTTGTCGATATAATTCACGGCGTTATTGCGTGGCAGCCTGATTTCTGTGGTGCGCCTCCTGGCTGGCTGCCTCCGTCTTCAGCACCTATCTTTTGCAAGAGTAGACTATGGTCTTACTCGATACACGAACACATAATCTTCCTTTTACTGGAATTTCAAAATATAAACTTTACTTGGAAATTGATGGGCGCCACCATTTGTAACAATGACGTAAACAGGCTTCCCCGATGGCAACGCAATATCGATACATACATCTGATCAAGAGAATAGGCCAGTAAAGCCGATTATACACATTCCAGATCCCAAACGGAAACATCCACATATTGATGTATCAGAAATGGAAAACTTGAACGTTAGCACAACATCTCTTCATCACGAAAACTGTATCAATGTTACTTGAAAAATATTCAATTCATGGGTGCCGCCATTTGCACCGTGACGTAATCCAGAGCGAACCCCATGGAAAGATGAGCATAGAATATCGCTACAAATCCAGTCAAAAGTGAAGAGGAATATTGGACAATGAAGAACAGAACAGTGTACAGCGCAGAACAGCCACTCTCAGCTTCCTTGATGATGAATACCCACAGGACCTCTGGATCCGAGTCTACACAGATGGGTCAGCACAAAATGCTGTTCGAAATGGAGGAGCGGGAGTGTACATAGAATACCCAAATAATACTAGAGACACGGCCAGAATTCCAACAGGAAAGTACTGCCATAACTTCTTCTTCTTCAGCATTCCGAGCCATTGAGGTTCTTTGCTGCAAATACAATCTGTCTCCATTCGTCTCTCTGGTGGACCTTCTCTTGCCAGTCGTTGATTCCAAGTGCTTGTAGGTCTGTATGTATATTATCTCTCCACCGCCTTCTTGGTCTACCTCGGGGTCTACGGTCATTTATTTCCTGAGTGTAAGCGAGTTTTGTTTCCCTATTATCTTCCATTCTTTCTATATGCCCCAGCCATTGTAGTCTATTAGCCTTCATGATACCAGTGATTAGCGGGGACTTAAACAAATCATAAATGTCTTTGTTACTTCTTCTTTTCCACTCTCCACTTTGTGTATCCCTAATGGGTCCAAAGATGCGTCTTAAAATTTTGTTCTCAAAGGTTTGTAACAAGGCTTCGTCTCCTTTCGTTGTACTCCAGGTTTCAGAGCCATACAGCACAACTGGTCTGATCAGTGTTTTGTATATTGTGATTTTGGTGTTACGAGATAGCGCCATAACTATGATGCTGAAATTGAGGCAATCAAGATAGCCACAGAGAAATTACAAAATACCAGCCATGGTACACAACCTGCAGTGATATTGACAGATGCAAAATCCGTAATAGAGGCGCTCCTGTCTGGGAAATTGCCAGTTCTGAGGACACTACTTTCTGAACTTAGCAGTCAGCGTAAGATCACCATACAGTGGATACCATCCCACTGTGGTGTCCCCGGAAACGACAGAGCTGATCGATTGGCTAAGGAAGGAGCAAAAGAAGAACAACCTGATGAGCCCATTACATACCTCCAAAAGAAAAGAATGATCAAATCAATCAGAAAGCCACCAAACCTTACTCAAGACGACTACCACGTTATGGACAGACCAGAACAGGTCATTCTTCTGCGCCTCAGAACAGGACACAATAGATTACGCAACCACTTGTATACAAAATTCAAGATTGGTGACTCAGCCATGTGCACATGTGGTTTGGCGTCGCAGACAGCAGAGCACATACTCCAGGATTGCCCAAACTACAACATATCCAGGCGAACCTTCTGGCCTAGAGAGACAACAGTGGAAGATACTCTATGGACCGCTGAATGAACTAAAAAAGACTGTTAGATTCATACAAGAGACGACATTGCAGTTGTAGACATGTTTCAAGCGAACGAAAGAAGAAGAAGAAGCTAGTTGGTGTTCTGACAATGGCCAGCATATATCAGGGTGAGTGTTGCTAGTTGGTGTTCTGACAATGGCCAGCATATATGAGGGTGAGTGTTGCTAGCTGGTGTTCTGACAATGGCCAGCATATATCAGGGTTAGTGTTGCTAGTTGGTATTCTGACAATGGCCAGCATATATGAGGGTGAGCCGTTGCTAGTTGGTGTTCTGACAATGGCCAGCATATATGAGGGTGAGTGTTGCTAGTTGGTGTTCTGACAATGGCCAGCATATATGAGGGTGAGTGTTGCTAGTTGGTATTCTGACAATGGCCAGCATATATGAGGGTGAGTGTTGCTAGTTGGTATTCTGACAATGGCCAGCATATATGAGGGTGAGTGTTGCTAGTTGGTGTTCTGACAATGGCCAGCATATATCAGGGTGAGTGTTGCTAGTTGGTGTTCTGACAATGGCCAGCATATATCAGGGTTAGTGTTGCTAGTTGGTATTCTGACAATGGCCAGCATATATCAGGGTGAGTGTTGCTAGTTGGTGTTCTCACAATGGCCAGCATATATCAGGGTGAGTGTTGCTAGTTGGTGTTCTGACAATGGCCAGCATATATCATGGTGAGTGTTGCTAGTTGGTGTTCTGACAATGGCCAGCATATATCAGGGTGAGTGTTGCTAGTTGGTGTTCTGACAATGGCCAGCATATATCAGGGTGAGTGTTGCTAGTTGGTGTTCTGACAATGGCCAGCATATATCAGGGTGAGTGTTGCTAGTTGGTGTCCTGACAATGGCCAGCATATATCAGAGTGAGTGTTGTTAGTTGGTGTCCTGACAATTGCCAGCATATATCAGAGTGAGTGTTGTTAGTTGGTGTTCTGACAATGGCCAGCATATATCAGGGTGAGTGTTGCTAGTTGGTGTCCTGACAATGGCCAGCATATATCAGAGTGAGTGTTGTTAGTTGGTGTTCTGACAATGGCCAGCATATATCAGGGTGATTGTTTCTGTTGAGACTTCAGTTCCGTTCCGGTATCAAAGTACCATCCGCACGGGATCATATTGCACAGATCTATTTCCTCTTTCCAAGCTCCTAAATCAGCGGGATGTGCAAAGACTCCACGTCTGGCTTGCTTGCTTGTGTTCGTTGGCTTGAGCTCCAACACGAAGTCCTGTATGTCGGAGGAAGGCATCTTGTTTTCCAACATCAGTGTGATGTGATACAGGACCTGAGGTTTGCGTGAGTATCCGTTGTCCCATGTCTGGCTTATTGGTGTTCCTCGACGTACAGGCAGATACTCTCTGACTTCGGAGGAATCGGCGATCCTACTGACTTTAGCCAGGACCCCGAAGGGACCTGTTGCCCAGAACGCTCGACGAGGACGCGTCAATAGGTCTTGGCCAGTATATAACCCCGCCCTGGTGCCTTGGAAACATCTCTGCGTCCCACTCCACGTCTTATAATTGCACATATGCGATGTAACAGGGTAATAGGTCAAGGCAACACAGACAGACTGGTCAAGTTCAGGTCTAGGTTGGTCATGTTCCATTCACCGGGTCTAGTAATGTCATTGTCAAGATCCTCCAACCCAGTGCCCAGCGGCAGATTGTAGTGGCACGCTTTAACTGCCGACTGCGCTCATTATACACTTTATAAGTTCTACTTGTTCTACTCTGCAACTTATTTCTGTGTTAGAACCAACTAGCAAATCCTACAAGAGGCACACGATAACCAGAAACTGATTAGATAAATTAGACGTAGACGAGTAAAAAGTATGTTGAAGTGCTACATAGAACCTGTGCCGTTGTATGGATGTGAAGAATATCAACAACAGCTGAAAAATGCTGGTTTTGACTGCAACGTCCTGTAAGGGATATTTTTTTCGCATATCCTTTACAGGACATCGCTGTCAACATCAGCATCTTTCAGCTGATTGTTGATTTCTTGGCAAGATTACACTCAGTAGTTTGCCATTGCTTTCTGAGCGACCGGCCCACATACCCCGTAAGTTACCGATGCGGAAGAACGACTATCAATTCTCGCGCACATCACGTTACTTACGAGAGTATACGGGATTACGGAGAAAGTCGTGTAAAAAAAAATTCACATTATGCATAGTACAGTACACTATGCATAATGTGAATTTTTATACACGCTGCACTCGCGCGCGCGCGCACGCACACACACACACACACGTGAGTGCAAACGTGCGTGCGTATGCATACAAACCTACGTATGTACGTACGTACATACGTGCATACAGACAAATCCACACACACATAAAAATATACACGGACACACACATGTACATCCTATTATATGCGAGCAAATCATTGCCAGTACATATCCTTATACGGCACCCATAATAGAGGCTGCGCTCTCACACGAAAGGCATTCACTAGATGTAACAATAAACGGTTGCTTTCCTTGCTGAGAAGAGACTCCGAACTTGAATGAAACGGTCAGTGAGAGAAACTGGTGACCCGGTTTCATCAAACCAGGTCACACAGGGACGGAAATCCAGTCCACTCGTCAGGTCACATAGCCACGGAAATTTCAGCGACTGACCTAATTGGACACTTAATTCGGTATTGAGAAAGTTTCGACCGCCGGAAATAAAGTTACTTGAACAGAAAAGCTTCCACTTGCAAGCATTAGACAGTCTGTCTGTTGGAAACATTATGTCGTGTGGAACCAGTTGGGCTTACAAACATTCCAATCTGACTAACTGATTAAGGGCGAGTGACTTCATTGTGTGTTACTGAAAAGAAGTTAACAAAACAGAGAACGAATCATTTATTTCATAATGCTCATCCGTTTCCTCTTCTTCTTCATTTCCTTCTCCTCCTCCTTCTTTATTGATCGTCTAAGAAGAGAATTACGTCACACCCAGTTCAAGTTATGCACCTCACAGTCAGTGTGCCCATGGTTCTCAACCGGTAGAGAATTCCCTCCACCCCTAGGGGGGGGGGGGGGGAGATTTTAGGGTGTCCAGGGGAGGGGGGAATTAAGATTATTTCAAGATTACGTTAATACAAGAACCGATTACTTGATATTGTTTCCCCATCCATACTTTACAGTTCTCAACTACTCGTCCTTTTGAAATTAATTTTATAACATAAGTAGACCCGCTTATCGCGTTTTGTGTAAACGTCTAGAATTGTTCTAGTATGTTATTAAATGTAGCTTCCATTTTTACTGTGTAGGGGCAGGGGGATTTATAGGGAGGAAATATGAAAAGGGGGTGGGGGTGGGTGTGACGTATTTAAAATATGGTAAAAGGTGCACGGACCAAAAAAGGTTGAGAACTACTGCTCTAAACAGATTCCATCCAAGGTAACGGGATTTACCTACCTGTGGGAATTGTTCTTTTTTTTTTTTTTAAAATAATTTTGCCGTGGCAGGAGCCGTCCCGCCTACTCTTAATGATTTCCAACAGCTGTGCGATTTTCACGTGCACAACTCGGACAACCTCCTGTTTTCCCCCTTATCCGTGCAGGTTAGGTATCCGATCTCACTACCCAAGAGATCACGGGGTTGTATTATATCATCAGATACCAATGTTCTTAGGAAAATGTCCAACCATGAGCTAGAATCAAACCCGTCACATTCTGAACCAGGGGCGGACATCGTAACTCCTGAGCCATGGCTCTCTCATTCGCTGAGTGGTTAAACACATAACGCGCACTACCAAACGCTGGCTTGTTTGACTGTATTATGATTATATAGCCTTTCAAAAATTGCGTTGCTCACTTTCGTGGGATATCAGCTAAAGTGTATTTCTCATTTTTATGCGCATTCAGCCAAAATGAGAGAAATGTGCACAAACAAATATAGATTCAGCTGCTTGTAAATATCAATTACAGAGAAATAATCGTGTTGATGTTTTCCCAGCAAACAAAATATGGAAGCTTCCTTCTCTGGACCATGCCTGCAGTATTCTAATAGTTCATACAATGTATAATATAATGGCACTTTCAGGTTGTCAATACAAATACTTGGTGTCAGTATGCATGCCCATCTATTGTTGCCTAACGTACTATACAAATAGAAATCCGTTTGAGCGAATGGACACCAGTTGTGGCAAATGTACGTGCAACATACCGATTTACCTCAATGCGCATTTTCTTGTGTCGGTCGGTCGACAGTACAATTTCCACGGCGATAGTTTCCGCTTCTTTCAGTAACGCGACATGTGATAGCGCTAAAGGATGGTGCATTGGAGTTACATAGATATTGACATGGGTATCACTTAAATCTAAGAATATCTTGGTTATTTTAATCCATTCTCACCACTAGTAGAGCTAAATTTATCATCATCTTCCATTCCAACTACTTAGCTGCTTCCAAAATCCCTTACCGTCGTCTTGGAATCCTCCGTTCTGATCTGTACGCCCAGAAGATCTTTAATGGGATCCCCTGAGTTGTTTACAGGAGGGACCAGAACCGGAAGGATATACTTGTTAATAGCAGACGCCCAGTCCATACGGTACTTCCGTGAGGCCACTACTCAGTGATCCTACGCTAGGTTTGTTTCAGGACACTTCGGTTACCTTCCCTTTGGGGATATATAAAAGTATGGAAGCTTTGACATGATAATCCCGTGACCTAATTTATGTAATAATCGGATGCAACATGGCACACAGTGGTGAAACCGGGGAGACGTTGACGGATTATTTCCATGAACATCTTACGAACATCCATAAGGAGGAACCTATACCAGCATGTCTCCCTTTCAACAGCTTCTACAACCCAAGTGATGCGTATATGTATGCCACTGTAAACAAAACTGGTTCGGTGAGCAACACACTTCTTGCTTTAAAACATTGTCTCGTTTATTATTTAGGTGTGTGTGTGTGTGTGTGTGTGTGTGTGTGTGCGCGCGCGCGCGCGCTCGTGTGCGTTATGCAAGTACATATATGTATATACACATATGTGTATATATATGCAGATATGCCCATTCTTCATTGTCTTTCTCAAGTGTTTTTTTTCTTCAGCAGTATTTCTCTGTTTTGTTTTTGATTTTGTTTTTTCACACTCCTATCTCGTTCCTCCTTTCTGTATTTGTTTGTTTTGTTTCCCCTACTTTGGGCACTGTTTGTGTATTCGTTGAAACACGTGGTTGACTTATCTGGGATTGTCAAATGTCAGTGTTCTGGCTAAGTATTCTTTGTTTTCCACCCGTTATAAAGATTATGGTAGAAACGTTCGTCTCTACATGAAAGTGTCTTTCCTTTCATCGAACCTCCTAGTTTTATTGTGTGTTTATTAAGCTTTCAGGTTATTTCAAATGCTGTAATGTGCTTTCCAACATACACATATAGGTAACCATTTACAGAAACTAATGTGACTTTTAGCCTATTTGATGCCACAGCATCATCCCCGACAGACATCGAAGAGCCCAGTACTTATTGGTCCCGTACACGGCTGTGGAAACCTCGCAAGCTTTCCTTGGAAGTACTTGACCACATCACAACCATATCAGACTTGGTAGAGCGATTACAGACCATCTAAATTGATCTTGAAAATGCTTGTGGAATGTATGTCAACACACACTCGCTTCAATAACGAAGACACAAACCATAGATTGTACGATTTATTGCCTGGCACATTTCGCTGCTTCTCATCGGGTACATACTGCAGAAGTCACACAACGTAGAGTAAAATAACTAATAATAATAATAATAATTATTATTATTATTATTATTATTTTACTCTGCGTTGCGTGACTTCTGCAGTATGTACCTAACGAGATGCAGCGAAATGTGCCAGGCAATAAATCGTACAATCTATGGTTTGTATCTTCGTTATTCAAATTCACTACAGGAAACCATTGTCTTGACACCCGATTCAGTTCAATCGGATTATCATGACATCCTGGCCATATCCATAGGTGCGCCGATTTCTCTCAAATTATTTGGATCAGCGTCTAGCGATTGTCCAAGCAAGTCTTTGAGCTTGGTTTTCTGCCCTTTCCAGGCCACACCCGGATCTACCATCCTAAATAACACGTTGGCTGAAGGCTATAGACCAGGGGTGGCCAACCTTTTCAGCAGGCGGGCCAAATTTCAGAAATAATATTTACTGCCGGGCCACGCACCTAATTGTTTTTTTGGTGTTAATTAAAGTAAACAACCAAGCGTGCTACAGCTTCGACCACATCGTCGCTTCCCACTCCGCGGGCCGTAAAATGACTCCCAGCGGGCCGCATGCGGCCCGCGGGCCTCGTGTTGGCCACCCCTGCTATAGGCTATTTAAGGGAGACCAATGAAGAAAATATCTGCCAAACCATGCTTTGTAGAATACACGTAGAAGACAATATTCTTTAAATCTAGCGGCCTTAACTGACTCGCGGACTATTTGAGCGTGGCTGAGCTTTATACGCAATCAGTCAGACTGTAAACTCTTGAACTGACTCTGTGAGCCATCTGATTGGGTTTTTTGGTTTACGTAAAGGATCACCTACATTGCATACATTACATCTCCTCAAGTGCTTCAATCTCATTTCATACATCAAGCACTGAGAATTCAAGCTTAGCACCAGTGAAAATCACAATTACTATGCAGCTTATTTTCCTGGGCTGCTTTTCTAATTTGGAAATTTAGATTTTAGATTGTTCAGCGGTCTCTTCGGCTTGTTCTGCTGGATTTCCTGGTGTCGATTGATGTTTAGCATGCGCAGCTTGCACCTTTGACACAGTGGCTAAGATGCTCACCTGCCGGCTTTGTTGTCATAGGTTCATCTCCATCGGGGATGGTTTATTCGAATTTTAATATAAATATGACCCGGGCCCCATGGTCAATGCTGCCTAACATGGGTATCAGGAACTTGTGTCGGAAAGCAAAGGCGGCCGGCGTGATACCTACCACATCACCAACTGACAGCTGATTGGTCTATACAAATATGGATCTAGCACCATATGCCTTTGAGTCTTAAATTGGTTTAAAGGGTCCTTTATTTACTTACAACGCGCACTCGCAAAATCCGAATTATAAAAATCTTTGCCCGAGATGATTAGATGTCGAATACACTACCCCAGGATCAAGAATGTGAATAATCGAATGAGATCTGTAGGCATTAGAAGCGAACATCGTAACCTCTAAGCCACCATGTTATATTAACATTATGAATCATTGCATCAAACGCAGCAATACTAAGCTTACTTAACAGCACATCAATATTAAACATCATGAGCCATTTCATCAAACGAAGCAACATTAATAGTTTAGTTATCAATACATCAAACTTCAACATTTTGAATTATTTCACCAAACGGGCCAACATCAATAGTTTACTTAACAACACATCAAAGACAAAATATATATTCGGCCTCAGCAAAATCATATCCGTCTCAGTAATCGTTCGTTGATTAAATCTGGGATTACTTGTCAAAGCCGCAGAGCCACAGAATTACCATCGCGTTATTTGGCAATCACATATACTGTTCGCAATAGAAATGATAACTCAAGAGGCCACGATAGAACACATGTATGTCAAGGTGTATTATTACTGGATACCTTATTGTAAACTTTTAGAACCGTTGTTCAACCCTATATACGGAAATACTATACATTTGGCAGGACATTTCTCCACTTCTATAATATACGGAAATACTATACATTTGACAGGACATTTCTCCACTTCTATAAAGTACGGAAATACTATACATTTGACAAGACATTTCTCCACTTTTATAAAATACGGAAATACTATACATTTGGCAGGACATTTCTCCACTTCTATACCCTTGTTTTAAAATGTCCGCTCTGTGGCGAAGGCGTTACGGACGCAATTCGTAATCCCGCATACCGCTTTCAAAACACCGCTGTGGGCGATTTGGCTGAAGGCGGCCTTGCGTTGGTTTTTATACAATGGTATGAGTTCCGGTCGTTTAGAAACAATGGCATACTACTGAACGTAACGTTTTCAAGAAATCACAAACCGCCAAAACCTGCTGTTAACGGTATGCAACTAAACATTTTGTAATGTAACAAGTCTTATTGTATAAACTGCGCACGTAACAAGGTGAACTATAAGGAGTTAATGCGCAAAACTATATATATTGTATGAAGTTGAGGCGTTATTGACTCACGTGGGCGGGAAAAACCGCATTCCCAGCGAACAACTGATCAACGATACTGACTGGAAACAGAACACAGAATAGCCGGAGAGAAGAGAATGGTTAGTTAATGGCCCGGTCAATGAATAGAAAATGGCGTTGTAATGCAAGCCAAGAACAAAGCGGACAGCCTGGAGAAAAAGACACCACCGTGTCAGTCGTACAAAACCAGAATAAAACGGAGGATCCCAGGGTTTTGCCTGATGTCAAGCTGTGCCGGCGTTGTTCTAAACACTGCTAGGAAGATAACATTATGACTATAAAAAAGTAACAACATCTAAATGTATAATGCCATTTACAAGCTCACAGAATTGGGTAAATGATGTTTGTTTGCGAACCACTCGTGAATATAATGTCATCTGTCATCCAACATAATCAAGAGCCGTTTTCACAGTGAATGTTCGGTTGTAAGGAATTTCGATCATTTCTGCGGTGAGTTGTTGGTATACATTGTGTTAGGCTGTATCATGACTGCACCTTGCTTATCTGTTCCCATTTTACCGTAGGCTGTGGCAAGGCTTTTTCTACTTATTTAATCACCTTGTAAAACGACATGAGTAGCAGTAAGAGCCTGCCACCTCCTAGTGTATCATTTTATATCTCCACCGGTTCCGCACAGCTACAGATCACATGGCTCCACTCTCGTGTTATACATGTGATTGTAAATGCTCATGTACGTGTGGAGGGGCGTCTTGCACGGTCGTTGATATAACTCTGTACTTTTCCTGCTGAACAGGATTTAGCTGTAACTTCAGTAATATCATGACAAAGGCGACTGAATAAGAATGGTAGCCTTTTCTTTGCTCTCTCTCTCTCTCTCTCTCTCTCTCTCTCTCTCTCTCTCTCTCTCTCTCTCCTCTCTCTCTCTCTCTCTCTCTCTCTCTCTCTCTCTCTCTCTCTCTCTCTCTCTCTCTCTCTCTCTTTGATCTCAAGCGTAGTACATACATGCTACTTCTAGAAGCACTGGACTGAATTTTTAGCGTGGATTAGAATTCCCAATTACCAGTGTCCATCGCCATCTAGCGAACCCACTCATACTTCAGAGGTACTTGTAATTTACGTTCCCAAGTTAAGGACGAGAAGTCAACAGGTTAGTGCAACTAACTGGTGTAGGGATTGAACCCCCTCCTTCAGCATCAGCACAAGGGATGTTTAAGAACGAGCGCTCTCCATTCAGTCATGCTGAGAATGATAGTAAGTCAACACTAGACCCCATTACATGCAAGTAGAAATGGAGTTTTTTTAGCCTCTGGCCACTCGCACCCCGAAAATACCGCCCCGCTCAAGTCCCAGATGTTGTGATTATTTTTCTAGCATCTGGCTTGCATAACTGGTGACTGCATCTTCTACCAACAACGTATTCGCCTAGCTTCCGTAGCTGGTGACCGAATCTTCTACAAACAAGGCATAGCCACATCCCTGACACTGTGTAGGAAGAGAGTGGGAAGTCGGGTCCAAGCGCAATACACAACAGAGTGGTATTCACTGCAGAACAGAGGAAACTATCCGATCATGATCCGGTTTTTAGACCCACAACATAATTCTAGCTAGCAGAGAGTAACAGATGGCCACCACAGCAGCAGGTTAAACTACTCCATGAATTTGACTCAATTAAAACCTTCTCTCTGTGCAGTCCAATAACATGGGTTCAATCCATGGAAATCATTAATGCAACATTAGATTAAAGGAACAGTCATAACATCTGATGGGAGATGCTTTGAAGAGATAAGAACAAGAATTGCCATTGCGAAGGTAGCCTTTTGCAAGATGGAAAAAACATACTGACCAATAAAAAGATATCAATTGAAACGAGAAAAAGAGTGATGTAGTGCTAAATAGAACCTGTACTTTTGTATGGATGTGAAGCGTGAACAATGAGCAGACAAGATGAAAAACATCTGATGGCTGTGGAAATGTGTTTTCTGAGGAAAATGCAAAGAATACCACGGACAGACAGAAAAACCAATGACCAAGTCCTACAAGAAACAAATGAAGATCTTAAACTGATTAGAGACATTAGACGTAGACAATCACAATTTTTGGGCATATTATGAGAAGAAATGAATCGGACTACTTGGTGACGACTGGCAAGATCGAAGGGAAGAGGCCAAGGGGAAGACCGAGAAGTAAATACTTGGATGGCTTGGCCGTATGGCATGGTAGAAACAGACACACGGAACTAATCCACGACTCTGGTGATCGAGTGAGATGGCAAGACATGACCGCCCACGCTTATCGGCATGGCACATGATGGATGGATGGATTAGATTGACAGTTGTTGAGACTGGGACTGCAGCAGGAGACAGTACTGAATACACGAGGCACTCACCTGACGGCCCTATGGTCAAGGTTCGTCCGTATCAGTGCTGAATCAACATTTTAAAATTGAGCAAAGATCCCAGGTCGACGCAACCGAAACTGAGTAGCAAGAAATGTATTGGGAAGTAAATGCGGCCGGAGTGATACTGACCACATCACTTATGGTAAAAGTATGTGTCCAGAATCATATGCCCATTGCGATTAAGTCTTGTTGAAGGGACCATTACTTAATTTTCTGCATACATTGAATATAAATGTTATAAACGGGTTATAAGAATATCTTCGGCAAAGAAAAGATCAAATGCATCCACATTTCAAGAGCTGAATATTGAAGAGGGTTGGCTACTAAAGGCGACAAAAGAAAGAAAACTGAAATATTTTGGTCACTTGAAACGTCATGAGAGTTAGGAGAGAACAATAATGGAGGGGTATATGCCTGGGAAGAGAGGAAGAGGAAGGCCAAAGAGTAGATGGGTGCAGGGTGTGGCGGATGATCTCCAGATGAGTGTATCGGACGCGGGACATCATGCTTGTGATCGAGAAGTTTTCCGGAAGGTTGTTATTGTAGCGAGGTTCTGCAAAGGACATGCTACTGAATGACATGCCACTGATCGTACCGAGATTGTTGTTGTTTTACCGCTGTGAGTGTAATGGCCGTCTTCAGGTTTCATCATACACAATACATACATACATGTATGCGTGTGTGATAAAGAAAGATTCCTTGATAAAGAACCATAAACGTTTTCGAAACGTGGCTACATTCACTTAAGACTTAAGTGATTGTGACTGCATGGGGTAGCATAGTACCTTACGTGTGTAACAGATCAAAGCATGGTACCTTAATATTTAACAGAACACAGCATAGTATCTTACATATTTAACAGAACACAGCATAGTACCTTAAATATGTAACAGAACGGCCACTGAGCCTTGCTAAACAAACGGCTCAATTGTTTAGGAACATATATTCTTAGTTAAACAAAACAGTTCACTTGTTCACGAAAATATATTCTTTAGTAAACAAAACAGCTAAATTGTTCAAGAAAATATATTCTTTGGTAAATAAAACCGCTAAATTGTTCAAGAAAATATATTCTTTGGTAAACGAAACCGCTAAATTGTTCAAGAAAATATATTCTTTCGTAAACAAAACAGCTAAATTGCTCGAGAAAATATATTCTTTCGTAAACAAAACCGCTAAATTGTTCAAGAAAATATATTCTTTGGTAAACGAAACCGCTAAATTGTTCAAGAAAATATATTCTTTCGTAAACAAAACCGTTAAATTGTTCAAGAAAATATATTCTTGCACAGCAAGCTTGCCTACCGGTCCGATGGTCGTGTTTTTGAATTCCCTCCAAGGATTGTAACAATTGACCTCGGCTGTCAGGTCGTCCCAGTCTGACATTTTTTGTTTGCATATCCTATTTACAGGACATTGCAGTCAACACCAGCATTTTCCAGCTGCTGTTGAATGTCTTAGCAAGTTTTACGTTCAGTAGTTTGCCATTGCTTTCTGAACGACCGGCTCAATACCTTTCGGTAAGAAACTAACGCGACACGATCCGCTGCCGAATCTCCCGCAGCTGTGTTTCATACTTGAGTTTACGGGATTACGAACAGCGTCCTTAACACCTTCGCCAGGGAGACCAGTCTAACATTAGAACCAAGAAATATCCCGGGAAGGAAAGGCTATCCACGTGATATTGACCACATAACACGCCGATTGCCTGTTAGTATATACAAATATGTGGCAAATACAATACACCCAGATACGTCTCAAGGTGTGTACAATTGTCGCCTACCGTTTTGTTACTATAGACGAGTGGGATTACTTCTGTATCAGCTGCCCCGGAGATTGCTATCGATCTGTTTATAAAACCTAGTCTAACCAGATCATATATACAGAAAGCCCTTCGAAGTCATGTGAAGATGGAGCTCACAATTACTCACTTACCAGAGGTTTTCGGAAGATGTGTTCAAAAAATAGATTTTCCCCAACCGGAGCAGCTTTCCGTGACTCGTGTTTTCCATCTGTTACAACCGCATCACCTTATGTTGCAGATGTGAGCGCAATTTCTTTATTCGTAGACTCACTTATATTCGCAATATTCCAGCAGTCTGTTTGGTGGTGTTTTAATCGTGTTCAGCCTTGTAATACACACTTTTTGTAGGTTCCAAATTGCGTATACATGCATTAATAGCATGGCAACAGACGGATAATTTCTGACCCAAGATAATGCTGAAACAAGATGAGCGATTCAATTATCTACATATAAAAAAGTGATATATAAATAACATGCACAATGATTCAAGCAAAGGTAACATTTCATTGTATAGAGAACATTATGTGTAAAATGTCCCAGTCCGTGTAAGTAAACAATTAGTTTTAGGATGTTTTATACTTTTGGTATTACTGTATGAACCAAGAAGTGAAGAAGAGACGCTGACGCAGTATAAGCAATACACTGAGAAAACCCGAGAATAGTATAACTAGAAATGTCTTAGTCTGAAAACAACAGGGTAAAGGAAACAAATCACGGCGAAGAGAAGCGGAAACAAAAATGAACAATATGGGAAGGAAATGGACAGAGCAGCATGGGATAGCTACAGATGTGGGGTGGGGGGGGGGGGGGCATGGAATGAGCTGGTTGAGAGCTTATGTCCAAGTGGGGGAATAGAGGTAAACGAAGAAGACTACGGTGTAGCTGTGAATCATGGACACCAAATAGAGTAAAGAAAGTTTTTTTTTTTTTTAAACGAGGCTATATTTTACTAAAATTTCAGAGGATTTTGCAATTAACCCCACATTGTATTGGCTGTTTGTGATTTACTAGGCAATGTTACAGTCACTAGTTTACCATTGCTTTCTGAATTGCCGACTCTCATATCATTGAAATCAGCGTAAAACTGTCTTCTACCTCATCGCCTGCAACAGATTAGGAACCCTCGAACCGCTGTGTTTGAGATTTGTGAAACTGCATTCGCTGACACAGACGCCAATGGAGGCCATAAAATATGGTTTTTCCAGTAGAATACAAAGAATCCCATTGATAATGTATCCACTCAGTGCCCTGTCGTGCACAGAACTTCACCCACATAACAATCTTACGAACTTCGCCATCATAGCATTCTTACGAAATTGTCCTCTCTCATAAGCCACACCCCTGCCTCTGTTGCAGTCATTTGTTAATTATCTATCACAGCTTGAATCCGTCTGCGTTGTGGTCTTACTTCTAACCACTGTGAACTGGTGACCTGGATTTACACTGTCGCTTATACTGAGACCAAACAACCTCGGAATTCCCAGTGTCTTAGGCTTACAGTGTCCGCCTCTGATGCTACTGTAGAACATAACACTGTAGATATCTGAACATAATATAAAGAGAAACCTAGATTTTCAAGGGACTACTTGGCAGGTATAGTGAACGTATAATGACGTCAGCGTATAACGTCACTTTGGGCGTCACACATTTGTCATCGGTTTATTGTTTTTGTAAACAAATACCACTACTTTTATCGTTTCTTTACTTATTCAGTTGTCTTCACTGGAGATTTGTTCGCGACATAGACGAGCAATATCTCCCGCGGGCGGACTCTCGCTGGCCACGTGATCCGCACTGAATACAGTGTCAGGTGGTGTGGTAAAGTGAATTGGGAACAGGGAGAACGATATCCCTATCCGTTAAGACAAACTACAACAGAAAACAAAGAATGAAACTTGCTAGGAGTGGAGACAAGTCATAGAGTAAGACTCTAATTAATATAAAAAAGGTTTTCTGGTAGAAAGACAGAAGAGCCAGGAAAGCCACCGCATTCAAGAGTGGAGGAAGCTCACTCAGGATAACTTGAACGCGTGTAGTATCCCTGCCACATTTACTCTCCTCTAGAGTTGATGTTAAATTTGTGCAACAATGTCACATTTAAAACCACATAATTTTACTTCAATCAACACGAAAAAAAGAGAACACTCCTTGTTATAAACAATAACAAAATAATGGGAAATCAAGGGCAAAGGGGGTATGTATGTTTGTGTGACATTTTAAAATTTACACAACTAAAAAAAATATATCGCACAAATAAAAACATAATAACACCACTAGTTATCTCTGTTTATCACTGCAAATGTTCCAGTATCCCCACATGTGAGTATTTAAACTAACATAGTTCATTCACCAGTGAGTCCTAAAATGTTTCTTCTTCTGTCGCTGTAGATGTTCTTAAAATAAAGTCTGAGTCCTCTGAAAACACAAGACTAACATTGTTACTTTAGATATCACGAACTCTAGTGAAAATGTTCAACGGATCAGGATTCTAACAATGTAGGTGTTATTGGTGTAAGTAAAAGTTGTGCTGAGGGGATACATAATGCTGGGATTGCTGTGTAATCTTATGAGTCATTCATGGTTAATGGAAATTAGCCCTTGAAGCAGTAGCTAGGCGAACCTCTTCATCTTTCATAGATGACTTCAACCATCTTCATTACAAGATACAGCAGTCAAGTATATACCCCAGTGGAAGGCAAAAAAGACCATCATTCACCGTTGAAAACATATGCCAGACATATAGCCATACTCAAAGGAAAAGGGGGTGAGAGTGAGTGAGAGAGAGAGAGAAAGAGAGAGAGAGAGAGAGAGAGGAAGAGAGATAGAAAAAGAGGATCGGTGAAGAGATTATTACATAAGGGCAGGCTAGCCCTACCTGGCCTGTGGGTCGCATCACTCCAACATTGTATGTGACTCATCTTCTCACACCAACATCTGATGGAGGCCTTCACTTCCTGTATTGACACATGTCTCCTTCACTCCTGCTCTGTAGACGTGAATTATCCTCGTGCTCTCAGGGCTCTGTCGCCGTGAATATCTGGTGGCTATCAGTGAGAATGATACCCTTACACAGTCCTGGCATTGTCTCTCTTTCCCAGTATAAATGGTTATGTAACATCACATCATATTAATAACGCAGCAGCACATCATATTTATAGAGAACACTCATTTATATGTACTTCATATATCTATGCATATATAAAGGAACTCACTCTAATTGTCGGATAGATATAATGAGATCATAAATGACAGGTCAGAAAAGTATTATCTATAAAAGATTACAATGTATAAGTGATATTTCAGAAAATTGTCATGGTAGTTCTTGTTCTAATAATAAGCTACACATGAAGACTCTGAATTAATAGAGAATGGGAAGATCATCCCTCATAAAGGGCATGAACTAAACTAGGAAGATATTCATTCTATATTATATTTCAAGAAAGAATCGTTTATATCGTTTGAGTAATTCTCTAAATCTATTCTTACTTTCACTATCACAAAGAAGCTCTGTTATAAATTAAGATCCTTCTCTTCTATCTATTATTCAAAGTTTATTCATTATAATTTCCAACTTACCAATGTCTTCAGGACTAAGCAATTTTAAACAAACTTCTCCTGAACTGACACTACATCCTTCCTTGACAACGACTCTCGGCTAAATGCACCATATATTAGAATTTTCTGCAGACGTGTCCCCAGCTCATCTACTTAACATAACTTATGTTAATGTGAATTACTCTCCCCGCAACAATCGAATTTGCTCCTGAGCTGGACTATCTCTGGCGCGAAAAAACGACGTCATTCTAGTACGTGCAACGCTGCCGTGTTCCGGGAATAGTGTGTGGCGTTTATTCTGGAGTGGCCTGCCTCATTCCTGTGCAGGTGTTATTTTCAACTGTAGAGGCGATTTCTATTCTTAGCAGTTATGTTATGTTAAGAGATGTAATGAGTGGCCTGCTGTGGAACTCTCTCAAAACAAACCAACAGAAGCCATACAAGAACTCACAGAGAAACCGCAAGATGAAAACCAAGAGACCGAACCTGAACCACAAGCTACAGCCAGCAGCCCAGCCGCGATACCCGAGGCAGACAAAGAGAAACCAATATCTGGCCAGACATCCGAAGAAAACCAAGATGGGCACCCGAATGACGGCACGGAGAGACCACAATGTACATTGGAGAGCCTACGGGCAAGTCAAAGATCGGAGGCACTCAGGCGCAAGGAATTCAAAAGGTGTTGGATTGAAAGAGAAATGAAAATACCCAAGAAATACAGGTTACCGGTAGATTACCCAACTACAATTCTGGAACAGGATACCGACTACTCGTACTACATAGAAGACGGAGAGAGAAAGCTATATCTGTCCGCGGAGGAAAAACGCGATTGGCAGAAGCTAAAACTCGAAGATGAAAAAAAAATGCAAGAAAGCGTCTGCAGTCTACCTTGTTCCAGACGCACTGGTCGTCCTTTCCTCTGGAGAAAACAAAGCGAGGCCGAAAGAGGGATCATGCTGCATTGGCAACACGAGTTCTCTAAATCCAAGCCCAGGCACTGTGCGATGGAGTTCTAGCTCTAGTTCCAGTCCACATACATTCGTCTGTAAAGACGGCAAGATGATACTTACTGTTGAAACAAGGGTAAAGGTAGTCATGCCCACAGCAGATAATGGGATTATCCTCGTATGATATATGGGAAGGAGACTCTAGCGGTTAAGCTGGCTGGCTGCTATCCTTGAGAAGACTGAGTGATTTCCCTTAAGTCCGACGTGTCTGATGCATTAGAGTTATTTTCACCTGAACGTAGAAAATGGCCTGCATCTATTGGAGCGAGGCAGGTATAGAGACTTGTATCTCCACCCAACACCAAAAACCCTTCTACATGAGGAATGTGTTGCAGGGGGTCTCCAAGCCGCAGTGGATTCTGCACGACTATTGCGGCAACATCACCTCCCTCTGCGGAGAGGCATATTGTAAATGTAACCAGGATATTTCTGCTGTCTTTATCATATACGCGGGTTCTGTGACGAAGGTGTTCCGAATGCAATTCGTAATCCCGCATACCGCGTTCGAAACACAGCTGCGGGAGATTTGGAAGGACACCACCTTGCGTTGGTTTCCCACACAAAGGAATGAGCGCCGGTCGTTCAGAAAGCAATGGCAAACTACTGAATGTAAACTTGCCAAAAATAACGAACAGCCAAAAGATGCTGGAGTTGACTGCGACGTCCTGTAAAGGATATGCAAGTAACGTTTGTATGGTTTAAAGCGAAAGCCGTTGTTGGTATAAGGACAGTCGCACATGAAAAAAAAGATAAATAAAATAAGTGTAACTGAACCATTGCCGGTCTCCCTGGCCAATGGATTAAGGACGTTGTTCATAATCCCATATACTCTCGTACGAAACACAGCTGCGCGAGATTCGGCAGCGGATCGCGTCGCGTTGGTTTCTTACGGAGGATATGTCAGCCGGTCGTTCAGAAAGCAATGGCAAACTACTGAACGTAAACTTGTCAAGACATCAACAGCAGCTGAAAAATGCTGGTGTTGACTGCAATATCCTGTAAAGGATATGCGTTAAAAAAAGAAACAACAACCATTCTTAAAGAATATTATTTTAGTTAACATGTCATAACTTTGCCATTAATTTCTCCCCCCCCCCTCTCTCTCTCTCTCTCTCTCTCTCTCTCTCTCTCTCTCTCTCTCTCACACACACACACACACACACACACACACACACACACACACACGCACACACACACGAACTCACAGACTATACATAATGGAAGTTCCCATATAATCCTACGATTGTCAAGGTATTATAAAGTGCTCAATTGTCCTGTTCCATTCCGTTGGTATTATGCAGAAAGACATTTTCAAGGAATAATAGTTTGCGTGGGCGTTCACATTTTACTGTCTGACTTTCAAAACATCAAGTTGTCAGATTTATTTTACATTCAAGCAAACAGCTATTGTTATCCCGACTGCGTATTCCTGTTGCTTGTTGTGCTTTTTGTATATATGTTTCATATGTTCTCATCATCATCATGTGCCATGCCGCTAAGCGTGGGCGGTCACGTTTTTCCATCTCACTCGATCACCAGAGTCGTGGATCAGCTCAGCGTTCCTGCCTCCACCATACAACGTGGCCAAGCCATCCAGGTATTTACTTCTCTGACCTCCCCTTGTTCTCTTCCCCTCGACCTTGCCAGTGGTCACCAAGTTCTCCAATGTATTTCTTCTCATAACTTAACCAAAATTACGTTCTCATAGCTCTGCATCAGCCTCAGACAGAGTCGCAGCCTGAGGCTGGGATAGTCAGTAAGCAAAGAACCTCGTTTACACGCCTTAAGGCCATTGGGTATGTGGTGCTACATCCATATGTTTATAGACCAAGAGGAGCTCGGCTTGTGTCGTGGTCAGTGCCGCTCCGACCGACTTTATCTTCCAAGAAAATCACTGGCAACCAGTTTAGACTGGGTTGATCTGAGAGGTCAGGTCAGTTTTTGAAATCTGAATTTGCCCCGATACGGATGGAACCCATATCTATCGGGAAGGTAGGCGAGTGTCTAGTCACTACGCTGTGTTGTTCCCTGCTGGCACAGTGATCGCTGAGAGATGTCAGACCTTGCACTAATGAATCCGTCTTAGAAATACAAATGTTAAGCATTATGCTGATCTGTCTAGTGTGCCGTCATTGCTAGATGTAAGATCTTGCACTAATGAATCCGTCTTAGAAATACAAGCGATAAGTATTGTGTTGATCTGCCGTAGTGTGCCGTCATTGCTAGATGTAAGACCTTGCACTAATGAATCCGTCTTAGAAATACAAGTTGCTTGCTTGCTTTTGTTCGCTGGCTGTGAACTCCAGCGTGAAGTCCTGTATGTCGGATGAATACATCATGTTGACAACATCAGTGTGATGTCATACAGGACATAAGGTTTGCGTGAGTATCCGTTGTCCCATGTCTAACTTATTGGTGTGCAGACTGGTGATTCTCGCCGTGCAGGCAGACACTCTCCGACTTCGGAGGAATCGGCGATCCTGCTGACTTCAGCCATGAGCCCGAAGGGACCTGTTGCCCAGGACGCTCGTCGAGGACGCATCAATAGGTCTTGGCCAGTATATAACCCAGCCTTGGTGCCTTGGAAACACCCCTGCGTCTTGGAAATACAAGTGATAAGCATTGTGTTGATCTGCCGTAGCGCGATCAATGCTATAGAAATACATGCGCAGGTATTGATGGGCACTCATCGAAGTAGAAGAACAGTGTAAAGATTAAAAAGCATACTAGACAATTAAAAATGGAAAGCTACAGCGGCCACACCGCCTCAAATTATCGGCATCAACCCTTAGAAGAAATAAGTGCACTTCGATGCAACTAGACACTGCTCATACACACGTGATCATTAGCCAGGTCTATAACCCAATGAACCCACAGCTGTGTACTTCGATGCTCGTCCAACTAGACACTCCTCAATACACACGTGATCATTAGCCAGGTCTATAACCCAATGAACCCACAGCAGTAGAATATATGGATATAATTTCCTCATGCTAATTCAATGGAGCCGGCTCTGTGGCGAAGATGGTACTGACGCAATTCGTAATCACCCATACCGCGTGTGAAACACAGCTGCGGTACATTTGGCAGAAGACCACCTTGCGTTGGTTTTCATAAAATCGTATGAGTACCGGTCGTTCAGAAAGCAATTGAAAACTACTGAAAGTAATATTGCCAAGAAATCTCAGACAACCAAAGCAAGCTGGAGTTGGCGGCTTCGTCCTGTAAAGGGTCAGCAACTAACTTTAACTTTATTTCAATGGCGCAGAGGTCCTTCAGCAATTGCTTTTTCAATGTGTCACGTCATAGATGCGCATAGAAGAGAGGACCCAGCAACAATAAATGATGTAGAAATATACGCTATCACTCGACCAGAGACATGGCACTCGATCAGAGACATGACACTCGACCAGAGATATGGCACTCGACCAGAGAGATATGGCGGAGACATGGTACTCGACCAGAGACATAGCACCCGACCAGAGTCCTTTTCCAAGGCAGCTCAGTGATAAAGAACGCAACCCGACAGTTTGTGCAGCCGCTGTAGTTGACTGTTTTGTCGTCATAGTTGCTGAGGCATGCCGATCTGTTATCTGATCGTTATGAGGTCCTAATGACCTAAGTTCATCATCATTGTCTTGTTGTTGCTGCTAGTGATCTTCTTCTTCGTCTTCTTCTTCTTTGTCTTCTTCTTCTTATTTTCTTCTACTCCTCCTTCTTGTATCATTCTCCTCTTCTTCCTACACTTTCTTCTCTTCTTCTCGTACTTCTTTCTCTTCTTGACTCTCTTCTTCTTTTCTTCTTCTCCTTGTCACCGTCTCCTCTTTCCCCATGCCTCCTCATCTTCTTCCTTCTCCTCCTCCTCTTCCTTCTTCTTCTTTTTTTCTTCTTCTTCTTCTTCTTCTTCTTCTTCTTCTTCTCCTCTTCCTCCTCCTTACCACTATCATGACACCCAATTTTACCATTTAAGTTGTCTTCGCGTAGTTTTTAAAGGGCACCACCCGTGATACGCGAGTAGTGGCTAGCACACTTTAATTCCGGCCCTGTTCCATATGTTAGAATCCTCATTGAGACTGTTTTTTTTTTCTTAAAGAAAACATTGACTACTGTCCCAGGTCAACCCAGGCTAAAATGGGTATTTATTTGTAAAGGTGGCCGGGGTGACACTGACCATATCACCGGTGGAGTGCTGATTGTGATGTAAAACATGGGTCTAGCACCATATATCCGATAGCCTGAATGCACCGATAAATGCCCTTTACTACTTGTTTCTTTTATCTTTCGATAGGTTTAGTCTGTAAAATAACTTAGCATTAGTGAAACGCGTTGGTTAGCGTCGGCAGACTTTGCCTGGGGAGGTTTTGGAAACCCAGAGATGTCGGCTATTTTAAGCTGCTATTAATGTGATCTGAGAGAGAGAGAGAGAGAGAGAGAGATAGAGAGAGAGAGAGAGAGAGAGAGAGAGAGAGAGAGAGAGAGAGAGAGAGAGAGAGAGAGAGAGAGAATCACACAATGGCAGAGATGAAGAGAAACAGAGAACTAGACACAGCGATAGACTCTACAAACACAGAGAGATATAAAAAATATAAGCATGCAGATGGAGACATGTACACATAATTGTTGCATATTCTTTACAGGACGTAGCAGTGAACCCTAGCATTTTTTGACTGTTCGTGATTCCTGTGCAAGTTTACGTCTAGTAGTTTGCCATTGCTTTCTGAACGACCGGCACCCATACCATTTCATAAAAAAACAGCTGTGTTTCGGAACGCGGTTATGCGGGATTACGAACTGCGTCCTAAACTCTTCGCCACGGAGCCGACTACATATAGACTAACTGAGAAAGAGGCAGAGAGAAACAGATTCAGACAGCCTACCTGCCCTGTCTCTTTGTCTGTCTGTCTGTATGCGCTAGCTCATGTGAGTACTTGTGCGTGTCTGTGTATGTACGTAAGCTTGCGGGCAGATCGTTAAGTGGGTAGGCAGATTCGAAGTACTTTATGCACCCATAATTTAGTACAGTTAAAATCATTAATGACTGACAAAATCCCTAACAGTACTCCTATCTAAACGCCCTTACTCTCACATTTGCCGTTTGACCCAGTTTTCTGCAAACTGTGAGGTCTGTAAAACATACGTATGCATTAACAAGAAACATATAATTTACAGATTCAACTCGCCCGGAGATGGATGTTTACCAGAGCCTGAATTCCAATAATTAAGCTCTAAGCTTCCAAGGACTAAACACAACCAAACCCGTATATTTCCCCGTAAGACCTGACATTCGCTTTCCCTTTCCGTCTGTCTCTCCGTGCCGTTAATTCGTTTGTGTTGTACGGCCTAACAGCTAGAGTGAACTGAAATTATACTAACTGGGATCATTACCGTTAAGATTTGGTATGAAGAAAGTCTGTGACAGTGATTAATGCTGATGCAGCCATTTCATCTGTGAAAAATAGAGATATTTAGTTCTATTAAACCGACCATTGCCGGTGTGTGTAATGCTGGGACTCCGAATTCCCTTTGCTTTTACAGTCACCACGGCAATGCAATGGCATTTTCAGGCAATGTATTACTTATACCCACCCAATCTTCACAAGGTAGTTAGTTCATATCCTTAACGGGACCTCACAGTCAACCCCAGCATGTTTTGACTGTTAGCTGATTTCTTGGCAACTTTACGTTCAATAACATAACAAGTTATGAAAACCAACGCAATGCGGTCTTCTTCCAAATCGCCAGCGGCTGTATTTCGAACGCGGTTTGTGGATTACGAATTGCATTCGTAACCACTTCGCACAGAAATACAAACCATGTTATACTCATACCCAAACTTCACAAGGTAATGTAATGCCACATACTTCAGTCAGTCTTCACCACGTAATATACAGCCTATTTTATACCCACTCTCTATCTTCACAAGGTAATGTAATGCCACATACGTTAGTCAATCTTCACCACGCAATATACAACCTACATTATACTCACACCCTATCTTCACAAGGTAATGCACATACTATGTTTTAATAAATATTAACCACTCTATATAAAAGCTATATTATACCCAATCTTCACAAAGTAATGTGCTGTCATGTAGAATTCAATCTTTACCAGGAAATAGACATACTGGAATACTCAATCTTCACAACGTTACGTACGTGCTATATTTCAGCCAATATTCACTAAGAATTATACAGACTATATTATTATGCTCATACCCAATCTTCACTTATGTTAAGTCAATCTTCACCACGCAATAGACAGCCTATGTTACTCTCAAATCCATCGTCCTACCGCGCTCATGCCATAGCGCAACTTCCTAACCGTTTCTCTCTACCCGCTCACTTTACTAAAAATATAGCACGTATACTACGTTGTAAAGATCGGGTATATTAACACCTAGCAGGTATAGTGAACGGTAAGGATTGACCGAGACAAGACGGGTTCACTATACTATATTGTGAAGATTAGTATGAGCATAACACAGCCTGTGTATTGTGTGGTGAATATTGACTAAAATATAGCACATACATTACGTTGTGAAGGTTTGGTAATACCAGCCTGTCTGTTTGCGTGGTGAAGGTTGACTAAACGTTGCGTGTGCGTTGTGAAGATTGGGTAAATTGTGTTGTGGTGACTGACTTCTATATGGAATGTTCATTATGTTGTGAAAATGGGATTTGAGAGTAACATAGCTTGTCTATTCCACATTAAATTACTCTTAAGAACTCTTTTCCTCACTTTGATTGACACGGATATTTGCTCACGATATGCTTTACCTTTTGAATACTGCTGTTGCTTAGACAATTCTATATTTAGCTACGTTCATGCATCATCCATCTGCCGTTATTAAGGCATCCATATAAATAAATATATTGACTTGTTAGAGACTGATACTTATGCTTTTCTCGCTCTCGTTGCGAGGGGAAGAGAGAATGCGAGAGAGAGAGAGAGAGAGAGAGAGAGAGAGAGAGAGAGAGAGAGAGAGAGAGAGAGAGAGAGAGAGAGAGAGAACAGACAGAGACAGACAAACAAGTAGACAGGCAAAGAGAGTGTATGTCTGAGTAAATGCTTATTTGTGTATTGTGATTAGGAGTGGATATATGTGCATTAGAGGGAGTGTGTATTTGTGAGTTATTAAGTTGGTGTATAACTGTGAGAGTTTGTGTAAATGATGTATAGAAGTATGAATGTGTGTATGTAGGTATGTATTCGTGTGTTTTATACATGTGTGAGTGTCTACTCTCAGTGTTTGTGCCTGCCTGCCTGCCTGTCTGCCTGCCTACCTGCCTACCCGCCTCCCTATCTGTCTCATATGTAATGTGCATTGTTTATGTTCACTGCATTCATTTGACAACGTTTTTTTCCTATGTGAATGTAACATGCACATTAGATAATTGATTCACGAAAGATGAGTGATTGGAAGAGCGAATGTAAGACGGTCTTGCATGCCCAATTTGAGAGCTATTGAAAATAAAAGTTCGTTCGTTCGTTCGCGCCTGTCGCATGCCTTTCTTTGACTTTCTGTTGCAATTATATCTTTCATTTCTTGTAACTGCGTTTCATTTTCAGTAATCTAAACCGTGTCATCTGCATATTTGTGTACACTGTTAATTCATCATGTGCCCACTCAGCGGTCCATAGTTTATCTTCTATTGTCGTCTCTCTGGGCCAGAAGGTTTGCCTAGATATGTTGTATTTGGGCAGTCTTGGAGTATGTGCTCTGCTGTCTGCGACGCCAATCCACATGTGCGCATGGCTGATTTACCAATCTTGAATTTTGAGTACATGTGGTTTCTCTAATTTCTAAATCAGTGTACGATTTTCATTTCTTTCTTTTAGGACTTGATAATTGGTTTTTCTGTCTGTCAATGGTATTCTTTGCATTTTTCTCAGAGACCACATTTCCACAGCCACCAGATGTTTTTCAGCGCGTATGCTCATAGTCTGTGCGTCGCATCCATACAAAAAAGTATAAGGTCTTTGTAGCATTATTTTCCTCTATGCAGTTGACAACATTAAATTGGTCAGTATGCTTTTCATCTTGCAAAAGGCTACCTTCGTCATGGCAATTCTTGTTCTAATCTCTTCAAGGCATCTCCCATCAGATGTTATGACTGTTCCGAGATAATTGTACCGGTTCACTTGTTTAAGAATATTCCCATTTACTTGTATATTACATTGTGGTATTTCCTTCTTCCCAGTGACGACCATTATCTGTGTCTTCTTACAATTTAATTCTAACCCTAGTTGTTCACTGTGTGCAACAACCGCATCTACTAAATGTTTCGGATCCTACTCATTGTCTGCAGTCAATACAGTATCATCGGCATATCGAATATCATTGATGTTACGTCCCCCATTGACAATTCCTTCCATATCTTCTACATTTCTAAAAATATTTTCACTGTACAGGGAAAAAAAAGATCTAGAGACATTACCCAGCCCTGTCTCACACCTCTCATAATAGGCTGATATTGACCTACTTCATTATCAATTCTTACGACAGCTTGTTGTTTCCAATATATGGTTGTTGCTGTTTTTTATTTCTTCTTCAAATCTAAGGTTTTTCCCATCAATTTGTTGATATGTAAGCATCTTCATCATGTTGACATGTTTTAATATATCGAAAACCGTTGTATAGTCAATAAAGAAAAGATGTAGGTCTTTGTTTACTTCTATAGAACGTTCAATTCATGTTCTCAGTATAAACACATCATTAATTGTACCTTTGCGTTCTACAAACCCACATTGTTCTTCTACTATTTCTGTGTGTATTTTCTTCCTAACTTTTGCATGATAATTCTTAACAAAATCTTCGTGATGTGGCTCATTATACTAATTGCTTCATGTTGATCACATTCCAAGGCTCTTGATTTCTTTGGAATTGCAATAAACATAGAATTACATAATTCAGGAGGTATATCTCCAGTATCGTATATTGCGTTCATCAGTCTGATGACTTGGTCTATTCCATGTTCTTCTAATGGCATTGATCATTTCTGCTGTGATGTTATCTGTACCCGGGGTGGTGCCAGTTTTCATATTGTTAAGAGCATTCTGAGCCTCCATCTTCAAAATTGATGGTCCTTCATTATTACTTTTAATATCACACTTTTCTCTGGTCTGCAAGGTATGGAATGCGCCTGGCTCTGCAGCCAGCAGGGTTAGGATCGGCTAGCCTCTCCCAGGAGGGGTAAAGAGCGAAAATTAGTAGCCTGCCGATGACCCGCAGACTACACAAGTCAACCCCCACCTCCACGTGGTGCAGACAGGGCAACCATGGCCGCGAGGTCATGGGCTAACGGGGCTATGGCTCGCCATAGGGGATGGACTCCCTGTGGTCAGATTAGTGTCCTAAACCTGCGACTGGCCTAGCAAGCCGGCAGGGGATCTTCATACTGCTCGTAGAAAAACTAAGAAGTATAAACGGACTGACCCAAACGGATATCGACCCAGTAATGTTAATGGACTACGAGATAGATTAGCGACTCAAAAAAATAGGCACACTGAACGTCTGTGGTTTCAATAGTAAAGAAGAAGAGCTTATAGAAACAATGGAAGAGAGGAAAATTGGACTGATGGGAATAGCGGACACCAGAACAAAGGGGAAAGGATGCAAGGAGCTCCACCGCAGTTACAAGTTTGTTTACTCTGGAGTAGAACAGCAAGAAAGGGCAAGACACGGTGTAAGAATAGTCATAGAACCACGGCTAGCAAGAGGAATACTAGAAATAAAATATATATAAGAAATAATCATAACAGTGAGAATAAAAGAACAAACAATTACAACATATGTACAAATATACGCACCATATAATGCAAACAATAATAAGCAAGAATGCGAGGACTTCTACGAAGACATACATGACGTGCTAAATAAAATAGATAAGCAGGACAACATCATAGTTATAGGAGACTTCAATGCAAGACTAGGACATAACTGAGTTGGCATAGAAAAACATCTGGGAGCATTTGGAGATCAGCATAATAAAAGGAATGGTAACGGAAGTACACTGATAGAGCTTTGCAGCCATCACGACCTCTATGTAACAAACACATTCTATAACATAAAGATTCACAAGTATACACCTAGTATAAATGGAACGTTTTAGATACTAAAAGCCAAACTGATTTTATATTAACAAGAAATAACAGAAAGAGAAATATATTAGATGCAAGGGCAGTGTCCAATTTCAGTATAAACACAGATCATAAAGCAGTCGTTGCCACAATAAGAATCATCAGAAGAAGAAAACAAAGAGCAGAGAAATACATGCCATGTGAATCAGTAAACTTTAAAAAAAACCTTAAAGACGAGAAAGTAAGGGAAAATTATGAGAAAGAACTAACTGAACTCTTTGTAAAATTACCTACAGAAAGAAAAACAGTGGAAGAAGAATGGGAGATGTTCAAATCAAGCATTTTAAATACTGCAAAAATAACATGTGGAACCACGAAAAAACGCAAAACGCGGATAAAGAAAATAATAAGTTGGTGGAACGCAGAAGTAAAGAAAGTGGTAAAAGACAAATATGACAAATATAAAAAGTGGTTGAAGAGCATACAGGAATGTGATTACATAGAATATAGAATAGCGAGAAGACATGTGAGTAGAATAGTAAAGAGGGAAAAACAAAAAGACTGGTTAGAGTATGGAGAAACCATAAATAAAAACTACAAGGAGGCAACTAGAAACTTCTACAAAAAGATAAGTGCAATGCGAACGAGAACCCTTTGACCCAACTGAAATAATTAACAGCGAATATGGAGAACCAATAAGTGAACAAAAACAAATCCTAATAAGATGGAAGCAGTATTTCGAACATCTTCTCAACATCCCATCAGATGTCACAGGAATTCAAGAGACCTACACAGATGTCACCGAAGAACTAGAACCAGACATACTAAAAGAAGAAATTACAGAAGCCATCAGATTAGCCCCATTCAACAAATCACCGGTACAGGATGAAATACCAAATGAACTAATTAAAGCAGCAAGAGAAGTAGGAACAGCTTGGCTACATAGAATATTCAACCATGTTTGGGTAGAACAATAGGCACCACAAGACTGGGGAAACGCCATAATTATCCCAGTTTGGAAAAACAAAGGCAGCAAAAGAGACTGCACACAATACAGAGGCATTTCACTGTTGAGTCATACTGGGAAAATATTTTGCAAAATTCTTGAAAAAAGATTACGAACTACTTTAGAACCCCAGCTAAGCGAAACACAACTCGGATTTAGGAAAACACAAAGGATGCACAGATGCCATTTTTGCTCTTAGACAATTTATAGAAAAATCAATCGAATTCAATGAAACACTCTACTTAGCCTTTGTCGACCAAGAAAAGGCATTTGATAGAGTAGATAGAAACAAGCTGTGGGAATTCCTTAAACTATATGGAGTGAGTACACATCTAACAAACCTATGTAGAAGTTTATACAATAACAGTGAATGCATAGTCAGAGCAACTGGAGGACACTCAGAAACCTTCACCATAAGATCTGGAGTACGACAAGGTTGTATCCTGTCCCCCTCTCTTGTTCATAACATATATAGACAACATATGTAAAGTAGGAAGTCAAGCAGAGACAGCAAGAATACCGCATGACGAGAACACAGAAGAAGAACCATATGCAAATCTAACCATTAGAGAACTCCTGTTTTCGGGCGACCAAGCACTAATAGCAAAGTCAGAAGCTGAATTACAAGACCACATGAATAGTGTAAGCGAAATGTGTAGGGAACATAACATGAAAATTAGCACAAGCAAAACAGAGGTAATGACTATAACTAAAGAAGAACAAACAACAATTCACCTAAACGAATATCCCTTGAAACAAGTAAAGAGTTTCAAGTACCTAGGAAGTATAATATCATCAAATGGCAGATCAGAAGACGAGATCGAAAATAGGTGCAATAAGGCAAATCAACTCATTGGACTAATGGCATCAATACTAAAGAACAAACATGTATCAATAACTACTAAGAAAGCACTTCTACAGCACAATCTTCCTACTAACTCTGTGCTACCAATGCCAAACCTTGGCAATGACAGAAAAAGAGAAAAGAAAAATCACAACAACAGAAATGAGGTTCCTGAGAAGAATACTCAACGTATCAAGAAGAGATAAGATCAGAAATGAAGAAATCAGGACTAAAGTGGGGGTTAAAGCAGCACTAGATTTTATTAGAAAGCAGCAAGTCAAATGGTTTGGCCATGCAAGTAGGTTACCAGTCAACAGCATACCGCAACAAGCAATGATGTACAGACCAGATGGAAACAGAGGAAGAGGCCGACCACGTAAACGTTGGACGGAGGGAATAACAGAATCCATGGGGATATCGATATATGAAGCATATTCGGGCACTCTCACGATGTTTATACTTCACCTCGACACCGCAAGGAACAAGAGGAACATGATGAGATGAGATGAGATGAGACACTGTTCTCTTGTATCATCAGAAAGGTTTTTCACATAATCTGACCATGCATGTAAAATCGTATCTTTTTCTAGTATGATTTGTCCATCTTTTGATTTTAGGCAGCCTGTTAATGTACGTGGTCTTGTATTAGTAAGGTCACAAATTCTTTTGTGCATTAATTTGGTACACTATGCTCAACATCTAATATACCTGACATGCTTCGTATGGATCTCATTCTTATTTCGCTGTAACAATTAACCGTATCGGGTGATAGTACACAAGACTGTTTAACACCTTGTTTAATGTGTTGAGACATTCTCACTTGTTGTCTATCCTAATAGCTACATATTGTTATCAGTATATTTTTATTGTTTATTACTATTATTATTATTATTATTCTACGATATTAAGCATCAAAGTTACAACATTGTAATCATTTCTTCATCTTTCACAATTTCAAACGTTTCGGTGTAGTCAGTAAATCATAAACACAGATACTTGGTCACTCTAAAAGATCGGATTAGGTACTCATTTGCGATTAGTTAAATGCCAAAAAATGCTGTTTTTATGTCAGCGTTGGTCTTTGCTAGGTCAGTGTGTGTGTGCGTGCGTGTGTGTGTGTGTGTGTGTGTGTGTGTGTATGTGTGTGTGTGTGTGTGATGAAACGGATGAAGATTGTGATATGGTTACCTTCATGCCGGCCGCCATATATAAACACATATGGTCTGGTGTGACCAACTGAATGTGAGTCAGAGGTTAGCTTTGCTTAATCATTCAAAAGAGAAACACCGTTAGCCAACAACAACACCCACCAGTAGTACAACAGTAGAGAAACATCGTTAGCCAGCAACAAAGTCCACTAGTAGTACAACAGTAGAGAAAAACCATACGCGAACAACAAAGCCTCATAGTATTACAACAGAAGAGAAACACCAACAAAACCAACTAGTAATTACAGTAGAGAACACAATTAGCCAACTACAAAACCTACTAGCTGTACAACAATAGAGAAACACCATTCGCCAACACAAAACCCACTAGTTGTACAACAGTAGAGAAACACCATTAGCTAACAACAAAACCCACTAGTAGTACAACAGGAGAGAAACACCATTCGTCAACAACAAAACCCACTAGTAGTACAACAGTAGAGAAACACCATTCTCCAACAATAAAACCAACCATAACCATTAGTATAATTGTAGAGAAACACCATTAGCTAACAACAAAGCCCACTAGTATTACAACAGTAGAGAAACACCATTCGTCAACAACAAAACCCACTAGTAGTACAACAGTAGAGAAACGCCATTAGCCAACAACAAATCCCACTAATAGTACAACAGTAGCTCCCCCGATGTGTCTCCACCTTGCCGTGGTGGGGGAGCTTGAGTGTCCCTCTGACCCCAAGCGCTGTTCCGATGGATATTAACTACATATTGGACAGCTCTTGGGATAGGGACCAGACTAAGAGAGACACAACCTGCTGCTCTGCAGGTAGACTGAGGATAACAGTCAAAATCAGGCAAACGATGCCAATAATCTCAGTCCGGACATAACCTCTAAGGCTCCCAGCCGAGGTATATGGCTGAACGTCTCTAAGCCATAAACCCTCGGAAGTGAGAGCCTAGGCCGACACAAACATACATCAAAATTGAGGTGAGGTGCTGAGCACGCTACATGCTTGGCGCAGATACTCGTTCGATGGCTCTTAGCTGGGGGATATGAGGTATCCCCGGATGAGAGGGCCTGACCGTTACTCGCCCACAGACGCACGGAGGTAAGGTGCTGAGCCGGCAGCACATGTAGCCTACCTCGTGAGCGAGTACAAAAGGTGGAAAAACACCTCGGTCGCACGTTCCGTAGAAAGTCTGTAACCGTACTCATGGAGTGAGTGTAGTCAAAGGTGGAAAATTGTCTCGTTGACACGAAATGGAACGCCTGTCTTGCGAATCCATTACGTGGCAGCCCGAAGCAAAAGCTTGCTGTGTGGAAATAAGAGTCTCGAAACCCGAGGAAGGCTAACCTCATCAAAAATGCCCGCTGAAGCCGGAAGTGCCAGCCTACGGGCGGCAAAATAAAAATGGCACTACGCAATTACGTCCGAGTGAAATGTCTTTCGTGACCGGAAAAGCTCTAACTAGTCTTCCCTCGTGCTAGGAACAGCTACCTAGTCTCCGAATGCCGCTCTTGTTCGGAACAGTTCTGACTAGGTAGTTTCCGAATGTCCGACGTGTCTGGAACAGCTCTGACGGACACAACGACAAGCACATGTCCGAAAAACTCGCTGAGTGGATATTGACTGCAGACCAGTTTGGTCTGTGCGGGAATGGCCCGGGGCGAACGAAATGCCCAATATATTGAAGTGAGGAATTAAAGCAGCCATGAGCAGGACGTGACGATTCCCTCGGTGAACCCAGGACCAGATCGCTATGTGCCGGCCCTGCAAGTATGGAAGCCACCCTGGATGGCGGAAAATGCCATGGACTGACCCTGCCTTCCTTTGAGGGACGACCGTTGTCTTCACCCGTTCCAACTTGGCCAGCTGGGTTGTGGACGGTACAGCAAACAGTGAGAGTCTCCCAGGAATGCTACCTGGTCAAAAAAGCACGCTGAAGCCGGTTGTGTTGGCCTACGGGTTTCGGCCCAAGGGCGCATAACAGACACACCGCAATCACATCTGAAAAAACACTCCGGATGATCGCAAAGAAGAAGTACAACAGTAGAGAAACACCATTCGTCAACAACAAATCCCACTAGTAGTACAACAATAGAGAAATATCGTTAGCCAACAACAAAACCAACTAGTAGTACAACAGTAGAGAAACACCATTAGCCAACAACAGAACCCACCATTGTACAGCAATAAAGAAGCACCATTAACCAACAACAGAACCCACTTGTAGTACAACAGTAGAGAAACACCATTAGCCAACAACAGAACCCACGAGTAGTACAGCAGTAGAGAAGCACCATTAACCAACAACAGAACCCACTAGTAGTACAACAGTAGAGAAACACCGTTAGCCAACAACAACACCCACTAGTAGTACAGCAATAGAGAAGCACCATTAGCGAACAACAGAACCCACCAGTAGTACAGCAATAGAGAAGCACCATTCACCAACAACAGAACCCACTAGTAGTACAACAGTAGAGAAACACCATTAGCCAACAACAGAACCCATCAGTAGTAAAGCAATAGAGAAGCACCATTAACCAACAACAGAACCCACTTCTAGTACAACTATAGAGAAACACCGTTAGCCAACAACAGAACCCATTATTAGTACAATTATAGAGAAACACCGTTAGCCAACAATAGAGCATGCTGACCGAGGTCACATGACAATCTTGGGCTGAATCGTGGTTAGCCTGGCCAAATGGATAAGGGCTCTCGTTCTTAAACATCCTGTGTGCAGATGCTGAGGTAGCGGGTTCAACCCCTTACACCGGTTTGTTGGACTAAAATGTTGACCTATCGTCCTTGACATGGGGACGTAAATTACGAGTACCTCTGGAGTCGGAGTGGGTTTGCATGAAGGCGAGAGACACTGTTAATAGGGAAAGCTAGTTCACAAGCAAAATTCAGTTCAGTGCTACTATAGAATTAGCGGGTATAGACTACGCTAGTGTTCCACGCCAGCGAGCTCATAAATAAAAAGCATACGCTGAATAACAAAGTTGCCTAGGTCAAATGGGTATTAATTCTTGCAAGTTATGGCAGCAAAAAGGATTAAAAATCAAGTAATCCATATCACAAATATGGTATAGGACTTTAGAACATAATCATGTTCCTTATATTTATCTTAATAAATCATAATAAATTATGCTCTTTGTTATTACTTGGTTAAGACAAGCCCCAATCAGATTACATCCGAAGAATACATTCAAGACGGGTGTGAATGTGTTAAAACATGTTTCTGTCTGTTTCCCCTGGATCTGTCAAGTGGATTGGACTTGTTTTGTGATCAAAAGAGTGCTAGCATGAATATTTTACCACTGTAGCTTGTGTAGGCCGGTCTCTCTGGTCTAGGGGTTACACGACTTTCTCCGTAATCTCGTATACTCTCGTAAGTAACGTGGCGTTGCGCGAGAATTGGTAGCGGTTCTCTCCACGTCGGTAACTTACGGGGTATTTGAGCCAGTTGCTCAGAAAGTAATGGCAAACTACTGAGCGTAATCTTGCCAAAAAATCAACAATGAGCTGAAAGATGCTGATGTTGACAGCGATGTCCTGTAAAGGGTATGCGGGGGGGGGGGGGGGGGGGGGAGCTTGTGTAGAATCATACTTAAGTAACAGTTGATTCATACATATAATGGAGCTTTTGAGAGCTAAGTACTACAATACTTACAATCAAGACCCGAGGAAGTTATTCAGCGCAGTAACTTAGTCTGTATAACTCAAGGCTGAGAAAGTGAGTTCTCTAAATAAATAATTCATTTCATCTAGGCTAGTTAAATCTATTTTACGCCACACAGCATAGTGAGTCAGCGGCAGTTTCTTTAGCAACGAAGTATTTTCTTCAGTGTTAGCCACAGTGGGTATTAAGTACAATTTACACATTGGACAATTAAAATAACCACTCCAGGTATCAACGTTTTAATGTAAATCAAAGGGAGTTTAATTACAACTTTCCTGTTCTGGTTACTCTTCGGTGAAGAGTTGAGTCAGTGACCGCAACAGAATATGGTTGTAGAACTCTGTCATATTCGTCATTCCAGTTATGATTTCTCATATGAGTTAACCTGTCATTGGCAAGCACTCGTCGACCAAGTGCTACCTCAGAATCTCCAAGCGTGATGATGTGACAAATGTTAAATTAGTCCTCTTCCCAGTGATGAGTGTAAATGTTAAATCATACAGTATATGACCCAAGCCTTCAACTATCAACAAGACGGCATACCGGAAAATATGCAGTTTTTACATCTTACTCATATACTCTTAGCTGGAGATATCAAGTTCACAATATCCAGTCTTTGCATCTTACAACGCATCAAGTCCAAGCTAGAGATACCAAGTTCATAATATCCTTTCTTTGCATCATACAAAGCATCTAGTCATAGCTGGAGACATCAAGTCCACAATCAGTCTTTGCATCTTACAAAGCATCAAATCCTAGCTGGAGATATCAAGTCCACATCATCACAAGGTGCTATCAAAGGGTCATACTAACGATCTCCTAACACTGGGTAAAGACTCATGATAAGTCCAATCCTCCTTAGTTGGATCGCTGCAGCCCTCTTCCAACGGAAAGTAGTTTTTAGATGTGGCAGTTGGACTTCTGAACCAACAACAATATATCCGGGCCTGCCACAGTGATGACCATTATCTCCGGTGCTGTGCAACGCCTACGCTGTGAGAATTACCAGCGAGCGAGCACTGGAACGGGGAGGACACTGTCATATGCCGACGATGTTTTAGTGTATCGTCAGGGTAAGGATAGAGATCAGGTTGCTGTGGAACTACAAACCGAACTCAGTCGCATAAACACTTGATGTGTGTAATCTGGAGAAATGGTCAACCCACCGAAGGCAGCAGTGACGAGGTTCTCTTTGAATAACCATATTGTCAACACTCCAACATCAACTGTAAATCTGTGTTCGGATGCCGTGGAAAGAACATAGGCAATGAATTACCTGGGGATATGTTTTGATCGAAGCCTTGCTTATAATGAGCACATAGACCAGGTGATAACAACGGCTAAGCGAGATTTGGTTGCGATGCAGGTGGGGCGGCAGCAAACTGTGATCAGCGCCATCTATGTCTTCTATACGAGGGTCTGGTCATGTCTGTTTTTGAGTATGCAATGGTGATCCTGAATCTCAGTCATAAGCAGATGGAAAGGATACAGAACGAAGCTTTGCGTATTGTTCTTGGATGTACAAAAGATACATCATGCAGGGCGATGCGCTATCTTCTTGATTTTCCAACCATTGGAGACATAATACAAATTTACAGAGCACGTGCCTACCTAAGAGTCAATGCAAACACACACCAACCATTGCATACTGAAATTAAGATGGTAAAAGACAGCAGATTAGAAAGAGGAAGGTCGTGGGTTGGTTAAGCCGAAGACATTCTTCAACAGGTGTGTTCACTTGAGGCCTTAGAACCTGGCGATGAGTGGGTACAAGTGCTAACAGATTTCTGTACGTCCTTTTCAGTTTGCATCCAACTAGAAAGAAAATGCAGACAAGAAATTCCGGTTGCTGTGGAGGCGGTAGTTCAACCGTTGATCTTAGAGAATTCGTTAGACGGTGATGCTGTCAATTACATACATGAGTCGGTCGTCCGACGAGTGAGAAGTTCATGGACCTTTACGGCTCAGGCAGGAGAGAGAATTGTGAAGGTGGACTCTGGTGCGTTTGTTGAGACCACAAGTAGCCTGACTATGGAAGTAATGGCAGTAAGTAAAGCAATAACATGGCTCGAGACACAGACATTCACTAGGGCATGTTTCCTTAGCGACTCAATGAGCATGCTTAAGAAGATAGAGACGGGGTGGATCCAAAGAGAGTGATTGCTGTCTCTGGAACGGTCTCGGCTGGCAAAGATTAGATTCATTTTCGTGCCAGGGCATGCGGGAGTACAAGGAAATGAGCGGGCTGACAAGTTCGTAGGTAAGGCTACTGTGGAGGGCGGACGCGCCATGGACCAGGCTGACATTCTGAATGCTCTACGAGAAGTAAGCTTTTGCGAGAACCAAGTGATGACTGTGAATCTACTACCATGCTCAGACTGCGAGAACAGCAAATTAAAAGAGGTGTGACCAAACAAGAACACTACGCAAGAAGCCAAAGAAGATTAATAAACCAACACATAACTGGTATCGTTAGCCGCTACATGCTGCGGGATTTGCTGAGGAGGGGATCCGAGCACTTATGGACTGAATGGTTCAATGTGCAATGATGTGCAAGGATGATCTGTCGACTAACTAACCAACACTGGGTAAACATCTAGTTATTAAGTACGTCCACCAAAGTAAAAACACGACAGCAACCCTTGGTCCAGGTACAAGTTCAGACAGTCATATCAGCTAGAGACTGTGGATTCAAGTCAACACCACCCAGTCTTGCCTGGAGATCTCAACGTCACCAGCAACTACTGTGCTTCTGGAAGCCATAATAATGTCTTCATGACACTTCTTCCAAGCTGATATAAGAGAAGCCTGCGCAAGCTGAATTAGGTGACATATTCTTCTTAGGATCATTGTGTGTGAGTGTGTGTGAGTGTGTGTGTGTGTGTGTGTGTGTGTGTGTGTGTGTGTGTGTGTGTGCGTGCGTGGTTTTAGTTATTTCCCTATCTTCGTCTTTATTCCTGTGATGATGCTCAAACAGACAATTTAATGTGTTAATTTTCCATACTCATAATAGTTGTATTGATCCATTTATAACCGAACTTGTAACATTTTGCTGAAGTAAATCACCCAAAGCATATTCATTTTTCTACGTTAATTAGTTAACGGTAGATCTAAATGACAATAGTGAATCTTTTTGGAATAATAAAAATATGTGAACCTGCACTTTGGTCTCATTATTTAGCTGAGGCATAGATAGTGAATGAGAGAGAAGTGATTGCGCAATACTCACAACCAGCTAGAGGGAGGTTGCTGGAAGGTATTGCTGTATATAAAATATGATAGTCTAAGAGCGGCTTCTGGTTAATAGGGACACATTTATACTAATTGTCCCAGTGTGTGCCTTATCTACCACAGTGCCTATCAGCAGAAGACAGATAGCCTGTATTCCACAGGGACCCACTCCCCTTACTGATAATTACAACGAGGCAATTTCATAGGCTGATCATCTACTGTGTTAAAGACTGCCTGTTTCAAGAGAATATGAACAAGTTTTAACCGCCATTCTTGTATACGGAGCTATCAAGGGATGAACCCGCCACATCTGGTACACATATTTGTAAGGCTGTGACCATACCCAAGCGTTGTGATCACGAAACAAAACATCCGAACACAGAATCACCGAGGTGCAGACGATACTCTACCCACTGAACATCTAAATCAGGAATTAAAACATCTGGATAGCAAAAAAATCCACCACAACCATTTAAAATGTGTGTGGAACACGCATTCATTATATCACACACGCACCCACACTCACCCACACGCAGCTACACACACCAACGTAGAGTCTTCACTATTTCAGCTAATTATGTTTCCCAGCGCACATCCTCCTATCTCTCCATCTTGCCAGGTTTGTGATGTTGTGATCTGTCCTCGCCTAATGATGTTATTTCTTTGAAAGGGGCCTCATATTTTCCTCTTTACCGGTTTCCATTACTTGGCTATCAAGCTATATTCACAGTGGACAATGCAATCGATATTTGCTAAGGGTACATTTCGCAAGCTATCATAGCAGGGCGGGAAATTTCCATTACAAGGGATGAATAAGGAGACCATACAATGTAAGTAATCTGTCGCTTGTTGTTAGTAATGCAACAGGAGACATCGTCACAGAAAAATGACCTTTCTCCTGGGAAATGTTATACTTCTTTCTTGTCTGGCTTAATATCGTCTTCACCATCATCATACCATCATCATCATCATCATCATCATCACCATCATCATCATCATCATCATCATCATCATCATCATCATCATCATCATCATCATCATCATCATCATCATCACTATTATATTCATAATAATTATTTCCGTCTATAATGAGCGCTAAATGTTGCCTGATTTATGTTATCACTTACCGTCATCTTTCTTTTAAAATTAACGTCGAAATTACCATCCCTGGTCCGGACATTAACACGGAACTGAGACACCGCAAGCCGTCTGTTGTTATCTGTATAGCATATTTTATCGTGGTAGACATATTCAGGAAACATATTTCAAAATAAATAGACGTATTTTAAAATAAACACACGTATTTCAAAATAAACAAACGTGTTTTAAAAATAAAGAGCATACTTTAAATTAAAGAAGCATGTCGAAATTTTAAAAAAAAAAACGTATTTCAAAATGCAGAAACATTTCTCTATTAAAAAACCAAAACGTATTTCAAAATAAATAAACATATTAAAAATACAGAAACATTTCAAAATAAAAAAAACTGTATTTAAAATAAACGTGTTTCGAAAGCTAGAAACACGAAAAAGTCACTATGGACTCAGTTAGTTAGTTGCATACTATTTAAAAGAACGTTGCAGTCAACATCAGCATTTTTTTGCAATAAGGAAAAGACAAAACATCTTTCTTCGGTCATGTGATGAGAAGAGAGGCATTGGAGAACATCGTGACAACTGGAAAGATCGAGGGGAAGAGAGGCAGAGGCAGACCAAGAGAAATGATGCTGGATGGATTGAGACGGTGGCATGGAGGAATACCATCAGCAGAGTTGATCCAGAACACCAAAGACCGAGATCTGTGGAGAGCCATGAACGCCTACGCCAGCTGGCAGGGCATTTGATGATGATGTGATCTCTTGGCAAGTTTACGTTCAGAAGTTTGCCATTGGTTTCTGATAGACCGGCACCCATACCATTTCGTAAAAAACCAATTGAAGGCGGTCTGTTGCCAAATCGCCCGTAGCTGTGTTTCGAAAGCGGGTATGCGGGATTACAAATTTCTCCGGTATCCTCTTCGCCAGGGAGCAGTCTCAGTACTCAGTATTTCACTCACTGGACTCAGTACTTCACATTGTTAAAAAGTATCTTGTTAAAAATGTGATTTTCTTTGAATATATTCCAACACTTACATTATTTATGTAATCTCCTGGCTTTTTTTTTTGGCGAGCATTAATGTGATATATTTACTTTATCGCTACATAGCTGCTCTTTCAATAACGGTTATCAACTTCTATGGTGTTATTGTATATATATATATATATATATATATATATATATATATATATATATATATATATATATATAGAGAGAGAGAGAGAGAGAGAGAGAGAGAGAGAGAGAGAGAGAGAGAGAGAGAGAGAGGGAGAGAGAGAGAAAAAGAGATAGAATGGGTTAGTCTAGCTGACTGATGTGGTCCAATATTGCTTGTTGCCTGGTTCAAAGGCGTTGCCATCGCCAAGGTACAGAATTGCTTGATGAGTATCTGTAGCCTGAGTCGATTGCTTCTTATCAATGGACTGAATCATTTTATAATCAAGTTTGACGTTACTACTTCCGGTCCCCAACATGGATGATAGGAATTTAAACGGTTAAGGCCGCTGGAATGTTTATGCTTATGGTTACCGTTTGCATTCACATTTTCCTCATTTTGGACTGAAGTGCTTGGTTACGCCGCCCTGCTACTGAGTTGAGTGCGTTGCGCGACACTGTGAGCTGTGAATTTTGTGCGAAGTGCTTTTACATCTGTCCTCGGTTGTTTGTAGAGTGAAATGCATGTTCGGAATAATGGCGGTCGGCTTTGTCGCAGAACTGACTGGTTTGCCTTATGCAGTAATGTATGGCTGCTGGTTTTCTAGTGACAGCCGCTTCCATCTACGATGAATTATATTTTTCGTGGTGGACTTTTGTGGTGGCATTCTGGCGGCGGCATTATGCACAGTGTACCCGTACGGGCTGTTGGTTTATCGAGACTCCTGTTTGTTCCACTTTTCACATGGGACAATGAGGAGCATTTTGTGTGATATTCACTGGCACAGGAATAGAGCATAATGGGGACGACCTGTTGCCGTGAAGTTGAAACCGCGACTAATGACTAATGACTAATAATCAAGTGGTTGGTTAAGCCACAATATTATGTTACGACTGCATTTGGGAGTCATTCAGTAAGTGGCTGGTTAGACTATTGTAATTGAACTCTCTTTTGCATTTCTACTATATACACGACGAACCATGACGTGACACACCAACTATAAGCACCGAAACGAAACGCCGAACAAGTTCATATCCTCTATTGCACACACCAACTATAACCGAAACGAAACACCGAACAAGTTCATGTCCTCTATTCCACACACTAACTATAACCGAAACGAAACGCCGAACAAGTTCATGTCCTCTATTCCACACACCAACTATAACCGAACCAAAACGCCGAACAAGTTCATGTCCTCTATTCCACACACTAACTATAACCGAACCAAAACGCCGAACAAGTTCATGTCCTCTATTCCACACACTAACTATAACCGAACCAAAACGCCGAACAAGTTCATGTCCTCTATTCCACACACCAACTATAACCGAACCAAAACGCCGAACAAGTTCATGTCCTCTATTCCACACACTAACTATAACCGAACCAAAACGCCGAACAAGTTCATGTCCTCTATTCCACACACTAACTATAACCGAACCAAAACGCCGAACAAGTTCATGTCCTCTATTCCACACACTAACTATAACCGAACCAAAACGCCGAACAAGTTCATGTCCTCTATTCCACACACTAACTATAACCGAACCAAAACGCCGAACAAGTTCATGTCCTCTATTCCACACACCAACTATAACCGAACCAAAATGCCGAACAAGTTCATGCCCACTATTGCACACACCAACTATAACCGAAGCAAAACGCCGAACAAGTTCATGCCCACTATTGCACAAACCAACTATAACCGAACCAAAATGCCGAACAAGTTCATGCCCACTATTGCACACACCAACTATAACCGAACCAAAATGCCGAACAAGTTCATGCCCACTATTGCACACACCAACTATAACCGAACCAAAACGCCGAACAAGGTCATGCCCACTATTGCACACACCAACTATAACTGAACCAAAACGCCGAACACGTTCATGCCCACTATTGCACTGGCGCAGTTACAATAAGCATACACTCATTCTCAATCACTTGTACGTTAATAACTTTCATATCTTCTTCCTCTTCTTCGGCGTTCCAAGCCATTGAGGTTCTTTGCTGCAGATACAATCCGTCTCCATTCGTCTCTCTGGTTGATCTTCTCTTGCCAGTCGTTGATTCCAAGTGCTTGTAGGTCTGTATGTATATTATCTCTCGAGTTTTGTTTCCCTATTATCTCCCATTCTTTCTATATGCCCCAGCCATTGTAGTCTATTAGCCTTCATGATACCAGTGATTAGCGGGGACTTAAACAGATCATAAATGTCTTTGTTACTTCTTCTTTTCCACTCTCCACTTTATGTATCCCTAATGGGTCCAAAGATGCGTCTTAAAACTTTGTTCTCAAAGGTTTGTAACAAGGTTTCGTCTCCTTTCGTTGTACTCCAGGTGTCAGAGCCATACAGCACAACTGGTCTGATCAGTGTTTTGTATATTGTGATTTTGGTATTACGAGATAGCGCATTTGATTTTAGTAGATGTTGTAGTGCATAGTATATCTTATTTCCAGAGTTGATTCTAGTTTGTATTTCTTCCCTTATGATGTTGGAGCAGTTGAAGATTGTACCCAGGTATTTGTACGTTTCCGTTTTTTTAATGGTCATATTATCTATTTGTTTGTGGCCAGAGTTCTTTCATACCACAATATTAAAATATATATACAAATGGCTGTGACAACAACGTCGCCATTGCCCACAAAGAGCCCAGACTCGACCGTCTCACTTCGACCACGGGCATTCCCTAAGTGACCAGTTTATGAGATCCCTCTCTCTCTCTCTCCTGGACCCGGTCGAAAACGTGCTTCTCGCACAAGGGAATCTGTCTTTTCAACCGTGATAAGAATGTGACTTTTAGTCACCCAAATTGGTCCACGACAGCTACAATGCTACTCTTTCAATAGTGGTGATCTAATTCAATGGTGTTATTGCAGCTACAATGCTGCTCTTTCATTAGCGGTGATCTACTTCAATGGTTGTATTGTTTGACTGCTTATACCCAAATCTGGTTTGCTTTAACAGTAAATTAATGTAAACAGTATCTGGAACGGAAAGAAGTAATGTTCTTAACTATACTGTTTACACTGTCATTATAAGAGAAATCACCTGGCGACTCTACCTGTGAATTCTTAAAGGAGATATGCACGCATATACATGCTTCTAGGAAACATCTTTGTCAAGATAAACATCTCGTAAACAGTTCTCCCTACTGCGCACATGGTACCAAGTGATACAACATCCGTGGCGACAAGTTATGTGGAGGTCTAGACCAGTAAACAAAATAAGTGCGCGTGGTTGCAGTAACAGAAGGGTGGGTCAGCTTATGTAACACCTGATCTCTCAACTTGTTTAGGGAAACCACAAACGTTTATCAGCTCTTGTATAGGCAATATGTTATACGCCGTGAAGACACACAAGACTTGTATATGCAACATGTTATACGTAGTGAAGACACACTACACTTGTATATGCAATATTTAATACGCCGTGAAGACACACTATACTCGTATATGCAATATTTAATACGCCGTGAAGACACACTATACTCGTATATTCAATATTTAATACGCAGTGAAGACACAATACACTCGTATATGCAACATGTTATACGCCGTGGAGACAAAAAAAAAAAAAAAGATGTTGGAGACTCATTATAGCTAACCTTCAATGTGGAGATGGCACTTGAAGATGATGATACTTAGTTTGTTTTTATTTTTTTATACGCGGGGAAGTTAATAAGTAAGTCACAAATGGCTGTAGAATAATAACTAAATATGATAACAACTTGAAACCAGTTTATATTTATACATATATTGTCCCTTTATTTCTCAACATAATTCCCACCAACATTGATGCACGTATCCCATCGTTTTATCAGTCCTCCAAAACCGGCTGCATAGAACTGCGTGCTTTGTTTTCTAAACCACGTTTTCACTTCACATTCAACTTCGTCGTCACTCGCGAAATGCTTGCTTGCTTGTGTTCGTTGGCTTGAGCTCCAACGCGAAGTCCTGTATGTCGGATGACGGCATCCTGTTGTTCAACATCAGTGTGATATCATACAGGACCTGAGGTTTGCGTGAGTATCCGTTGTCCCATGTCTGGCTTATTGGTGTGCAGATTGGTGGTTCATCGCCGTGAAGGCAGACACTCTCCGACTTCGGAGGTATCGGAGATCCTATTGACTTTAGCCAGGACCCCGAAGGGACCTTTTGCCCAGGACGCTCGACGGGGACGCGTCAATAGGTCTTGGCCAGTATATATCCCGTCCTTGGTGCCTTGGAAACACCTTTGCGTCCCACTCGCGAAATGTCTCCCGCCAAGGTGGTTTTCAGTGGACTTAGCCCCTAGCGATGTCCCGTAAAGCGGTGCATAGCTGGGTAGAAAAAGTTACGAGGGCGAGTCAATAAGTAAGTGACACAGTTATGTGAGATGGCAGGTAAATGAAAACAAAGCACGCAGTTCTATGCAGCTGGTTTGGGAGGACTGATATATCGATGGGATAAATGCAACAATGTTGGCGGAAATTATGTTGAGAAATAAAGGGACAATGTATGTATAAAAATAAACTGGTTTCAAGTTGTTATCATATTTAGTTATTTTTCTACAACCATTTGTGTCTTACTTATTATCTTACCCTCGTACATCGTCATGAAGTTTGGATTGAATTGGAACTCTATGCTCTATTCGCCGTTCATTGAGCAGTTATCTCAGTTCACAAATTACCATATCCTTTTTTTCAGTTTTCTTTGGAAGAACCATACGACGTTTGATGCAAACAAATTCACGTATGGTGCAACTGTTTGTGTAGATTTGGTAAAACATATTGACTCTTCGTTGACATGATGATCCTTTCATGCTGGGCGCGGTGTTTTTATTCTTTCTTTTCTAAGTTGTTCTTTACGGTTGCACGAAAAGTCACTTATCCCACGCTTTGAGACGTGTTAGGTGTATGGTTCAAAGTCGTAAATTTGCATAGGCCAATCGGCACTCGGGGGGGGGGGGGGGGGGTGATGTGGTCAATAGCAGTTTCGCATTTACTTCCCAGAACACATACTCGTGCCAATTCAAGGCGTTGTTGACCTGGGAGGCTGGGTCATTGTAAAATAAATTCCAGCTTGAGTATAGCGAACACATGGCTACAGGGCCGGCAGGCAAGAGTGCTTGTGCAGGTCAGCATGGCCGAATGGGTAAGAAGGCGTGTTCTTAAACATCTGTTGTGCTGATGCCGAGGTAAGGGGTTCAATCCCTACAATAGACAGCTGGACTAAAATGTTGACATGTCGACCTTAACTTGGGGACGTAAATTACAAGTACCTCTGAAGTCGGAGTGAGTTCGCTTGATGGCGAGGGACACTGTTAATAGGGAAAGCTAATCCACATGCAAAATTCAGTCCATCACTGCTGTAAATAGTGTGGACTACGCTTGAGTTTAAAGAAACCGAGCGCAAAAACAAGAGTGCTTGTTACTTCGCCATCGCAGCTCTCAGCGATGATCACACTGTCGTTCAAAACCTACGTTGATGTATCATATTATGATCATTCTGTCGTTCAAAACCTACGTTGATGTATCATATTATGATCATTCTGTCGTTCAAAAACTACGTTGATGTATCATATTATGATCATTCTGTCGTTCAAAACCTACGTTGATGTATCATATTATGATCATTCTGTCGTTCAAAACCTACGTTGATGTATCATATTATGATCATTCTGTCGTTCAAAACCTACGTTGATGTATCATATTATGATCATTCTGTCGTTCAAAACCTACGTTGATGTATCATATTATGATCATTCTGTCGTTCAAAACCTACGTTGATGTATCATATTATGATCATTCTGTCGTTCAAAACCTACGTTGATGTATCATATTATGATAATTCTGTCGTTCAAAACCTACGTTGATGTATCATATTATGATCATTTTGTCGTTCAAAACCTACGTTGATGTATCATATTATGATCATTCTGTCGTTCAAAACCTACGTTGATGTATCATATTATGATCATTCTGTCGTTCAAAACCTACGTTGATGTATCATATTATCATCATTCTGTCGTTCAAAACCTACGTTGATGTATCATATTATGATCATTCTGTCGTTCAAAGAATACGTTGATTTATTATATTGTTATCGTTCAAAAACTACGTTGATGTATCATATTATGATCATATTAACATTCAAAGAATACGTTAATTTATTATATTATGATCATAATAACGTTCAGACTACGACGGTGTATCATATTATTATCATATTGTCCTTCACAAACAACGTCGGTATATCATTATTGTTTGCGTTCGCTGGCTGTGAGCTCCAGCGTGAAGTCCTGTATGTCGGATGAAGACATCCAGTTGTCCAGCATCAGTGTGATGTCATACCGGACTGAGGCTTGGGTGAGTACCCGTTGTCCCTTGTCTGGCTTATTGGTATGCAGACCGGTGATTCCTCGCCGTGCAGGCAGATACTCTCCGACTTCGGAAGAATCAGCGATCCTACTACATTAGCCAGGACCCCGAAGGGACCTGTTGCCCAGGAAGCACGACTAGGACGTGTTAGTAGTCTTGGCCAGTATAGAACCTGGCCCTGGTGCCTTGGAAAGACCTCTGCGTCCCGTCGGTATATCATATTATCAAAGACTACGGTGATGTGATTAGTGATGATGGTCATCAACAGACTTCGGACATGTCCATAGATGCTCCGATCTCCTCCTCAACATCTACGCCAGCGTTTAACGACTGATCTCACCAATTCTTTTGTGGCTAATCAAATGTCTTATGCTTTTGACAAAATGTTCATGTCTAGCGGCTCCCCACATCAAGGAAGTAGATTCTCAGGTTTCCTTAAAGTCATCTCTGTTCATCCAGCATCTCTTACAGCTCTGATGATGTCTGGACCGTCCATTTCTCTTCTCACCTCGATCATCGTGATGTTTGCCAACCTATTGGCTCGCTCATTGCCTTTCACGCCTGAGTGCCTCGGTACATAGATGCAATTTAGCTGGACTACTTGTGATGTGCTCAGTGTGTCGAGCCACACTCATGTTGCATGATGCCAGTCTGGACCTCATTACACCGTGCGTGTGAATACTTGTGTATGCTGAACCAGTTCAGGGTATTGGTTACAGCCATTGTTTCCATCGCACGGCTGCTGGTTGTCACGACAAAAGCACTTCTTTTCTTGAAAGTCTTGCAACTTCAGCTTGCTGAGAAAGCCTATGCACTTCGCCTGCCCCGGACTACCAAATCAGCCGTAAACATCACTGCATCGCCCTCTTTTGTGTTTTCGTGTTAGCGGTTTGACCTATGTTTCTACTGTGGCAGGATCTTACTCTCTGCAACTTGTGTCAATGGTGATATGGACAGAGATGGTAGCATGGGAATCTACTCGCACTGATATCCATTCCCTTCAAAGATTGATTGATGTATGTGGGCCTGCATACTTGGTAGATGGCTTCCTCTGCACGTCATATCCATGATTTGCCCCTCTTCGGTGGATTTCCTTTAGATGTTGACAGGGCAGAGTGGAGTGGGTGTCGTATATAAGTATTTATTTTAAGGTAATCACGGTCAGTCTTTATCGACCATCTATAGGGGGACAGTCCAGTAGGTTCGACTCGACTCGACTCGGTGTATCATTGTTGCATCTGAGAATAATCCACCTGGCTTCATTATCTATGTTTTAGAAAGTCGTTTTGTATATATGGTGCTTATTGTTAGATTGGATAGGGCGTATTGAATGGTAAATAATCGATGAATCATATTATCATCATATTGTCGTTGAAATGCAACGTTAATGTATCATTTTATGATCATATTGTCGTCGTTAAAAGAATACGTTGACATATCAGATTACGATCATATTAACGTTGAAAGACTACGTTCATGTATCATATTATGATCACATTGACGTTGAAAGACTACGTAGAAGTGTCATATTATGGTCATATTGTCGTTGAAAGACTACGTTAATATATCATATTATGACCATATTGTCGTCGTTAACGGATTAGCCGATGGATCATATAATGATTACATTGTCGTTCAAAGTTTACGTTGACCATATAATATTACGATCATATTGTCGGTGTTCAAAAACTACGTTGGTATATCACAAGGCTATAAAGGTAACATATTCATAAACAAGAAGTCGGAAGTCTAGTGATTATTGTGGTTGCCTGCCAACACAGTGTTCGAAGTTCAATATCCGAATCTTGGTTGATTGATTTTTATCTCAAGCAGTACGGCCCAAGGTCGACGCAACCTGGGTAAATGCTACTGATTATGTTTCTAGAATATTCTAGAAATTATCTTGAAGAACAGACAGGAAGGAAAGGAAACTGATCCCTCTACCTAGTTATGCTATAATCCAATGTATGTCAAGTTATTGGTACGCAGACTGGTGGTTCCTCGCCGTGCAGGCAGATACTCTCCGACTTTAAAAAAATCAGCGATCCTACTACGTTAGCCAGGACCCCGAAGATACCTGTTGCCCAGGACGCACGACTAGGACGTGTTAGTAGTCTTGGCCAGCATAGAAACTGGCCCTGGTGCCTTGGAAACACCTCTGCGTGCCACTGCTATCTTTTACCTACAATTACAATATACATAGATCCTCACACTTGTTTCATTGACCACAGTTCATCATAAGAAATTGAGGAACGCCATGAGAGATATGGGATGTCCAGCACATTTGATCCACATAAGTGAATCATTATGTCATGAATATCGACAGCTGGTTTCATATGCAAAGTTATATAAGATAGAGATCCATTCTCGCCTCATATCTGTTCAATTTGTACGAGGAAAATGTAATTGTATTACTTATGTTATTAAAATGTTCAAACTATGAAAACATTATAATGTCTGCAAACTTGGATATAGTCTAAAAACTAATGCAATGAAGGTAGCGTAGTGACTACACGCTCGTCTACTGGTTGAGTGGTTGTGGGTTTACATCCACGTCGAGACGGATTTGAAATGTGACAATGTCTCCCATATCGACCCAGCCTAAAATAGGTCCCAGGAAACGTCTTGAGAAGTAGAGGCATCGGGTGTGATACTGATCACATGACCCACCAAGTGCCGGTTGATCTATACAAATATAAGGCATACCACCACATGTCCAGTGCTTGGTAATGCTCGTAAAATAATTCTTTACTGTCCAAGGTTACCGCTTTCAACTCTCCAAGCTCTTTTTAAGCGGGATGTTCATTATTAACTACACCGAGGAATGCGGAATCAATACGATATAAGAAAATGACATTCCCGATTTGTAATTTCCATATTGAGAAACAGTGTGGCATAATGGATCAGATGTCCACATTCCCAGTCCCCCACTTCTATAATAATACTTTTATTTTTGAACGGAGACCATCCAGATAGCAGGGCTATAAATAAGATCGTAGGTTCCAGAATGCAGTGGGGTAGGGCAGCGGTATGCGCTCGCCTTTTCATTGGCTAATTGTGACAGCCCACGCTATTCACTGGGCCACATTTGAATATCTATTAGTTTGAGCGGGGATCCACCCGGAGCAGTCGCTATCTGTGATGTGGAGACGCAAAAATGCCCTAAAGATTCCGTAAAATATTGTTCTCTGGATAACAGGTACCACATTAAAACATACTTAAATGTTGTATTTATGCCTAGTGAACGAAAGAGAAGAATATAAGAGTATTTTATGAAGAAAATGTGAAAGTGAAAACAGAACTTCTGTGTGCCAGTATTCTGAACACTGCATCTTCAACCTGTCAGATCTTTCACGCTGTAATACTCCAAGTGCATATCATTCCTCTGTTGTGACTGGTTGCGTATGCTTGATGATTGTAAATTACACTCAATGCAAATTCGCAAATCATTTGTGCATTCCTTAATGCCTAGCATAACTCATTCGTATACCAGAATGTACACTGCTCTTGCACGTTCACATTTGGCAGTCTGGATTGGAATGTGTGATGTAAACATGTACAAGTTCCTTTGTAAATGCTGAGAATGTTGGAGTGAGTGAGCTGGTGATTTGATAAGTAGCCTCTCACATCTAGTAGAAAGACAGATGCTTCAATATCCATATGTAAGCGGGACGTGTGTGGCACGCTAGAATTGCAAAGTTCATGTGATGCCTGGTGGCTAAATTACGCTCCAGAGAATTAATATAATTTCTCTCTGAAGTATTACACTGGTACCTCTACTGTTGGTTGGTTCATATAAACTAGTTCCTAAACGGACAATAGGTGCGTGAACCTGTGTCTTAGTCGGCTGAATATAATGTATGGCTCAGGCAAATTTACAAGGACTAAATATGTTTTTCCCATATGTGCTTTGGTGCATATGTGAACAATTGCTCATGCAATTTGGCTTCTTTACCTACTGTAGTAGATATGGACATTACTCAGTGGGGGAAGAACACATGATGATGGTGATAGTATGATGTACTTGTGAGCCAAGTCTGATTCACAATGCCTGTCTCATGTTGCTATGTCACAATGCTTGCTCATGCTGCTTGCCTTAAAATACTTGTAATTGTGTAGGCTACCCCTGTCTCAGGATATAGTCTTGTGATTACCACAGATAGAGGTGAATAATGAAAACATATCACCCACAGTACATTAGAGTGAAATACACTTCATCATCAACAAGGAGAGGTGTGCTTGGACAACACCCCTCCCTGAACTTCCCCATCTCCAATCTGTGTATGTTTTTAACAAATGTAAAGAGATGTTGTGCCATTTTGTATATCAACAGAGAACAAAAAGGATGGTGGAGAGGCTTTCATATATCATCTGGGACTACTAACCAGTAGTCCCTAAATCCAGAACCAACTCTCTATAAGTACCCTAGGGAAAATCACAGATGACCACAAGCTGAATTGCCAGCCTTTAAACCTGTGCCCCAAATGGAATACTTATTCATTTTCCTAGAATTCCAAAATACAGGAATGTCTTGGAGGATTTAATCTCAGCTCCAACCGCTGAATGTCAAAGGGAGAGGAATAGTTCTGAAGACTTCAATGATTAGAAGTATAGTGACTCTTATAATGATCCTGACAGTGATCATAATTATCAGAATCATCTGAGAACGAAAACAACAAGTCTCTGGTTGTTAACCCCATTCAAGAAGACTGGTGAAATGACTAGTGCAATGGATTGTTTGGCTAGGACTTGTCTTGGTTAATCTCCAGCCTGGTGCTCACACAGTGTTTAAGAATGAAGACTTGAAGAGTAAGTGAGGTGGACTAGATATGTGAAGTCCCCAGTGACAGTTTTCACAGACAGTCTGGTCAACAGGGAGATTCAGTACCTTGTCATCACCACCAATTATGTTCTCAAGAGGAAATGATCTGCCATGGGACTTATTACAGGAAATCTGCTACCTGGACCTTTTCCAACCTCAATTGCTGAGAATAACAGGGTGCAAACGGATCCGGAACAGTAGTTCCTTCCTTAAGTTTCCCATAATAGGATTTTCATGAAAACTTCCCAGAGACAGAGACTGATGATAAATACAGAGAATCAGTGTTGTAGTTGGAGAGAAGGAGGAGGAGAGTTTAGTGATTGGTAGGTGGAGTAATGGGGAGGTGGTGTATCATGTTTATATACATGCACGTGTGACATATTTTGTACATTTTATATGTATTTGTTGAAGTGTTGACATGCCAGGAGATGAAACAATGGTCATCACTCGACTCACCATCAGCTCAATAAAGTGTATTTAATGAATCAGTGTTTTAAGTACATGTCTCAGGAGAATGTCTTGTACAGTTGCTGTCAAGTATTGTACCTGGTGACTGTCTTAAGTTACTATGGTTGGTTAAGATATTGTGAAAAGTCCTGTATAGATGTTGTCAAGTATCTCTCATGATGTATGTCTTGTACAATTGTGGTGTAAACAATTCTATGTGAATGTATGTCCCACTCTTGTCAAGAAACTGTCATGTAGATGTCTTGTTCAACAGATGTTATGTACAGTTATTGTTGAGTTTGTTTGCTAATATTGAAACCTAAAGTCCTAAGATATAATTGGACAACTGATATAGGTCACTTTTGACACAAAATACATAAGGGAAGATCTAATGTGACGGACGAATAGCACACTGACAACACTATGATGAGTGAAGTAGATCCTCAGTTGTTCTGTGGCGAATAATTCAGATCTCCTTTTGGCCTTGAGGGAACCTTTTTCTTCTTTTATAAATTTCTGTGTAGATACTTGGTAGTCTCTACAGTGGGGGTTCAGAGCCAAAGGAAAAATGGTTCTCCAAAAGGGCTAGGCGGGTAATGATTATATATCTCATTTGAGAGACCTCTAGACAAAAACGTGCAAAATCATATCCTTTATCTTGTCTATTTATTATTCAAGATATATTTCCAGAGAACACTACTAACTAGGTCCTCTGTCATCAATCTAACATGTCACAAACAGTATGCTTGTAATTGTGATTCTTATTCTCAAAACCTACCGAAAACCCATATAGACGGTATATGGTCACTTTATGGGCGATGCAGGTATACCCTGAATCGTTACTTCATCGGTATTACTTTATCTGACCTAATTCTTCTTCTTAGAGTGCATGCCATGTGGTATTGGTGATCATGTCTGTCCACAGCCGTTTGTCTCGTGTGCCGGCAATCATTTCTGATACCGATGTTTCTCAGTGCCAAGCTATCTAGCATCTTCTCTCACGGTCTTCTACTTTTCTTCCCCTGCAACTTTCCCGTTGTGACGACGTACTCCAGCTTTCCCTTTCTCATAACATTCCGTCGCCCAGATACTGAGTAAAGTGCATGGAGCGACATTGTAGGCGGTGGATTTCGTATGTAATGCTGTAACATCTTTCCGCAATATTCAGAAAAATAGTGGACGGCCGGTTGCTGAACTAGCTGGTTTTATCGTAGGCTGTTGAGCCATAGAAGTGAATCATTATTTCATGAACTTCTACAGCTGGTTTCATATACAAAGTTAAATAAGATAGAGATCCATTCTTCCCTCATATATGTTCAATTTGTAAGCAGAAAATGTAATTGTATTAATTATTTTATTAAAATCTGCAAACTAAGAAAAAATTATAATGTCTGCAAACTTGAAAATAGTCTGAAAACTAATTCAATAAAGGTAGCATTGTGACTACATGCTCGTCTACCGGTCAAGTGGTCGTGGGTTTAAATCCACGTCGATACTCACCCGCTGCTTATGCTTCACCTCGAGACTGCAAGGTACAAGAGGAACAATATGAGATGAAATGATGATTGGCTTGCTTCAGAATGGTTCCATTCACTTTGAGGTTGCACTTGAAAATACGATGTTTCTTTGTATTAACAGTTACTTCTGTTTTTCTGTTACTCATACTCGTTTGTTTAGTTTGACCTTCTGTTCCTATTATAGCTATAATTGCTTGTCATTGCGTTTAACTGTCAGCGACCAAAATCATGTCATCAGCAAAACGTATGTTTTTAAAATTATTTCCACCAGCTGATATTCCTGGCATGTCTTGTATGGATATCTATATTATTTCACTGCACAGAGTGAACAGATCAGGTGATAATACGTAATCTTGTCTAACACAGTGTTTAACACACAAGATACTCGCTTGTTAAAGTTTGCAGAAGCAATTATGATCAATCAACGCAAGCCAGATTTGTGCAAACAGAAAGACATGTTAGTCAGCTTAAAATTACCGTGGTAGACAAATGACATTACTGTGCGAATATGTGTATATTTCAACTTGAAGGATTTATCTAGTTAATTTAATTTGTGTTGTGTGATTTCTGCAGTATGTCCCTGACGAGTGCAGCGAAATATTGTCAGAGTCCTAACTATTTCTTCCTTCTAGCTCACTGGACTTGGACAGGCAAATTACAACATCTACGACACATATACTAATAACACATGAATGCAATCGGAAACTCGCAGGAGCTATCTCCTGAACAACATTTATTACAATATACTACAGGCTGACAACATGGTCGCACTTCACGCTCAAACAATCGTTCAACACCAGCAGCCAAGCGCTTGCTCACATGGGCGATATTTACACTGTCGCCCGTATGACCATTCGCAATCACAGCCTCACATCATCCCGCACATGTCACAGTTAGTACATTCCTCGAATATCAATACACAACGTTCATCGCCATCTATCCGTCACAAACACTATCGTTCTATCGTTATATCGCTCTCTAGATCTCCACACGTCCGTCTCCGTTCGCTGTCTCACACACACTGACTCTCTCCTCCTTGACCTTCCCACATCACGTGGGTCTATCCACGGACTTCTTGCCTGACCTTCCGTCAGCCAAGCCGTGGTGTCTCTTACTGCCCTTGACCTCAGCTATGCTTACACTGACTCTCGCTTACATACCGGTACTTACACTATTACTTACATATCAGACCCTGACAAATATGCCAGGCAATAAATCGTGCAATCTATTGTTTGTGTCTTCGTTATTCAAATTCACTACGGGAAAACATTGTTTTGAGTGTTTAATTGTTGAAAAGTTCTCAACTGGTTGTCAATTCTTATGGCGGCCTGTCGTTGCCAATACATGCTCTTTATAATTCTCATATACAGTGTTGCCATCTCCCTTTGATGAAAAAGCACCAAAATCGACCCCAAAACAGCACTAAAAAGTACCAACATTTTTTGGAAAGCACCAAAACAAAAGCACCAACTGTTTTTATTACAAATGAAACAAGGTAGCACAGTATAATTTATTATTATCACTTCATATTACAATGAAGTTTATTCCAGATCCGCCAAATCCCAATCAGAACTACTTTCGAGCCAAAAAAAGCATCAAATTGCAATACTATTTTTTGGGAAATCACTGAAACAAGCACTGGTGGTATTCATTCAAAATGTTATAAAGTAGCACATTATAATTTATTATTATCAATGAATATTAGAATGAAGTTTATTCCAGATCTGCCAAATCCCATTCAAACAACTACTCTTCGAGAAAGGGATAGCTTCAACAGAAACAAATTCCGCTGTAGAACATTCTCCGGCCCCCTGTGATGCCAATTATACAGCTGGCTATAGAAGCGGCCTCCCTTCTTGATGACTTGCTACCGAATGGCCTCTTCGTGTCAGGTACCGGAAGGACACACTCACGGAACCTGCCGAAGATCTCCGAGCATTACCTCACGAAAGTGAAGGCAACTCAGTATTCCTCGAGTTTTATCTGAATGTGCGATTTACAACAGAAAATATCTACGCACATTCAAAGAGTTGAGTGATGATTCTCGAGACCCGTGAAGTTCATGACAATCGCGATACATAACATCTCAAGGACCCAGACGACGGTCCTAACTCTTTTTATTTTACTCGGAAATCCCCCCTCACCCGCCTTAAAATGTGGACTAGCCACCGAGACGGGGTGGGACAGAGTGGGTACTGTGTTGTCCCTCTGAGACCCACTTGCGTTTCGCGACAGGAGTATATACAACATTAAAATCCGAAGCTCCTCATCTGGTACTAGTTAGGTGTGTATGTCATTCCCTGCAGCTGGCAGTGCCACATTTTTGTAAAACAATTGGCACTCAATGGGTGATGTGGTCAATAGCGCACACTTTGCCTTTACTTTCCAAAACATTTCATGGTGCTTAGTTTCTGCTGAGTCAACTCGGGAACAATAGTGGAGACTCAATTACATGATTCACGGGCTAACCATTAACTATCGTGCGTGCTCTCGACGGCCTGTACACTTGGTAAGCGAAATTTAAGGGGAAACAAATACCTCTTTTTCATGGGAACATAATATTCATTTTATTGTTTTCAAGGGACATATCTCGCCAACGTCAGACTGTCACAAACATAAACAAAGAGATTAGACGCTTTGTGTTTGGCAGCACCATCTACAGTATCAAACATACTACACTCATACAAGACAAAAAAGATGGAGGTATCGCCCTCCAAAACATAACAACCATAATACAAGCATTTAGGATCAAACACGTAGGTGAAATCCTACAACACCCAGAAAAACACCCTTTAGCACACTATTACATTGGAATTAGGCTATCTTATTTAAAACCTGTTAGGAATACATCCTCACATTACTTTAGCACTCTCCCAACGTTCTACAAAACATGTATTTCAGCCATTAAAGGACACGATAAATACTACACAAGAAAACACATACAATCTACAGGCATTTAGTTAAATTACAAGCAACTCCGGTACATCTCAGAATTAAAAGAGGACATAGATATTTCATAAAAGATTATACCCAAATTTTCTTTAATATTCACAACAAGCAGATTACTCCAAAAGCAAAGAAAATTACTTATAGGCTTGTTTACAGCATGACCCCAACAACAGGGAGAACAGCAAAAATAACTAAACAAATACTACAGTGTCAGCTTTGTAGACGGAACGTCCAAGAATCAGAAGAGCACATCTATTACGAATGCAACACAATCATGCCAACAAGAAATCTCCTACAAAACATCCTAAACACTCATACGAAACAAAGAACAGATGTTTACAAAGCAATCATGATAAATTCCATTCCTTACTCCACACAAGACATCCACACAAAGCTAATTGTTCTATTGGCAGAGTACAGAAATCTTATATGGACATTAAGAAACAAAGCACTATACAATTACAGAACAATCAACAAAGAAATTGTTCAACAACTTTATCAACAAAAAGTCGCAAACATTCTAATCTTAGTCCCACAAGCGCAAATCTCGTAACAGATTTGGCTGAAGACAGCACATATTACAGAAGAAGCAAATAACTTGTTTTAAACAAAGGATACTACAACTGTAAATGTGTTTATTGATGGTATTAATAATCTTACAATTATATTATTATTATTAATAATACTATTATTATTACTGCTACTATTATTATTAATTTTCCCATTATTATTTTTGAATGTGCAACATGAAATATATTGTGGATGGGTGTCTGTGCCGTTGGCAGTAACATATGTATGCGTCTGTGTGAGGATGAAGGTGTGTGTGTGTGTGTGTGTGTGTGGTGTATGAATTTGCACGCGCATGTGTATGAGTGTGTGTATATGTGTTTGTGTGTGTGTGTGTGCGCGTGTGTGCGCGCGTGCGTGCGTGTAGCAGCCTTTAAACCAAGGCGGTATCTCAAGTATTAAAATGATGTTATATGGTAATGATATGTTTCAAAAGAAAAATATGGACCACCATGTATAAACAAATTGAATGAGCCCTATAAGTACCCAGTAAGCTAAGGTGGCTTTTAGTGGCCAGGATTTAAGTCCTTCCCATTGTATATGAAACCAAGACACCATCACAACTTTGGACAAATTATCTCCCTGGGACAGGCCATGGACTCTAATTGCTAGTAGTAAATCCCTGATTATTGTCCTCTAAACAAAAGGTATCATGGACTAGAGTGTCACCCTGTAATTTGTCATCAGGCAACAACACCAACGACCTTCATCTCGGTAGCTAAGTGACCCAGAAATTACAAAGAAGCCACATTTTAATGGAAATGATAGTGTAAAGTTTATTGTCCACGCACGGGGCATTTAATGTACTGCGGTCTCCAGAAAGCACGAGATTGTGTGTGTGTGTGTGTGTAAGATAGAGAGAGGGAGGGGGAGGGAGAGATGGACAGGTGTTTCATGCATTCCGCTTGCGGAAGTGGAAGTGAAGCATATGCAAGGAATGTGTATCTACATGCACTATGCCATAAATGTCATATTATCATAACTGTATATATGTATGTATTTGTTTTATTCACAATGTCACACTTAACACTAACAAACGGCAACGCTTTGTAATATACACAAACAAAAGAAACACACACTACAACTTGTAAATATATACTTTGTATGAAATAAAAGTTTTAAAAACAAATTCCTAGTAGAATTGACTCCATTTTCTGTTGCCATCCCCCTTTTGATGAAAAAGCACCAAATTTTTGGAAAAGCACCAACTGTTTTTATTACAAATGTTACAAGGTAGCAGTATAATTATAATAACTGTATAATTTATTATTATCACTTCATATTACAATGAAGTTTATTCCAGGTCCGCCAAATTCCAATCAGAACTACTTTCGAGCCAAAAAAGCGCCAAATTGCAATATTATTTTTTTTTGGGAAATCACTAAAACAAGCACTGGTAGTATTCATTCAAAATTTTATAAAGTAGCACATTATAATTTATTATTATCACTGAATATTAGAATGAAGTTTAATCCAGATTTGCCAAATCAAATTCAAACAACTCTTTAGTTTCTGTTTCCTGCTGTGTTTGCTCCTGCGATGATGGGGATGAGGAGGATGATTGAAAGAAACAAGTATATGCCTCCTGTGATCCAATTTTTCGCAGAATATCCTTAGGTATGACAGCATTTGCCATATCTTTTCATTCCATAGCTAATAGTCAAAACAGCTATCAAACTCTTGATGCTCAGTCTGTTCCGCAATTTTGATTTTATAACTCCCATCTGACTGAAAATACGCTCCACGTCCGCATTAGAATGAGGTAAAATGAGCACAGTTAATGCTAAATCTGTAAAATCTTGGAAAGGATTTTCACCGGTGGCATCCCTGTATGAGGCTATTTCTGCCCACAGTCCAAGTGTGTCAGAGGTCTGTGTCCACTGCATATGATGAAGTTTTCTCCACTGGAAATCGATGCGGGTGAGAGTAGCTGCATCTTCTACAAACATTTTAGCAAGATCCACTATACAGGGCTTCATTGGCTGTAGACATTCACTTCCACTAAGACATGACATGGACTGCAACACTCGAACGTTATCGGGTGTACGCAAATGCAGGTGTGACAATAGCTCTATTAAAAACTGGATGTACCTTCCACGAATTTCTTTCTCTTCGGGAAACTTGTAGTCTGCTATTTCTTTCTCAAACTTACAACCTAGATTGGGATTAGGATCTAAATAATCTTGAATAGCATCATTTTCTGTTATTTTTCCCCCAGGAATAGCAATCTTTGAACTGATAGAATCAATTAGCTGGACAAGATCGCTGAGTAGTTTTATTGGATCCTGTATATCTGCTTCGAATTTCCTATTCACACTTTGAACTTCTCCGAGAATATGCTTGAGAAATATGAGATACACATAGTTTTTCATATCGCTAAACATAGATTGTAGAAGTTCTGCTGTGTAACAGCGCTCGTTGAGTCTTGCTAAATCAAAATGAGTTCTGAACTCGACCCACTGCTGCAATATTCTGACAATGGCAGATTGAATGGACATCCATCGTGTCTGGCTTAATTGAACAATCTTCATCGGATGTTGTCCATCATTTATTGAAGCAAAAAGCTCCCTGTACTTTGCTTGACGAATACTTGAGTGAGAAAACCAGTTATATGTTTCTCTAATCATAAACTCTATGTTCCTGGGCAGACAAGCAGCTGCAGCCTGTGACACTGCCAGCTGGAGGGAATGACATACACACTTAATTAGTACCAGATTAGGAATTTCGGATCTTAATTTTGTATATACTCCATCGTTTACACCTGTCATGACAGACGCATTGTCAGTGCCGAGTGCGACTAGTCTTTGCAACTCAAATCCATTCTTGTTTAAACAATCTTTTAACTCATTGCATATTGCCTGTGCGTTGCAGTCACTCAGTTCAACTAAATCTAAGTAAGTAACCACAAACTGCTTTCTTGTCTCTGAATAGTATCTAATAGCTACTCCAAGTAGCTTAGTTTCAGAAATGTCATTGCTCTCATCAATCAATAAGCTGTATTTACTTTGCCAATATCAGCTGTCAAGTCTGTTGTGAAATATGGTGCAAGTGCATTTGAAATAACTGCTCTGCACTTCGTTCTCCTAAGCTTAACGTTCTTGCAACCTTTGCTGTCACCAAAGTGTACCTTGCAGAGTTCACTTAAATGGTCAACAACGCGAAGCGAACAATGGCCAGTTATGAACAAAGACATGCATCCTTCTGTTTCTTTGACATCATCTTTCAGTTTGTCAAATGCAATTGTTGTTTGCCTTTGTGTACTGAATGGTTGTTCGGCTTTCTGATGTTTCGTTGTATTCTTGTGCCTCTCAATATCATTTAACCTGGCTGCAATTGAACATTTGCAATATTTGCAAAAACACACTCGTGTCACTGAGCCACTGTTCTCTGAAATGTTGACAATATTTCTTGCTCATTGTGAAACACAAATAAGCTTAAATGAAAGGATAATGTAGACACCACAAAATTATGAACTCGATTACAAGCTAATGTATTGACGTTTGAACTTGACTGCAAGATGGCGTTCGCTTTCAGCTAAATCGTATTAAAGGGAGTTAAATTAGTTGAATATTGCGCGGTAACGTACTAAGACTGTTTTACTACCTCGCTTCAGTTCAAATTCGGCTTTTTAGTGTTCCCAAAATGATTTTTAAAGTAATTTTTACCCCCCCCCCCCCCAAAAAAAAAAAAGCACCGAAAAGCACCAAACAAATTTTGTGAAGCACTAAATTTGCGTGGCCGCGCTAAAAGCAAAATTTTCGCACTTAATTACTTGAAAAAGCACTAAATTTAGTGCGTAAAGCACTAAAATGGCAACACTGCTCATATATTTTAGTTACCTTCCACAAATCCACGCTGTTCGTCTCCATTTTCTGGGTTTATTTGTTTCTTATTTTTCTCACTAGAATTCCCATTAGTATTTTAGTTACATAAACTAATTATAGAATGTTCTTCACAATCTGTTGCGCCAGATTTCTTTCGTAGAGTTATGACAATAAATTTCAAGAGATCCATCCATCCATCATGTGCCATGCCGGTAAGCGTGGGCGGTCATGTTTTGCCATCTCACTCGATCACCAGAGTCGTGGATCAGCTCCGTGTTTCTGTCTCGACCATGCCACGAGGCCAAGCCATCCAGGTATTTGCTTCTAGGTCTTCCTCTTGGTCTGTTCCCTTCGATCTTACCAGTTGTCACCAAGTTCTCCAATTCATTTCTTCTCATAACATGCCCAACAAATTTTGACTGTCTGCGTCTAATGTCTCTAATCAGTTTACGATCTTCATTTGTTTCTTGAAGGACCTGTTCATTGGTCTTTCTGGCTGTCCATGGAATTCTTTGCATTTTCCTCAGAAACCACATTTCTACAGCCATCAGATGTTTTTCAGCTTGACTGCTCATTGTCCTAAGCTTCACATCCATACAAAAGTACAGGTTCTATGTAGCACCTCAACACTCTTTTTCTCGTTTCAATTGACATCTTTTTATTGGTCAGTATGTTTTTCATCTTGCTAAAGGCTAACTTAGACATGGCGATTCTTGTTCTAATCTCTTCAAGGCATCTCCCATCAGATGTTATTACTGTTCCGAGATAATTGTACCTATTCACTTGTTGAAGAATATTCCCATTTACATTGTATATTACATTGTGGTATTTCGTTCTTCCTAGTGACGACCATAATATGTGTCTTTTTACAATTTAATTCTAACCCTCGTTGTTCACTGTGTGTAACAACTTGCATCTACTAAATGTTGCAGGTCCTGTTCATTGTCTGCAAGTCTAGACTATATCGTCTGCATATCTAATGCTATTGATGCATCGTCCCCCAATGTTGATTCCTTCCATATCTTCAATATTTCTTAAAATATTTTCACTGTACAGGGAAAACAGATCTGGAGACATTACACATCCCTGTCTCACACCTCTCTTAATAGGCTGATATTGGCCTACCCACCATCTCTTATGGCAGCTTGTTGTTTCCAATATATGTTTTTTACAAGTCTAAGGTCTTTTCCATCACTTTGTAGATCTTCAAGCATCCTTATCATGTCGACATGTCTCACTTTATCGAAAGCCTTTCAGTCTGTCCGCCTGTTCATTCCCCAGCACACCGGTATGCCCCAGAGAAAAGATCCAGGTGATGCTTGCCACCCGTGACCCCCGAAGCGAAGCAAGCCACTCTGCCCGAAGCTTGCCTGTCCTCACCTTCCTCAGCATGCTTTCTGAGTCAGTTACAATCACGATGTGTGTGTGTGTGTCGTATTCTCCATCCAGCGGAAAGCTGCACTGATCGCCTCCACCTCCATTCTTAAGCTAGATGTTGTGGCATCATATGCCAAGCTCTTCTGCACTAAACGTCGACCATTAGCTTCTGCTAAGAACCACCAGGAACTTCTCCTACCTCTCAACACTGACCCATCTGTGTAAATAATCACATCACCCGAGCGAGCATTATCCTGAATTAGTAGCTGATTTTCCACTTCCGTGGCCTCTGCTGGCCACTCCCTGCACTCCTGGCTCAATGTGATTATAACTCTGCACAAGTCTGACTGCTCCGCTGGCACTCTGACCCACTCCTTTTCTCGCCTAATGTTCTCCAAGATGCACACCTGTCTGCTCGTATCCTCCGCTTGAGCCATCCGTGATTTACCGCTTATCAGTCGCTGACCCTTAACGGCGTCCAGCGCCTCATGCAACGGGTGATCAGTGTCTGCAGCAACTCTGAGGTATGCCTCCGCCTGCATCACTTTGAGCCTACCAGAAGCAGTCGGCAGACCAAGGATGTAACGCATACACACTACTGGGGTGTCTCGGGTGCATCCCAGAATGACCCGCATAGCTTCGTTCTGTATGCGCTCTAATTTCACCAGCTGACTCTTTGAGAGTGAGCAGTCCTAGTCCATAATCAATCACTGAGAGGATCAAGTGCTGGTATAGTGTGAAAAGCATTATCTGCTCTGTGTCCATTGCAGTCATAGTTTTAACGTCAAACGTAAGAGTGGCCTTTAAATGAAAACCTTAATTGTTTGTGTGTGTGTGTGTGTGTGTGTGTGTGGGGGGGGGGGGGGGTGTCTGAATATGTTCAGAAAATGTAAATAACAGAACAAATATATCATTTTTCGATGTAGTCACCACTGCGTTCAATGCAAGTCTTCCAGCGCTGATAAAGTGTTTGGATTTCTGTAGAAAACTTCTCTTGATCCATGACCCCGTTGTGAATAGTCTGTCACAGAAATCACGATGTGAAACTTTCTACTCCACTCATATAGATGCTAGACTGACAGGCATGCATCACCATACTGGACCTTCATTTGCCGATGAGTTTCTATAGATTTCACCCCTTCACTGATAAAAAGAAACAGATAACATAATGCTGATCCTCTTTGGTGAACGTGAAAAGTGAGGGCAGCAATCTTTAAACTGTTCTTGTAATGTTACCGTCCTTGTCTGTACTGTGATGTCACGTACTGAGCCCTCTGGACTCCCTTAACAACAATATTGACAGACTTCAAGCCAATGACGTGGTTATTGTAATTTCTATCGCAATATTAAGCTTTTAATTTAAAGCCCCCTCGTACAAACAACTCAATGAAGAACTGGGCTAATGCGCATCTTTTCTTTTTTATTTATTAGTGGGAACCACTTCCAGTGTAAAGAGAATAGAAAACAACAAATGATGAAAAGGGAAACGAATTTGTTGCTATGCAACATATAAAAACGATAGTGAAACATGTCCCCACAATTGTGTAAAACAAATAACGGCTAATGTTTTCTTAATATATATAATAACACGTGTGTTGTGTCTATCAATAACAAACCAAACATGATATCTACCTTATAGACTAATAGTTACAGGTCCGAGAAAGCAGCATGTAGAGATTGACACAAGCTATGGCTTCCAGAGCCGGCTTCCTGGCCTAGAGGTTAGCAACTTTTCTCCGTAATCTCGTATACTCTCGTAAGTAACATGACGACAGCGAGAATCAGCAGTGGTTCGAATCGCGTCGGTAACTTACGGGGTATGTGAGCCGGCCGCTCAGAAAGCAATGGCAAACTACTGAGCGTAATCTTGCAAAGAAATCAACAATCAGCTGAAAGATGCTGATGTTGACAGCGATGTCCTGTAAGGATATGCAAAAAAAAAAAAAATGGCTTCCAGCGTCACCGTAGCTAAACATGTGACATGTCGTTGGCAGAAGTCGCTCTAATCACCGTCAACGAAAGTATTCTCACCCCAAGCCTCTGTCACGTTAAATATTTAATCTAAAAGAAGAAAAAAAAATCATCATTACCGTCTATAGTACTTTGCGTTGTAGGGCAGGGGGATCTTGAGCCTGAGGAATTAAGGCCGCCTGGCTAGTGCAGTCACCGCACTGGTAACAGCGGGTTTGGGCTTTCTCCCCCTCCCCCCCCCCCCCCTCCCTTCTGAAATAATAAAAAATCCATCACCTCACTGAGGATTCGAACCGGGATCTCTCACAAGGGAGTTCGTCGTTCTTGCCACTCGGCCAGACGAAGATATGGAATCACAGCGGGAAAACAGACATGTGATCCGAGACTGGGGGGGGGGGGGGGGAGGGATGTTCGTGCACTGTGCGTCGCTTTCCGTATGCTGTTTTGCCGAAAGGCGACCGATCCATAGAGCAAGGACTCAGTGCAGTAAAATCGATTTGCATGTCTTTAACCCTGTTATATTCAGGAGGCTCTGCTGTTAAGAATTGCATGTATTTGTTGCATATGGTTTTCTTGAATGCTGTTACTTTTGTGCAGACCCGAGTTTATTTTATGTCTGATGTCTGCATTTAATTATGTATGTTTTCCTTCTTGTCTCCCCAGGAGCTGCTCTCCACCCTGCGGCTTGACTATTGTCCACAAGCACCGGAGTTCATCTATGAGCATCGAAGCACAATGGGCTTGTGAATTATTTGTCACCAATGTTGAATCACTTCAGCCCGAGTCTCACTTGACTACAAGAAAACTGCTTCGTTGCACGTTTATCGAGCTACGTAATACTTACGTGAAAGACTACCAGAAAAGAGTGCTCTTCGTTACACTTTTATAGAGCTATATGGAAATAATCAAAGAGATGTGGTGTTCATTAATATAAATATGGATATATTACGCCACTTGAGGTAGACTACAGGATATGGTGTTAACTAATGTACACACTACGAATATTGACTTATTATGTCACTTAGCATAACCACAACCATGCGGTATCACTCAGCATAGACATAGATTCATAGTGTTAGATACTACGGTAATGATAGGCATAGCGATGTTATGTTACTTAATGTCAACATGGAGTTATCGTATCATATCATATATGTCACAGTCCTTCTCCCCCACCCTCACCATGGCGAGCCATTTCAGAATACTCTCGTAACCGTAGAGACTAGATATTCCATATGACTTCACAATAAAGAGTTTGATGCTAAAGATACGTATTTTTGGAAACCTTATCGGTAGTGGTTGAGAAGTGATTAAACTGTATTGTTTATCTTCACAAGCTGTTGCACCCCCTTCCTCGTCATGGTTAACAGTGACAGCGTGTTAAATGTCAGTGCGAGTGGCGGGGAGCAACCTATGGAGCCCGAAGACCTGCCTGGCCACAACTTGGAGGCATATACTGTTGTACTGTCCACTGCAGCTCACGTGTTGTCTACACTGTTTGGGGGCAGCAGCAACATCGCGGTCATCGTGGCTATCACAACACGTCGCAACATTAATAAGTACAGTTATGCACTTGTACTGACCCTGTTTCTGGCATGCTGCAGTCTGAACTTCATCTGGAGTCCGCTGGAAGTGGCGGACCTGATCATGTTCCACTACGCATATGGACACCCATTCGACAGTTACGTTCCAATCAAAACATATTTCTACTTGTTTCTCGTTCTTATTATCAGCTTTATTATCTTACTGATGTCGATAGAAGCCATTATTAAAATGAAACATTGTTTCGGCAAAATGCTGAAGAAAATCTGGCCGCTGGCATCGTCTGTGACGGCGCTAGTCTCTTCTGGATTACTGACAGTCATCTTCTTTGTCAAATGCATCCAGTCTGAGAACATCTCCAAGTTGTCCTACACTATTGTCCACAACGACGCCAGATCTATCATTCTTGCGTTCACTGCATTGGCTTTTTGTACTGTTGGCGTTGCTCTGTTCATCATTCTGACATTTATCATCAAAGAATCGGTATACTTTGAAAGCGGACGCCCGCATTTCCGACAGAAGAAAATCAAGCTAGACATCCCAGAGTTCCTGATCAGTCAGAGCAATGCCTGTGCAGACAACGACGGCGGGTTTGAGCACAGTCAGAGCGGCACACCATCGCCATCTACCCCGAAACTTCTGTCAGTGATGAATCCAGAGACGGGCGGGGAAGACTTAAGTCCCATCTCAGATCTTCCGGGCCCTATTGCCAAACCTACGGGAAACAGGCTTGGAATCAACATGGCTCAGGTAACATTATGTAGTTGTGTATAGAATATAATACTGAATAAGGGTCTCCGCAGAGAAGTGGCTAAACCACGTGCCTCGAGATGGGGTACGTCGCTAAAATTACGGAGGTCGTGTTCTGTGCGCCACTGTCGGCAGACCGTTCTGTTGCAAGAGATCGAGCCATATGGGATTAAATCCAGATGCACTGATACTCTTGCCTGTAAACATTTTGTCTTGGAATTCACAATACACAGTCTGGATATACCATTTAGAATATATAGAGTATATATAAGATACGCTTGCATGGGTCTATACACTTACGATGACAGATGTACATGCTCATACCGGTCCAGACTGAACGCCTCTAAGTCAAATCCCTCGGATGTGAGGGCCTGGCCGCTACTCACCTCCTGCTCTTGGAGGTTTGGTGCTGCATCGACAGCCTACCTTGTTCCAGACGGACTGGTTATCCTTTCCCTGGAGAAAACAAGGCAAGGCCGAGAGAGGGAACACGCTGCATGGGCAACACATGTTCTCTGATTCCATGCCCAGGCATTGTGTGATGGAATTCTAGCTCCAGTTCCAATCCACATACTTTCGTCTGTAAAGACGAGGTGCCACCGACATATAAGATATGTAATACTCAACTCCTCTGTCAGTGATGAATCCTTGGACATAGTTGGTACTGCCTGTAATGTGACTTTCGTAGCTCGGGGTCTCATTGATAGGTGTGTTCTAAAGTATCTGAAGAATGAGGACCACGTAGTTAATTTTCTTTCCAAAATCTTCTGGGAATTCTAATTCCTCTATCGTGATTCCATCTGGCCCGGCTGTGTTTCCTTTCCTCATATGTTTGCTAGCATCAGTGACGTACTTTGGTAAAATTGGACATTATAAGTTAATTTCATCAATTGTTTCTTTTCTTTCTCCGTCATATAACTCTCGTGTGTCTTCATTTTATTATTATGGCACCTTGTTTCCATAGCACAACCCTACCAAAAAATACTGCATTTTCTGGATGCCAAACATTTTACACCTGATTTTGCATAAATGATGCCTGCTGAATCCAACTATCATATTTATTTGTCTGTCGCAGCTCTAGTTTTTAAGATACAGGCATTTGTTTAATTAATATTATTACAGTATTTCCTATATACGACTCTAGAAAAATAACTATTTCTATCTAGACCCTTAAAAATATGGAATTCCAATGGTTTGGAGAGAGCCAAAGAACCACTATGATGAGTATTATTTCTCTGTTGTCAATATTAAGGGAATTAATGGGGGGAAATTACAAAAAATGGACATATCCAGATTTAGATTCTGCTATACGACTTGTTCCACATGGAGATGACATACCAATTCCAACTTTAAGTCAGATTTCGGATTCAGTGCTAGAAGATGGAACAGCTGTGTATACGCTGAGAACAGTAATTGAACGTTCTATACAAGTAAATAAAGATGTACATCTTTGCTTTATTGACTACACAAAGGCTTTCGATAGAGTAAGATATTTCAACATGATAGAGATGCTTGCAGATCTACAAATTGATGGGAAAGACATTAGACTTGATAAAACCATATACTGGAAATAACAAGCTGCCATAAGAATTGATAAGATAATGAAGTAGGTCAATATCAGCCTGTTAAGAGAGTTGTGAGACAGGGATGTGTAATGTCTCCAGATCTTTTTCCCCTGTACAGTGAAATTATTTTCAAAAATATAAAAGATATGAAAGGAATTATCATTGGGGGACGAAACATCAATAATATTAGATATGAAGATGATACAGTATTGATTGCAGATAATGAGCAGGATCTGCTATATTTAGTAGATGCGGTTGTTGCACGCAGTGAACAACTAGTGTTATAATTGAATTGTAAGAAGAAACAGATTATGGTCGTCACTAGGTCGAAGGAATTACCACAATGTAATATACAAGTAAATGGGAATATTTTTCAGCACGTGAATCGGTACAATTATCTCGGAACAGTCATAACATATCATGCGAGATGCCTTGAAGAGATTAGAACATTAATTGCCATGGCGAAAGTGGCCTTCTGCGAGAAGAAAAAACATACTGACCAATAAAAAGATGTCAATTGCAACCAGAGAAAGAGTGTTGAGATGCTACATAGAACATGTAAATATGAAGCGTGGATAATGAGCAAACAAGCTTAAAAACATCTGATGGCTGTGGACATGTGGTTTCTGAGGGAAATGCAAAGGATACCACGGACAGACAGAAAAGCAATGGCCATGTCCTGCAAGAAACAAATGAAAATCGTAAACTGATTAGAGAAATTAGACGTAGACGGTCAAAATTTTTGGGCATGTTATCAAAAGAGTCACGACTCCACGACTCTGGTGATCGAGTGAAATGGCGAATCATGACCGCCCACGCCTTCCGGCATGGCACATGATTGATTGATTGATTATCAAAAGAAATAAATTGGAGATCTTGGTGACAACTGGCAAAGATCGAGGGGAAGAGAACAAGGGAAAGACAGAGAAGTAAATACCTGGATGATTTGGTCACATGGTATGGCTGAGACAAGAACACTGAGCTGATCCACGACTCTGGTGATCGTGATCGAGTGAAATGACGAATCATAATTTCCCACGCTTATCGACATGGCAGAATATTGCGTTAAGACCTGCAGGTTTTAGTTTTATTTCTTGTGATTTGGTTTAAGAGATCGCAGTTTCTACTTCGTCATAAAAATGCAGTATTTTCTTCTCACTACTGCTTGTTCTTGGTGCTTACATTTGTATAATATTTATTATTATAGTTTGTCACTGATTTTCACCATTGTAATTGTATCTGAAAGACTCTATTAACCATTAATTAATTTAGCTGTTTCCTCGTCAAATAGCATTCCTGCTGCGCTTTCGTGTTTATCATTTCCTGAACAAATTATTGTTTATTTCTTTGTTATTACTTTACAATATACCCTAAATCTCATCTCATTATACCCGTGATATTAATATTTATAACTTCTTTGATTGCATTAGCTAACGATCCTAACTAAGCTAGTGTTCTGACATTCCACATTTCTAGTTTAAATTTGTTCATTTTCGTTTTGCCTGCAATATCTTGATGAAGATCTAGTGTCACCTGTGGGTCGTGACAGCCTCCAGAGATATCCTAGGACAGCCATTAACGTCGTTCTATGATTCAGATCTGCGAAAATTCATGAAATCTTGGGAAATATAACATATTGTTCTCCTCTTTCCTTCTACACTCACACAAGAGTCTGTCACCTCTGTCTGTGACAGCACTTTCCGTCTGTCAGGACAAGTGAGTGCTCTGTTCTGCTCATCTGCAGTTCTCCGCTTATCCCGGTGGATACTAGGTTTCCGGAGCTGTTTTTGTCACACCGTGACGTCTTTCCTATCTTCTGTCATGTGGAGGTTCAGTGGGAGTGTCTACTCCTCGAGTTCTGTGACAGCGATGTTATTTCCCAGACTCTATTACATTTAGAGGACACCAACAAAAATACACATGCCACAACAACAAACACACAGAGAGACCGACAGACGGACGGGGCGTACAGATCGACAATAGATAGATATATAGATAGACAGACAAACAGACTTACCGTCAGACCGATCGATGGACTGCATGAGGTCAGTCAATGGATATATTGATAGATCGACAGGCAGGCAGACCGATAGACAGACAGATATAAAGCCTAGACAGACAGTCAGATATCATCTCATCTCATCATGTTCCTCTTGTACCTTGCGGTGTCGAGGTGAGGTCTAAACAACTGGAGAGTGTCCGCTTATGGGCTTCATGTATTGATATTCCCATGGACTGTTATTCCCCTGTCCACCGTTTACGTGGTCGGTCCTCTTCCTCTGCTTCCATCTGATCATGTACATCATTGCTTGTTGTGGTATACTGTTAGTTGGTAACCTACTTGCATGGCCAAACTATTTGACTTGCTGCCTTCTAATAAAATCTAGTGCAGCTATAACCCTCACCTTAGTCCTGATTTTTTCATGTCTGATCTTATCTCTTCTTGATACATTGCGTATTCTTCTCAGGAATCTCATTTCTGTTGTGATTTTTCTTTTCTCTGTTTCTGTTATTGTTCAGGTTTGGCATTGGTAACATAAAGTTGGTAGGAAGATTGTGTTGTAAAGTGCTTTCTTGGTAGTTATTGATACATGTTTGTTCTTTAGTATTGGTGCCATTTGTCTAATGAGTTGGTTTGCCTTATTTCATCTATTTTCGATCTCGTCTTCTGATTTGCCATTTGATGATATTATACTTCCTAGGTACCTTTACTTGTTTCAAGTGATGTTCGTTTTGGTGAATCGTTGTTGCTTTTTCTTCTTCAGTTACAGTCATTACCTCTGTTTTACTTTGTGCTAATTTTCATGTTATGATCCTTACACATTTCATTTTGACTATTCATGAGGTCTTGTAATTCAGCTTCTGATTTTGCTATTATTGTTTGGTCGTTATAATGGTTAGATTTGCAGATGGTTCTTCTTCCGTGTTCTCGTCTTGTGGTGTTCTTGTGGTCTCTGTTTGGCTGGTTTCTTTACATATGTTGCCTATATATGTGATGAACAAGAGAGGGAACAGGACACAGCTTTGTCGTACTCCGGATCTTATGGTGAATGGTTCTGAATTTCCTCCAGCTGCTCTCACTATGCATTCACTGTTGTTGGATAAGCTTCTACATAGGTTTGTTAGTGTACTTATTTCATATTGTTTAAGGATTTCCCACAGCTTGTTTCTATCTACTCTATCAAATGCCTTTTCTTGGTCGACAAAGGATAGGTAGAGTGTTTCATTGAATTAAATTAATTTTTCTATAAGTTGTCTAAGAGCAAAAATGGCATCTGTACATCCTTTGTTTTTCCTAAATCCAAGTTGTGTTTCGCTTAGATGCGGTTCTATATATGGTATAATCTGTTCTCAAGAATTTCGCAAACTATTTTCCCAGTATGACTCAACAGTGAAATGCCTCTGTATTGTGTGCAGTCTCTTTTGCTGCCTTTGTTTTTCCAAATTGGGACAACTATGGCGTTTTCCCAGTCTCATTGTGTCTATTGTTCTACCCAAACATGGCATCTGTACATACTGTTCCTACTTCTCTTGCTGGTCTAATTAGTTAATTTGGCATTTCATCTTGTCCCGGTGATTTGTTCAATGGGGCTAATCTGACGGCTTCTATAATTTCTTCTTTCAGTATGTCTGGTTCTAGTTCTTCGGTGGCATTGGTGTCGGTTTCTTGAATTCCTGTGACATCTGATAGGATGTTGAGAAGTTATTCGAAGTACTGTTTCCATCTTATTAGGATTTTATTTTATTCACTTATTGGTTCTCCATTTTCGCTGTTAATTATTTCAGTCGGGTCAAAGGGTTCTCCTCCGGTTCTCATTGCACTTATCACAGTTACAGTCAGATAGATGGATGAATTGGATAAGTGGGTGAACAGGCAGACAGACAGGCAGATATCCAGTTAGTGTACTTGTACAGTCTTGTCATGGTGAATGGAATGCCGTGTATCTTCTGTTTTTGCTAATGAAGAGTTAATATAGCACTGTTAGGGACTGTCGTATTTACAGTGATCAGAAGCATAGAATGATATGTACGCAATATGATTAATGTGGTGATGAAAACTCTGCCGCGTAGCAAACACGGCAGGGGGCTTCTGATAGTCAGAACCTACCCCCTTCCCCGAATATTTCGGCTCTTTATACTCTTGACATTCTTTGGGGGGGGGGGGGGGCGTCCGGGTCATGACTCCGGGCGTCTTTCCCCTGCCATGCGAGACGTTCGGTCGATTTCGTTGTCCTTGTTGTTGTGCTTGTCCCTTAGCTGTTAACATACCCACTCTCAAGCCTCCCCTCCCTCAGTGAGGCATGTTTGTGCAGCCTGTGCTTGCCCCTTAGCACCTGTGGTCGTGGGGGGCCTGCTTCTTCCCTAGCCACGGCCTCCATCGCCTCCATCTGTTTCCGTTGCTGTGTTCCTTCTTCGTGACCCGTTCACGGCGCCACACTCTACTAGGAAGCAATGTAATCACACTATATAAATTATTATTAGTCTTACTGGTTATAGACTTGATTTGTTTTGCGCTCGCTCGTTGGATTATGCAGACAACAATAAATACCGGCATTAATGGAATTCAATGGACTCTGACACAGCATCTTGATGATCTAGGCTTCGATGACAATATCACGCCTCTGTCCCTACAAAGACATCACAGGCTAAACGCACCTGGTGGGAGGTAATAACAATTGGGTATAAACATTCTTAGGCACATAATTTTTAAAAAAAAATGTTAGTTGCCTATCCTTTACAGATCTTGCAGTCAACATCAACATTTTTTGCTGTTGTGATCTCTTGGCAAGGTTACGTTCAGTAGTTTGCCATTGCTATCTGAATGAATTGTACCCATACCATCTCGTAAATAACGAACACAACAAGATCTGCTGCCAAATCCCGCACAGCTGTGTTTCGAACGTTGGTCGTTGGCACATAGGATGAGAATAAATCAAGCAAATGATAACCCGATCTCTCTTGGTGAAAAATCACTTCAAGATGTTGAATCATAACCTCTCTTGGTGAAAAATCACTTCAAGATGTTGAATCATACACCTCTCTTGGTGAAACACCATATCAAGATGTTGAATCATACACCACTCTTGGTAGACAAAGATGTGGAAACAGAGAGAGAGAGAGAGAGAGAGAGAGAGAGAGAGAGAGAGAGAGAGAGAGAGAGAGAGAGAGAGAGAGAGAGAGAGAGAGAGTACAATAAGACTACACAACGCAGCATGAGCTTCCATCGCGCTAAGGAATTTTTGCAAGTCAAACAAAAGAATTGAAACAAGTACCAAAGTGAGAACTGAACACTCGAACGTTAAATCAGTAATGATGTATGGATAATTCATTCATTCATTCATTCATTCATTCATTCATTCATTATTGCATTCATTCATTCATTATTGCATTAATTCATTCAGTAGCATGTCCTTTGCAGAACCTCGCTCCCATAACAACCTTCCGGAAAATTTCTCTGTCATAAGAAAGATAGTCCGCGTCCGATATACCCATCTGGAGATCATCCGCCACATCTTGCACCCATCTTCTCTGTGGCTTTCCCCTCCCTCTATACCCCTCCATTACTGTTCTATCCAAATTTTCATGACTGTTCAATTGACCAAAATATGTACAGAAACAAGGAAAACGAGTAAAACAACTAGCAATAATTTAGAAACATTCATTAGCTGGTGCTACGCAGAATATAAGGACTAATCAAATCAAATCAATTCAACTTTATTAGGGTCACAAATTGGGCGCGCAGGCCCGTCTTACATTCGGCCCTTCCAATCACTCGTCTTTCGTTCATCAAGAGCATTATACATTTACATAGGAAGAAAAATAAACATTGTGAAATGAATGTTGTAAACATAAACAAGGCAAATTACCATGTTATGAGGCCCATCTCCCACGTACCCATACATCACCCCACCCACACACACACCCCCACCTACCCACACACACGCACACCAAGGGACACATACATACCCCACCAACCGACCCATTCCTCTCCCGCACATCCCCCACCCACTCTCCCCTCACCTGTTCCCCCAACCAAAACACACTCGCCACATACAAACATTCCCCTACCAACCCACATATCCCACGCCCACCCGCATACACATCCTAACCCACACATCCTCTCCCCATCCACACCTCAAACCACCCATCCCGCAGCCACATCTCCATTGACCACATATTTCCCCCCACGCACACAATCCCCCTCCCCCACACACACACATCTCCCTAACCACCGATACATCCCCAATCCACTCACACACACACCCCACCACCCACACATACATCCTCCACCCACCCATACATGCCTTAACCCAATCCCCCACTACACAATCCTCCACCCGCACATCACATACATCCCCTACCACGCAATATTCCCAACCCACGTACCGCACACACACATATCCCTCACCAACACATCCCACACCCACATACCACCACACATCCCCACCTACACACCACACACATATCCCCCACCCACATACCACACAATATTCCCACCCACACCCACACAGATACCCTTACCCATCCACCCCACATACCCCCACCCACATACCACAGAAATCCCCATCCACTAACACGATATAAGTGAATCACAAAAGCTCAAAAGCGGAAGAACTAGGCATACTTCTGTGAATCAAGAGAAAAATCACTGGCGTTGGATAGGACAGACAGCGATATGGTTTATATGGCGCGGTCCGTCTTTACTTTCCCAAAAATATCCTGGTGCCGATGGTTAGACTGGATCGACCTGAATGCCCATGTATATAAAAAGAAAACATCCGCCTCTACGGGGTTTGAATACGTGACCCTAGGACCAAACAGCAAACATGCAGGCCACTGCACTCCGTGATTCCGTGTACCTGGATTATGTCCGTTAGATTTCACGACCTAGCTTTTCCTGATCACGAGTGAGCACCTTGGGCGATATTTCTCACGTGGCTATCATCTGGTTATATCAGTGCATAATGCAACAGCCGGTGAGATTCCTCTCTCGGCTGCATTACTCACACACGTGCTCTGTTTTTTTTTTGCCGATCTTATAATTAATTACACCGCGAGTACAGTATCAGCGGCTGGTCGAATGGCGGTTTCTACTTTGGGAGACCTGGGTTTGAAACTTCGGTGAGGTGTGGAAGTTTTTCAGTAGGGAAAAAAAAAGAAAACCCTAATATGCGCAGTTTGCGGCGACTGCACTAACCAGGCGGTCTTAGTTCCTGAGGCTCAGGATCCCTCACCCTCCTCCTATACCGTAAGGTACTTTAGGCAGTAGATAACAGTTTGATGATGACAGTACAGTATCATGCCTAGACAAACGCTTCTTCATAATGATGACAGTTTGATGATGACAGTACAGTATCATGTCTAGACAAACGCTTCTTCATAATGATGACAGTTTGATGATGACAGTACAGTATCATGCCTAGACAAACGCTTCTTCATAATGATGACAGTATGATGATGACAGTACAGTATCATGCCTAGACAAACGCTTCTTCATAATGATGACAGTATGATGATGACAGTACAGTATCATGCCTAGACAAACGCTTCTTCATAATGATGACAGTTTGATGATGACAGTACAGTATCATGCCTAGACAAACGCTTCTTCATAATGATGACAGTTATGATGATGACAGTACAGTATCATGCCTAGACAAACGCTTCTTCATAATGATGACAGTTTGATGATGACAGTACAGTATCATGCCTAGACAAACGCTTCTTCATAATGATGACAGTTTGATGATGACAGTACAGTATCATGCCTAGACAAACGCTTCTTCATAATGATGACAGTTTGATGATGACAGTACAGTATCATGCCTAGACAAACGCTTCTTCATAATGATGACAGTTTGATGATGACAGTACAGTATCATGCCTAGACAAACGCTTCTTCATAATGATGACAGTTTGGTGATGACAGTACAGTATCATGCCTAGACAAACGCTTCTTCATAATGATGACAGTTTGGTGATGACAGTACAGTATCATGCCTAGACAAACGCTTCTTCATAATGATGACAGTTTGATGATGACAGTACAGTATCATGCCTAGACAAACGCTTCTTCATAATGATGACAGTTTGATTATGACAGTACAGTATCATGCCTAGACAAACGCTTCTTCATAATGATGACAGTTTGATGATGACAGTACAGTATCATGCCTAGACAAACGCTTCTTCATAATGATGACAGTTTGATGATGACAGTACAGTATCATGCCTAGACAAACGCTTCTTCATAATGATGACAGTTTGATGATGACAGTACAGTATCATGTCCTAGACAAACGCTTCTTCATAATGATGACAGTTTGATGATGACAGTACAGTATCATGCCTAGACAAACGCTTCTTCATAATGATGACAGTTTGATGATGACAGTACAGTATCATGCCTAGACAAACGCTTCTTCATAATGATGACAGTTTGATGATGACAGTACAGTATCATGCCTAGACAAACGCTTCTTCATAATGATGACAGTTTGATGATGACAGTACAGTATCATGCCTAGACAAACGCTTCTTCATAATGATGACAGTTTGATGATGACAGTACAGTATCATGCCTAGACAAACGCTTCTTCATAATGATGACAGTTTGATGATGACAGTACAGTATCATGCCTAGACAAACGCTTCTTCATAATGATGACAGTTTGATGATGACAGTACAGTATCATGCCTAGACAAACGCTTCTTCATAATGATGACAGTTTGATGATGACAGTACAGTATCATGCCTAGACAAACGCTTCTTCATAATGATGACAGTTTGATGATGACAGTACAGTATCATGCCTAGACAAACGCTTCTTCATAATGATGACAGTTTGATGATGACAGTACAGTATCATGCCTAGACAAACGCTTCTTCATAATGATGACAGTTTGATGATGACAGTACAGTATCATGCCTAGACAAACGCTTCTTCATAATGATGACAGTTTGATGATGACAGTACAGTATCATGCCTAGACAAACGCTTCTTCATAATGATGACAGTTTGGATGATGACAGTACAGTATCATGCCTAGACAAACGCTTCTTCATAATGATGACAGTTTGATGATGACAGTACAGTATCATGCCTAGACAAACGCTTCTTCATAATGATGACAGTTTGATGATGACAGTACAGTATCATGCCTAGACAAACGCTTCTTCATAATGATGACAGTTTGATGATGACAGTACAGTATCATGCCTAGACAAACGCTTCTTCATAATGATGACAGTTTGATGATGACAGTACAGTATCATGCCTAGACAAACGCTTCTTCATAATGATGACAGTTTGATGATGACAGTACAGTATCATGCCTAGACAAACGCTTCTTCATAATGATGACAGTTTGATGATGACAGTACAGTATCATGCCTAGACAAACGCTTCTTCATAATGATGACAGTTTGATGATGACAGTACAGTATCATGCCTAGACAAACGCTTCTTCATAATGATGACAGTTTGATGATGACAGTACAGTATCATGCCTAGACAAACGCTTCTTCATAATGATGACAGTTTGATGATGACAGTACAGTATCATGCCTAGACAAACGCTTCTTCATAATGATGACAGTTTGATGATGACAGTACAGTATCATGCCTAGACAAACGCTTCTTCATAATGATGACAGTTTGATGATGACAGTACAGTATCATGCCTAGACAAACGCTTCTTCATAATGATGACAGTTTGATGATGACAGTACAGTATCATGCCTAGACAAACGCTTCTTCATAATGATGACAGTTTGATGATGACAGTACAGTATCATGCCTAGACAAACGCTTCTTCATAATGATGACAGTTTGATGATGACAGTACAGTATCATGCCTAGACAAACGCTTCTTCATAATGATGACAGTTTGATGATGACAGTACAGTATCATGCCTAGACAAACGATTCTTCATAATGATGACAGTTTGATGATGACAGTACAGTATCATGCCTAGACAAACGCTTCTTCATAATGATGACAGTTTGATGATGACAGTACAGTATCATGCCTAGACAAACGCTTCTTCATAATGATGACAGCTTGATGATGACAGTACAGTATCATGCCTAGACAAACGCTTCTTCATAATGATGACAGCTTGATGATGACAGTACAGTATCATGCCTAGACAAACGCTTCTTCATAATGATGACAGTTTGATGATGACAGTACAGTATCATGCCTAGACAAACGCTTCTTCATAATGATGACAGTTTGGTGATGACAGTACAGTATCATGCCTAGACAAACGCTTCTTCATAATGATGACAGTTTGATGATGACAGTACAGTATCATGCCTAGACAAACGCTTCTTCATCATGCAACGAGCTGTCGAAGTCTCAACAGTCGACAGATAGTTGTAGTTTAAATGGTCTTTCATGTCCCGACAGTAGGCAGATGATCTAGCCACGGAGACCGGCCTCTGCCAGTGGATAATGTGTGTCAGGCATATCGTGCTCACCGCAACAATACAAACTTACCGAAAAGGCTTTAAATCTTTTCGGTCCTCTCACACTTTCCGAGTGAAAGCATCAATTTCAGAATATCTGCCTTTCTTATAGATCTCTAGCATAATTATTTTATTACATGGAATATTTACGTTTTCATAGTATGATGCAGTAATGTGTGCGAGTTGTATCTCAGACTCTCAAACCATAGGCAAAGCAGGGAAAACAACATATTATGTATCATGTATATTGAGCATAGCCTGCGATGGGTAGCGTTGTGATGTTCTGTTGTGATAATTTGGTGTGTCCAGTGTGTGCCGCGTGGTTAGACACCCGCTTCACACGCGTGATCCGGGACTGTTTCCGGATCCGGTCAAGGATATGCACTACTGACGAGCTCAAATGAGGGCGAAACTCGAGTATAGTGCTTCCATATTGACGTGGATGGGCCTTAGGTTCATACAGAATGCGATCGGCGTTGCCAGTAGTGGGTTGTGCTCAATATTTATATTATGTATCATTAAGCCGGGTTCACATACGAATGAAGGAATGGTTTTACAATAAGGACCTTAGATTATCATCTTCTCCAATCATTACTGAGTAGTTGCAGTTGATACAACAAATAAATAAGTCGACTAATTTTCCTGATATTAGTCTGTGGGTGATAGGGAGATCACATTTGCTAAGCCTGAATGAACGGAGGAAGTGTTGGTCAGTCCTTGCCTCACTTGGCGAGACGACGAACACAGGCGCCCAAGCCTAGCCCGACAACGCTGATGGCATGGCGTGGTCTTCTCATATAGAGGCAGAGAACAGATGGAACCGTGTAAACCATGTAGACTAGACATTTCTTGACAATTCAACATCGCACAGATCAGACCAAATAGGTCATTGCCCAGGATACTTATAATTGTAGAGTTGAACATCCACACACAACAGAATACATACATGCATACGCATACCTACCTTCCTACCTACCTACCAACCTACCTAACTAACTACCTACCTACATACCTAATTACAAACAGACAGACAGATACCTACCTACCTACCTACAGACACACAGACAGACAGACTATTTAGTTTAGTTTAGTCGACGGATCAACATCACGGCACATGGGAGTAACCCATAAGTGCTCCTTTCTACCCCTAACTCAAGCCTGAGTCCGGAGAATCTCAGCTCAGTGCACGAACTCCTTAGCACCGGGGGATCCGGGGATCCTGAAATACTTTGGTTAGATTTTTTAACTCGAAATTTTGTCCGGGCAGCGACGTTAGGCTGCTATTTTTCGATTTCTGTCTGCCAAGGGATTTATTACGTGCGCAACAATTCACATGGGCGTCCTATCTCACTACCCAGAGACCAAAGGAAATTGTTTTTTACTAGAAGTCCATGTGAAAAAAATCCCCGTCCTCACCGGGGTTTGAACCTCTGACCTCCAGCACTCGAGGCGTTCACAATACTTCGAGACCACCCCCCCCCCCCAATTCATACATGATGCATGCATGCGTGCATATGTGTACGTACGTACTTACTCACACACACACACACATACATACTCACACACACACACACACACACACACACACACACACACACGCACTCACACACACATATGGAATGCATTATTCATTTATATTAAATTATGATTTCTCTCTAGGTCTTGGGACGCCGACGTCATACTATCTGCCAAATTAGCGACTCCACCAGTTCGGCATTCTGTTAGTCCAGACCCTGCTTCCAAAGCCAAGCAATATAACTACGTCAGAAAGTTCTCCGTGGACATCTCTGCCCTACAGGCCCAGCTCCAGAACCCCAAGATCTGCAAAGACGCGCCGTTTCAGTCTGACATCGATATTTCAAGGAGACCAGTCTTAGAGAAACCAGAGCCTCCGAAACCTCTTTTACCACAGAAGCCACTGACTGGAGGATTCAGTGAGAAAGTTGACACATCGACAGAAAGGGCTGACCAGAAAATAGAGTCTCCTGGTGGGGGTGCCAACATCCCACCTCCTCCAGTCATTATGGTTTCCAATGATGACGCCCCTGCCAGTACTGTGGATACTGTGCAAGGTTCTGACCAAAGCGATACTGATGTTTTAAGTGAGACATTCCATGAACAGGTGAAACCAACCGCTAACGCAGGGAGCGTGAACCACAAGCCGAATTCACTCATATTCACAAAATCTACTGAAGATCACATTTCTCCAACATTAGAAAGCGCCACGAGTGATCACAGCAATGCCGAGTCAGACTTTCGCAAAATGTCGCGATTGACACTGCTCTTGAGTTTGACATTTGTGTTGCACTTGCTGCCGGTTCTGGCAATGGAAGTACTGAAGGCAACACTTAGTCTTGACGCATTCATCAACATCTCCACATGCACCATTGCTGTCTCCAGCGTCCAGACCATCGTCTACCCACACCTAATCATTTGCTGCGATGATGTGGTTCACCGAGCTATCCAGAAGGTGAAGAAGCGATCTCAGACTGTGTGCTGCTGTCGCAATGACTCCGATAGTCACAGTCAAGTAGAGGACAGTTCCAGTGTGAGTCAAGTATAAAGCGGAATATTTCAGTTTGTTAACGTGTAACAAAGACCACTGTGGACATAATGATGCTTTCATTCGTCACGAAAGGAATTATGTTTGTTGGACGAAGACACGGTTATATCTATTCATCGGATACTTTCCACGTCTCTTCTTTAGAGATCATCCAGTGAAAGCCCGATTTGAAAAATCAGCAGATCATAGTATGTTTTTTAAAGGAAGCCATTTGTAACGCTAACTGAAGAATCAGCCACATTGGTACACGTATATCCGGAAAGACCTCTTGTCCAGTTCGACTAAATGACATAACATTACACGTCTAAGTATCTCATTTATGTATTCCCATCAAGAAATTACTCGGTTGCCTCCATTTTTATGTTATTTGTATAATATACTGCACACATTCCCCCATAATCACACTGAAATCCGTGAACGTGTGCCAGCATGAAGACAAGATAGTATCGTTAACCACGTCGTTAAACTGTGTTACTTCAGCGCCACGGGCAACTTGTGTAGCGATTCTATAATTACATGGCGGTTAGTCAACAGATCTGTAACCACACTATTTTGAAACAGCAGACTGCCATTATCTTATACATTTTCCAGTCATATAATCATTGTATATTTATAGACGTGCAGTTCTGTAACTCGTTGGTACCTAGACAATAATAATTGACATTAATTTAATACCTACGGGTACAGTTTTTACAATCCGCTGATGCTATTGTTAGGTTGTGAACTGTTCGTCCTTCACATATTCTAGGACGCTTCATAATGTGGTGTGGCTAGTTCCATGTCTTATCTTCTTTCCTTCCCAGAAAATACTAAGAAAATTCTGAAGATTATCCCGTTCCCATTTTACTGAGTCCGGTTTCACCCCTTAGCCAAGTGCACGAAGGAACCCAGCCTGAGATGAGTACCAGAAAATGTCTTTTACCGTAAATGCGGCCTGCGTGATACTGACCATTCCTTTACAGGACGTCGCGACCATCCTCGGCATTTATTGGTTGTTCTAAGCAATTTTACGCTCAGTAATTTGCCATAGAGCAGTCGACGTGGCCGAAAGGATAAGAGCTCTCAATTTTCCAATGCACTGACAGCGGGGTGGCGGGATCAACCCCTGCACCGGTCAGTTGGGCTTCCACGTTGACTTCTCGTTCAGAAAGCAATGGCAAACTACACAAAGTAAATTTACCGAGATAATCAGTGTTGAGTCTGATCGCAACGTTCTGCTATGAACACGCACCATATTTTAGTTTGCCATTGATTTCTGAACGACGCGGGCCCATACCTTTGTGAAAATCAACGCAAAGCGATCTGCTCCCAAATCGCCTGCAGCAGACTTCGTAGCCGTTATGTCGGGATTGCGAGACCATGCACTAGCCGTGAACTACAGAGGCCAGCGTGTCTTGTGTGACGGCTTGACATTTACTCAATCCTTCTGACTAATTGCAGCGACAGCAATTGTCCTGCAGACACCTGTTAAGCAGTGTAATCGCAATGTCACTTGCGTTATATACATGTAACTAAGAAGCACCGTGCTACCGCAATGAGCTGTTCAATTTCATGCTGTTAACAATTTCAAGTACCATGTTTAACGCCATAAGGCCCATTGGGTATATGATGCGAGATCCGTATTTATATATATCGACATTCGGTAGGTGGTCTTGTCAAGTACCACACCATCGCTTTTACCTCCCAATATACGATATGGTCCACTTTTTAGGATAGGTCGACCTGAGTAAACAAAGTCTCAAAGAATGATATCCATGATAGTTGCCGGGGGTCGTTGGTGGACGTGATGCTGTTAATTATTGTTTAACTGGTCCATTCCCAGACAGGTTTAACGTGAACTCATTTAATCCTAATTGGATTTACTCCATAGTAATACATGTTTGAGCCTAAAGGGATTAAAGTAATATTGCCACACTCTATATTAATTAATGTTTGAGCCTAAAGGGGTTAACGTAATATTGCCATATTCTATATTAATAAATGTTTGAGCTCAAAGGAGTTAAAGTAATATTGCCATACTCTATATTAATGAAAGTTTGAGCCTAAAAGAGTTAAAGTAATATTGCCATACTCTATACTAATGAATGTTTGAGTCTAAAGGGATTAAAGTAATATTGCCATACTCTACATCAGGGAATGTTTGAGTCCAAAGGGGTTAAAGTAACATTGCCATACTCTATACTAATGAATGTTTGAGTTCAAAGGGGTTAAAGTAACAATGCCATACTCTATACTAATGAATGTTTGAGTCTAATAGGTGAAATAATATAACAATGTCCAGTACTAATTCATGCTTGAGCCTAAAGTAGTTTAAATGTCATCACTATGGGACAGTAGATCATTAAAGTATCAACGGCTGTAGAATTGGTTTTACTGCAACAAGATGAGACACCAGAAGTTAAGACAAGCACATAGAACCAATAACTGCCTGGTAAATTGCTAGGTAGCGGGCGCGTAAGCGAAGTTGCTGGCGAACTGCTCTGATAATGCCAGGAGCACGTTATTACCCGGTTTCGACGCCTGGGATCGTCGCCCACGATAATGAGGCAAAAGCTGGCCACCCATTCCTTCTTGCACTCAAGCCTACAAAATGTGATGGCGCTGTCACATCACAGATACATGGCACTGGATTGCTTCGGGGCAATTTGTAATAAAAATTTTGCACTTTATTCAGTTGATGTAAAATAATAACTGTCTGGCTCTAAAGATGTGACAGCAATGCGTTTATGGAATGACAGGAAGCCACCAGCAAGTCAAATAATATGTGTCTGGCTCTAAAGATGCTCTTTTTGGAATAGCTATCGATTGGGTCATGCGCAAATGCACAAACAACACAAATATGGGTATCCATTGGGTTGACAAAATTCTAGAAGACCTGGACTTTGCCGACGACATAGTGCTTTTGAGTTCAACACACCCGGATGCCCAAGAGAAAATAAACCACCTCCAAAATGTTTCAGGGCAAATTGGTCTCCAAATTAACACCACAAAAACAAAGACTATTGATCTTACCAACAGTTCAGATGACACCAAATTGAACAGCTACGTTCTTGAAAAAGTCAATAGCTTCACATACCTAGGAAGCAAAATGACATCTACAGGGGACTCAACACCAGAAATATCATATAGAATCGCACTGGCATCTAGTGCCTTCAATAAACTGTCAAACATCTGGAAGTCAAAGACACTCAGCAAACACACAACACTTAAAATCTTCAACTCTTGTGTGATTCCAGTGTTAACGTATGGATGTGAAAGTTGGAAATCAACGGTAGCTTTAGATAAAAAAAATAGACAATTTTGAGAACAAATGTCTTAGAAGACTTCTAAACATCCACTGGACAGACTTCAGAACCAATTCGCAAATAAGACAAGAGACTAAGCAAGATACAGTATCCAATTTCATAAGAAGACGCCGTTGGAACTACATCGGCCATGTACTCAGAATGGACAAGACAAGACTCCCCTACCAAGCCCTCATATGGTCACCGGTAGGGAAAAGAAAACGGGGAAGACCAAGAGAGACCCTGCTTAGAACCATCATTAGAGAAGGCTCATTCAATGGCCAAGTAAATATCCAAGATCTACAACAGGTAGCAGCGAACCGCCAGGCATGGAGAGACAGGACTTCTGCCCTATGCGCCGCCTTAGGCTCAAGAGGAAAGACTAACTAGACTAACTAACTCTAAAGATGTGACAGCAATGCGTTTATGGAATGACAGGAAGCCACCAGCAAGTCAAATAATATGTGTTTGGCTCTAAAGATGTGACAGCAATGCGTTTATGTGATGACAGGAAGCCACCAGCAAGTAAAGTACTACATGCGTATGGCAGAAGCAGTTAAATCATATCTACAGATAGGCACCTTCGATCACATAATACTGGCATATGTGCCATAGACTGAAGGATAACAGACAGCAAAACTGCACCGTTGTAAATCATTGAGTGCAGAAGTCTCACTATCAGTATTATAATGGAGGCTTGCTGTGAAGCTAGCATATATGATCTAGGACCGTTGCAGCAGAAACAAACATTCAAGGACATTTCTGGCATTGAGTAACATCAACACCGTGCTACATATTAATCATGATGCAAATCTGGCCTGTAGCACTATATCGTTCTAAAACATGGACACTAAAATGAACCTCTGTGGTTCTTTAGATGTAGTGTTATAGAAGGATTCCAAAAGTGAGATGGACAGAAACCGAAGGATAGGAATACATTCTTTCAGACATTGGAATAATGGACAACTATTGAAAATGTAAATAATGAAGACACAAACAGTATATTGCATTATGTATTGCCTGGCATTTTATGCTGATCCCGTCAGGTGCATTCTAAATGTTAATTAAATTCAATAAATAATGAAGTAACGTAATGAATCCTTTTAGCCGAAAAACGCCTTATATGATTCAATGTCACCACCGCAGTTTTAAAGAGACTGTCGTATTCTTGGCTTATATAATTGTCTTTTACCCGGGTGAATAAGGTTAAAGGAAGTCATGACACTACTTCAAAATATGTTGAACTTTATTCTGTTGTTCATTATTCAATCTCACGATGAGAAAGCATTGATGTGAACTATTGAACATGTTATGAAAACGTAGACAATATTAGTTTAGTCACAAAATGAGACAACGATTTCTCATTCATTCATTCATTCAGTATTTGCAGAACCTCGCTCCCATAACAACCTTCCGGAAAGCTTCTCGATCATAAGCAAGATGTCCCGCGTCCGATACACCCATCTGTAGATCATCCACCACATCCTGCACCCATCTTCTCTTTGGCCTTCCTCTTCCTCTCTTCCCAGGCATATACCCCTCCATAGTTCTCTCCAAGCTCTCGTGAAGTTTCAAGTGACCAAAATATTTCAATTTTCTTTGTTTTATCGTCTTTTTGCTACTGAAAATACCAGAGGAAAAATGCATGGTTAAGGAAACAAGGGACCGTATAAGAAACAACGCCATCAAACAAGCGTGCGAGGATATTGGGTTTCAGATTAACAACATTGAGCTGGTGACAGTTACTAGGAACAGGGGACAAAAGCGTGACATGATGAAATGGCGTCACCGCCAGGCTTTCTAACCTGTTTTTGACGATGCTTGTGATTATTTGTGTGATATTCTGATCTGAGTGACAGGGAGGGGGAGTCACAGGGAGGGGGAGTCACAGAGAGGGGAGTCACAGGGAGGGGGAGTCACAGGGAGGGGGAGTTACAGGGAAGAATATATAACGTTAGACAGAAGTCAGCATGACCAAATGGATAAGTGCGCTCGTTATTAAAATTCCGATATGCTGATGTCGACGCAGTGGGTTCAACCCCCACACCGGTCAGTTGAACTAAAATGATGACTTCTCGTTCTTGCATTCGGAACGTATAATGACAAGTATCTCAGAAATAGGAGTTGACGAGGGACACTGGTAATAAGGAAAGCCAATTCACACGCAAGAATCAGTCCAGTGCACTAGGAGCATGTGTATGGACTACGCTTGAGTTCAAAGCGAGCTAACAAAAAAAACCGTTAGGCATAAGTAAAGGACCGTTTACACGCCTTGGTGAAAGTTGATTGCATGGTGCAATGACACTATTGTTACAGAACAGTGGGAACTCGGTGAGTTGTGTGGTCATTATTGCGCCGGCTTCCTTTACTTCTCTTGATATCGCTGGGTACCTATAGGCGGGGTCGACCTGGCAGTCAGGACAATTTAAAAACAAACACCTCGATGAGGATTCGAACCATGGCCACCTAGAAGGCAGGCAAGTGTGCTGGCCTTTAACCTGCGCGTTTCCCAGTATCAAGCATCGACATGTGAAATATGTTACTTCAATAGTCTACCTCAAAAAGATGTGTCTGAATGTGAAACAAAATATAGCGATATCACCACCACCATCATCATCATCGTTATCATAATTATCATCATTATAATTATCACCATCATCATTGTCATCATCAGGTACCCTGCCAAGAAGCTTTGGCGTTCAAGTATCTCTACAGATCTTGCTCTATGGTGTTCTGGATAAATTCTCGTCATGATATTCCTCCATGCCTCTTTTGTATACGTAAAGCATCTTTGCCATGGGTCTGCCATTGCTTCTTCCATCACTGAGTCGCTGTGATGTTATCTAACGCCCATGTTCTCTTTACAAGGCCAAATGTCCATGACACATCACGCATTGGTTCGGATTCAAAGAGTTAATAATTCAACATTTCTGACTGAAATGCATACACTTCGATGCTGCGTGATTATACTGTGTATGCGTGTATGTGATTGCTATTTGAGTACAAGAAATACAACTGATTCACGTATTGCTTCCACACTTTTCTGCACAAGTTTGAGGATAATCCAGCTTAGTTCATATCAGGTACGTTAAAGTCTGCCTAAGTGGCGCAGTAGTTAGTGCCACGTCTTTCCAGAGTCGACTCTAGTAGTTGCAGTGTATGGCATGTTTATGTACGTCGACTCGGCAAACCTAGCTCCTACATTGGTGCTGAATAATTTTCCGATTTGTGTTAAAAGAATTTATATAACCACCCTAATTTACTATGCCATGGTCTACAATCCACGGGATTATCTTCAATCGTGACTAAGCGTTAACAGATAGCATAAACCAGTGCCAGGAGTAACAAGCGAGAGAAACTAAACAGACATTCAATGTATTCTGCTACAGGTAAGTCAATTATGCATCAGATAAACATTAAGGTGCGTGTGTTCTGGTTACGACGTTGCGCTGACAATTGATTGAGCTCGGTCGGACAAAGGCTCGATATCAGCTCTCGACGTTTGCTTGGAGTTGGACAGACTAGGACCTCTTTATCTGTCAATCAGACCTACAAAGTGTGATGAATATAACACTTGGTATACCCACAACAGGCTTCTTTAACGCGACGTGCTATTCATGTTTACCATGAAGGTATAGTTCGTGTACACAATGTTAAAGATATACCACTATTGCTCGTGTACACAATGTTAAAGATATACTATTATTGCTCGTGCACACAATGTTAAAGATATACTATTATTGCTCGTGTACACAATGTTAAAGATATACTATTATTGCTCGTGCACACAATGTTAAAGATATACTATTATTGCTCGTGTACACAATGTTAAAGATATACTACTATTGCTCTCCGCTCACCAACGGAGGGAATCACTAGCCATCTATCTATTCCTCCGTGCACTCGCCTACGGAATATATTGATCTTGACACGTCACAATCCCATATCACTATCCTGCTGCGAGTTTGGTTTTGTTTACTCTTGGTTTATGTTTTAACTGTGTAATTGTATCATTGTATAAGGCTACATGGGGTAATTATCATATGTATATGCAAGATGTGCATGAAAGCATATTCATATTTGTGAATATATTAAAGGTCAGGTGCAGTATCGCGTGTACGTAAAATTTTACAGTGAAAGGTAGAGGGCGAAGAGGTTGGCCGGCACTGCTACAATGTCAGAAGGTCAATCAATAGAGCCGACTTCATGAAAGTCCTTAGAGTCCAACCGAAATGAGGACCTTCAGCTGAATGAATCGGCTTCAGTGGCCAGAATACAAGCCTGGGATTTAACATCGGTGTGGTCAGACAAAGAGCAGCAAGACACTGGGCACGTGAAGCTTGTGAATCAACACGACTGGCACAGTCAGTTGCAGAACCTTGGTGGATTTACTACGCAGAAGATGGGGAAATCACTGGATGTGACTGCATTGCAATAGTGATAACACTAGTCAACAAATTTTCAAAAGTGATTTGCATCAGAATTTAAATAACAATTTCTTATTGATTTTGACATGCTGATTTCGAATATCATAATGCAATTCACCAATTGGCTCTGTTTTTAAATGTTTAATTGATGAATTTACATTACAGTAATACAAATAATACATGCTAGTTTAATTCTCTGGGGTGAACAGTTAGTCTTTCTACTGTAGCATTATAAAAATGGTGGCTACATACTCAATTAATTGATATTTTAATATTAAGTGATAGAAAAAATGTTTTAAAAAAAACATATTTAAAGTTCACATATAATGTTTTAAAAAGGCACATTTGAACTCATTCGTCATTATTCAGTCGCTGTTCGAACTCTCTTTGCTTGCTTCTTGTAGTCAATTGATGAGGTGTCCCTTGTCACGGCCCATCAGTAATCAGAAAGCATTGAAGGGCTCCAATTGCCTTGATACCTTGCTTCCATAGCAGCAATGTACATGGTCATCACCGACAGCTCCACAGTTTGACGTAAATAAATCCAGATGAGAATCCAGAAAATTAGTTTTCAAAGACACGTTCCAGCGAAGACTCTTATACTTCAGGAGGATATTTTCTACAGTTTCATTGTAATTAACAGATTTGTTGTTTTCAAGACAATTGTCCACCGCTGACTTTGATACTAGCCATACGCCTTTTTCCTTCCGATGCAAAGCGCAAAGAAACTCGTCATTATGAAGAAGTTTTCGAAGCCGTGGACCAACAAATACTTCCTCTCTTATTTTAGCTTCACTTAGTATTGGAAATTTTCTGGTGAGGTATTTGAAGCCTCATCTGTTTTCTCCATTGCTTTGACAAAGTTTTTCATGAGACCCAGCTTAATGTACAAAGGTGGCAACAATATCTTGCTAGTGTCGATAAGTGCTGGTTCTCAACGTTCTTACTGCCAGGCTGCAATGACTGCCTTATTGGCCAATGTCTTCAGGTGTAATGGTCAATTCATGCACGGCTATCCCACTCACAAAGAAAGCAGCAGTACTTGGTGTATCCACCCTATAGTCAAGGCAAAAGAGCGACCACTTTTAAGTCACCGCAGCGGTTGCGTCATATATATATATATATATATATATATATATATATATATATATATATATATATATATATATATATATATACAGTGACCGTAATTACATAAACTAGTAGCATTTTTCTTGAAAACTAAAGCCAATTAGCATGTTCAGGTGTCATTTTCTCTTTTAGCACACCAAAATCATATCCGGTACATTTTGGTTGTTGACTAGTGTAGTTAAAAATGATCTAAATTAGAAGTGAATGTTGTAACGCTGCTAACTGCAGTGAGAAAAATAGTGTTAAAGTGTTATATAGAACCTATAGTGTTATAGAAACACCCAATGGCAGTGGAAATGTGGTTTATAGAAGATACGCAAAGAATACCATGGTGGGCAGATTTTCGAGAAATAAAATGACATAATGTGAGAGTAATTCGGCAGTCAAGAACTTTTGTCTTTGTTGTGAGGATAAACTTGATGACAACAGGCAAACAGGACTGGAACTGTGCAAGGGATAGACAAAAAGATAACATAACTGGCTGGCTTTGTCACATTACATAATCAGGACGGAAAGAACACCCTGTGTATAGATCTTTGTTCCCCTTTACAACGACTTATATGTCAGCACATCGGTGAAAGCATTGCAAACAATTATCGCTTAATCTTTACCAGTAAATGAAAGCTCTCAGAGACGAATCCCGCACAGAATATTGAGTTCGTTGGGAGATGCAGAAGGGGTAGCGTCTCATGTGTGTATACGAAGACAAAAGATTAAATCATGTAAATTTTCTCTTGTACTACAGAGTTAACAATGGAATACCGTCTACTATATATATATATATATAACATTTCATCTCTCTCTCTCTCTATCGCTCTCTCTCTCTCTCTCTCTCTCTCTCTCTCTCTCTCTCTCTCTCTCTCTCTCTCTCTCTCCCTCTCCCCTCTCTGATATTTAATGAGAACGACTGATTGTGTAGGATACTTTTCATTTCCTGAAATGCAGCTTTTGTTTGGCCAATACTGATTGTAATTTCTCTCTCTCTCTCTCTCTCTCTCTCTCTCTCTCTCTCTCTCTCTCTCTCTCTCTCTCTCTCTCTCTCTCTCTCTCTCTCACCCCCTCTCTAGACATGTGTGTGTGTCTGTGGATAAAAGAACTACATTCAGTCCACTGTTATGTGTCACTGCAAGGTTAAACGTAATTTAGAACCGTAGTGACAGTGATTAGTTAGCATGTTTCTTTGCCGAAACATTGTCTCGAGGTCAGCCTCCCAACTAGTACGGCTATGAGGTCGAGCCAGGATCAAGAACTGCATAACGTATACTTTTCTGGGATTTGTCTGGAAGGAATGGCGGCGAAAAAGGAAAATGACCGCCGCACTTCATTATGGAACATGTGAAGGCCTATACTTACATGTAACTGCAAATATCCACCATTATATTATAACCTGATGTGTGTGGACACGGAGTGATGCATGTTGTCTCTGCCAGCTTGTAATTCACATGACGCCGCAATCAATTCCAGCAAAAATTAGCTGTTTGTTATTTTCTCGGCAATTTTACAGATGGTAGTTTATAACTTGTGTATTTTAGGTTAAATGAAAGGTACATTTTAACTTCTGTATAGTTTGGTTTATAACAGGTAAAACGTAACTGTGTATGTTAGGTTAAATATAATATACAATGTAACGTGCGTCTGGTTACACAAGAGGTACAACCGTGACGTATGTATCTAGGTTAAATATCAGGTACAGTATTCATTGTGTAAAGTCAGGTAAAATAAAAGACACCTTTTTAACGACATTAAACATATTGCGCCTGTGGTGCTAACCCCATATGTCACTTAGTCCAGTCGGTGTAATGTGGTCATTATCACCGGCCGCGTTTATTTCCCGAGACACTTACTAGTACGAATTTTAGGCTGGTTAAACCTGGCAGCCCAGATCAATGATGCGATATCGAACCTATGACCCGGTATGCAAACCTAATGGTAATTGTGTATGTAAGGTAAATATAGGGTACAATGTAAGGTGCGTATCATCGATTACATATCAGGTACAACTATAGCTTGTATATTTATGGATAACTATGAAGTGTAGCTTATTGTGAGAACAAGACCATTACCAATGAACCAAGATGTTAAGAAAAGATGCTGTCGCCAGATAAGTCATAATGAGAAAACGTGAAAGAAGCATAACTGTAAAGATCTCTGGAATCTACAGGGCTAAAGAAACGGAGGAACACATAGAAACACGCAGAATAGAGAAGTAGAAACAAAAATGAATAATATGGGGAAGACATGAAGAAGCTGCGTGGGTTAGCTAAGGATAGAAGGGCTTGGACTGAGCTGGTTGAGGGTTTATGTCCAATGTGAGGATAAAGTGTAAAAGAAGAAGAGGTATGAAGTGTAACATAACTTGTGTATCACTGGTTGCATATACGTCAAGTTTCCCCAATATGGGGATATAGTGTAAAGGAAGATGAGGTATGAAGTGTAACATAACTTGTGTATCACTGGTTGCATATACGTCAAGTTTTCGCAATGTGGGAATAAAATGTGAAAGAAGAAGAGGTATGCAGTGTAACATAACTTGTGTATCATTGGTTGCATATACGTCAAGTTTCCCCAGTGTGGGGATAAAGTATGAAAAAAGAAGAGGTATGCAGTGTAACATAACTTGTGTATCATTGGTTGCATATACGTCAAGTTTCCCCAGTGTGGGGATAAAGTATGAAAGAAGAAGAGGTATGCAGTTTAACATAACTTGTGTATCATTGGTTGCATATACGTCAAGTTTCCCCAGTGTGGGGATAAAGTATGAAAGAAGAAGAGGTATGCAGTGTAACATAACTTGTGTATCATTGGTTGCATATACGTCAAGTTTCCCCAGTGTGGGGATAAAGTATGAAAGAAGAAGAGGTATGCAGTGTAACATAACTTGTGTATCATTGGTTGCATATACGTCAAGTTTCCCCAGTGTGGGGATAAAGTATGAAAGAAGAAGAGGTATGCAGTGTAACATAACTTGTGTATCACTGGTTGCATATACGTCAAGTTTCCCGATGCTGCTACCAGGTGTTCTGCTATCACACTAGATATACTTGAAGAGTGCCTCATGGTGATGACCGATAACATCACAATTGTAAACACTGCGTGACGCGCCTGCAACTGGCTGTTATTATTGACTACACGCTCGCACAATAAGCATATATTAGATCGGCCTGAGCTATTTCCTCCCATACAAGGTGACACGTCAGGCTTCTAACTGATGATCATGAAGATTGTCAGCTGTGGACATGGTGTTAATAGTATGCCTATTCATAACCTGCACGGCGACATACCACGCTAAGTGGCACAACAATCAGTTGCCGATCACTACCAAACGGGAATATTTCGTTTATATGATTTGATTAATTTTTTTTATTGTTGTGTGTTTGTCTGTTATTACTTTACCACATCATTTACATTTCATCTCACTCATGCGAATGGTGTTTGTATTCATATTATTCATTTGTTTTAATATCACAGTATCTACCTTGCCTAACTCAGCTTGTGTCCTAACATTCCATGTTCCCCCTTTAAACGTATTATTTAAGTTTTTCAATCAGTAGCTTTATGATGGTCTGTTCCAGAAGAAATGGTCACCGCTAATTAGATGTTTTGTCACATAGAAAATGTACACCAGCAATTAAAGCATATATCCGAGAGAGGACGTGCACAGACAAAGAGAAATGTTGTCACATAGAAAATGGACACCGTCAAGTTAATCATGTATCTGAGAGAAGATCTGCACAAAGAGACATTTTGTCACACAGTACATGGCACTGCCAAGTAGATTTCTGGTCAGAGAGGACATGCACACCACCAAATATGAAATACAAACAGTTTGGTATGTGTAGCTCCTGCGCCATACTTACAACGGACTCCATAAAGGTGAACTTAAGTCACAAAGTCAAAATCTCTCTCTCTCTCTCTCTCTCTCTCTCTCTCTCTCTCTCTCTCTCTCTCTCTCTCTCTCTCTCTCTCTCTCTCTCTCTCTCTCTCTCTCTCTCTCTCTCTCTCTCTCTCCCCCCCCCCAAAAAAAAGAGAGAGACAGTCACAAATATGTTGTAATAAAATAATAAAATTAAAATAATTATTCCAGGGCACAAGAAACGTACGTTTCGATTCTATAAATCTCCGCCAGGGACGGGACAAAACAAACATATATTTAAAAAACATACAATTATAAAATAATAGTAAAACATAACTCCTTCGTGGTTAGTATGTATCATCGCAGGGGTTTACATGCCCAACTGTTTGTATTTCATATTGTTATATCCTGCTGCAGCCGTTGCTTATATTAATTAACACTAGCAACTAGATCGCATTTCAGTGCCGCGATGTGTACTACCTCGCAGTTATTGTCTCAGACAGATGATGGAAACTGCCAAATAGATCTCTTGTCGGAGAGGAGATCACGACTGCAGTGTCTATCTCTTGTCAGGAAGGAAATGGGCTCTGTCAAACAAATCGTTTGTTACAGACTAGATGTATACCCCACACCGATCTCATGTTTTGTGAAGGACTAGGGAAGACCGAGTATTTATACTCACAGTCCACTACTTGGGTTGACTGGATTTATGTTACTATATTTATTTGTATTTGTTTGTTATATAGAATTGCACCATACCATGTATGTGTGGAAGGGATGGTCATTTCTTAACCAGTGTCAAAAATATGAGCTGAATGACTTGTGTGTGGCACGCTAAACCTGGGAGAATAATGTCATATGCATACGATGATAAGCGTAAAAAAAGATGCCATTTACGAAATCACGTTAAAACGTTAAACATAATATTTTGGAATATATTAAGGAAACCATGCAGAGCAATTTACTTGTGCTTAAAAGATTAAATGTAGGGAACAATTCCATCTTTTCATGTAATTTACCATTTAAAATATAACGCCTTGTACATTTAAAATTAAACGTTACATTGTGACTCTGATGGTGATGAGGGCATATTCCTTTGAGCAGTGAGTAGGTAGCACTTGGCAGTCCACTGTCTTTGTGACTACAGTGCAGGTCCTCCTCAATTATGACTGCGAAGTGAGGAATGTAATGTTTATTGTAGAGTGAAGGGATAGCAGTTTTCGTTGCCGACAAGGTAAACATGCACAATATAGCAGTAGATATGCAATTGATTCGTAAAGCTGAACCCATTTGCCTACAATAGGGTTCACGCAGTGAAACTATTATATTCAGGTGTTTATTGATTGGCCTGCCCTCAGCTGGAAGATTAGGCTTTGTTTATTTTTTTATTGTCTTTAGCAGTTTAACTGGGTCTTGCTAGTTTGATTTTTCGTGATGTTTGAAGAGTAAGTGACTTGTTTGCCATGCTACCCACTGGTTCAGTCATTCTTGTCTTGGCAGGCCTGTTTTGTTAGCAGCCTTGTCTTGTTGGCAGGCTTATCTTGTTGGCAGGTTTGTCTTGTTGGCAGCCTTGTCTTGCTGGCAGGCGTATCTTGTTGGCAGGTATGTCTTGTTGGCAGGCGTGTCTTGTTGGCAGGCGTATCTTGTTGGCAAGCGTGTCCTGTTTGCAGGCTTGTCTTGTCGGCAGGCTTGTCGTGTTGGCAGGCGTGTCTTGTCGGCAGGCTTGTCTTCTTGGCAGGCTTGTCTCCTTGGGAGGCTTGTCTTCTTGGGAGGCTTGTCTTCTTGGCAGGCTTGTAGTGTAGTGCTTCATGGTCAATTAGAAAGTGATACTCATTGTTTGGGCATGGTATCGGCTATTCCTTGCCAAATGGCGCAGGCAGTTTTATCTCTCGGCATATCTCGATCCTGGATGTTCTGGATCAGTCTGTTGATGATAGTTCTTCATACCACCGTCTTAACCCACCCAGGATAGGGTCTCTCATTCTGCCTCTTCTACTGCTGATTTTTTTTTGTTTTTCAGTTGTCACGATGTTCTAAAATTTCAGGCTTCTAATTATAGGATCAAAGGACACTGTCGCCTTTCTTATTGTTGCCTATCCGGTACTGATTTGACTTGCTCCTTCCAAGCAATCGTTATGACTTACTCTGGCAGTCCAAAGTGTTCTCAACAGTCATCTCAGAAACCATATCTCCGCTACCCTAAGCTATTTCTAATTTGTTCATTCACATTCCATGATTCTCTGCCATGCAGTAGAACAGGTTTAAATAGCATTTCAGTGCTAGCAGGTGAACAGTCTACTGATGTTATAAACTTAAGGGAACAGTTTGTTCTCTTTCTGACTTGCGGATTTTAAGTCTAAAAATGTAAGAATATGTCCACGTGCAATACTGCTACTTTTAAACGCTAAGCTGAAGGCCTTAAGTTTTGGATAATTAAAGATAGTTCCAAGGCAGAAATTGTTAGAGAATGAAGTATTAAGCTTGGGCATAATATAGATTACAGAATATTAGGTAAGTTGGCCACTATCCTTGCTCGTAATCTTTCACTCACAGACAATTCCCAACAGACCCTGACAATTATCTGGTACCCATTTTTATGAAGCTGTGTCAGCCCCACAGCCCGAGTGGTCGGACAAAACTGATCGTGCCTCTGCTGTGGATGGACCCGGACCCTATCTAGGCAATCAAGCGCACTAACCACTACACCATCGCGGCTCTATCGGCTAAAGGTGACCTACAATGTCACGCGTCATTGGTTTAGGTTATAAGCAAGGTAGCGGTCGCGTTGGTGTCATGGTTAGAACGTTACTCTGATAATGGCATGAGAGCGGCCGGACGAGAGTTTTATGCCAGCTCTTGACGTTCGCTACGATAAAAAATACAGGGTGTATTTTTAATAACTATGCAGTGTTTGAAAATATTGCCGTTCCAAGTTTTGTATTTACCTAATTTATTGCATGAATTTTACAGAGGGTGAATACAAAACTTGGAACGGCAATATTTTCAAACACTACAGTCATTAAAAATACACCCTATAGCTGCTTCTCTGTACACTCAGACCTACAAAATGTGTTGGCCTTTATACTTCACATGGCTACAGTAGGTTCACGGTGTTGGCCCTTATACTTCACATGGCTACAGTAGGTTCACGGTGTTGGCCCTTATACTTCACATGGCTACAGTAGGTTCACGCTACAGAAGTTGCGAACAAGGTCATCTGCTTACAGATGATTAATCATAGTTTTCCATTTTATTTATGACTTGATGTAGGGTGCCATTTAGTGTGTTTATAATATTAAACATAATTTACGATATCGTTCTTCTATGTGCTGTTTACAGTACAGAACAATCTCGTTTTTATGTAGAAGGTTAAATGTAATTAAACGTTATTTGTTTTTATATGGTTAAATGTAAATTACAATGTCATTTCTGTATGTAACGCTAAATGTACAATAAATGTATGAATTAAAAATTAAGTGTGGCTTAGCGTGTCATTTATTCACATAAGGTTTAAGCCTTACGATTAATTTCTTGGACTGCCAGAGTAACTAACAACGATTGCACGAAAGAGGCTAATGAAACTATAACACTATATACAGTAACAAGAAAGAGACAAACAGCTTTCTTTGGTAATATGATGAGAGGAGAGGCATTGGAAAACATCGTGACAACAGGTAAGATCGAGGGGAAGAGAGGCAGAGGCAAACCAAGAGAAATGATGCTGGATGGATTGAGACAGTGGCATGGAGGAATATCAGCAGCAGAGTTGATCCAGAACACCAAAGACCGAGATCTGTGGAGAGCCATGAACGCCTACGCCAGCTGGCAGGGCACTTGATGATGATGATGAAGGTTAAAGCTAAATCCAAGATACATTACGCTTTGCGTGCAGTGGATTATACCATATATGCAATAGGATTCCTAATGAGTAAACTGTGTTTGTGTGAGTGTTGTCATAGGTAAAGAAGGACGGACATACCCGGATGGTTTGCCAAATTGCACGACGGGGACGCGAACGCAGACAAGATCTGTGAATGGTGATCATATGAGACACGAAAACATTATCGTCTACGTTTATCGGTTTGGTTCGTGATGGTGATGATGATGATGATGAAATGTCCTTTTAATTATTATGTCATCATGGAAATATGACTCATGTCTACATTTGCATCACAGAATGACACGAGGCAATATGGTATGTTTAAACATACCCCGAAATGTCATTTGTATGTCTAAGATTAAACTTCGGGTAGAGTTCTCTGTGGGCATAATATCAAGCATAGTTTATACAGCTATTATTTCATATCATCATTATTAAATGCCTTGTTAACCGGCATGAGTGATGATGCTTCTCCATATCTCGCGATCTCCAACATAATATATCATTTCGTGTACTGACACATTTCCGTGATATCACGGCAGGCTGGAAAGAATTGTGTTTTGTTGTCTTCTCTTTATCTCCCCCATCCTCTCTCTCTCTTTCTCGCTCTCTCTCTCTCGCTCTCTCTCTCTCTCTCTCTCTCTCTCTCTCTCTCTCTCTCTCTCTCTCTCTCTCTCTCTTTCTCTATCAGTTGCCACATGTTCCAGCTCTGATATTCTCATGAAGTAGCCAAAGACTGACGACTGTCTCTTCCGCATGTTTGTGATCAGCTGTCTTTGCTGTGCTAATCTCTGATAGCCTGTGTGATAGCTACATCGGCCCCGAGGTCATACTGTTCAGGAAGAGTCCTGCCACTACTGCGCACTGAACGACTGTGTTTGTAGTTAAATGCATTACAACAACATGCTGAATTGGCAGAACAAATGTCACGTTGCCAAACTACGACGTATGGCACCTGTTTTAGGCTGGATCGACGTGCAAGCCCAGATCAATTAAAATACAAAATAGACTCGGTGGGGATTTGAACGCATGGCTATGGGAGCGTCAGATAAGTGTGCAGGACACTATGCTACGGCAGTTCTCCTGTCGACTAAGTAATAACTGGAACAATTGGACACATCTGCTCATGAGCAGAGGTGAGCATTCACTTGTGCCGACAGTCAGCAACTAATGTCAACACCGAAGTTCACAAACCATGCATGTGGGCGTGGAAAACAGAGGGAAACCAGCACATTATATTTCCAAGAATATCTTATAAGCATCTCACAAATCTGAAATAACGGAGTGCCATTTTCTGAACCTACTTACCAGTCTTCGGGCTGAATAACCTCAAGCGCATTAAATATTCCCATTATCCTCTACAAGATTAAAGACGACACAAGTGAATTGTAGATGGTTTTAAATATTTGATGTAAACAGTGTTTGGTCTTTTTCTGTCTGTGATTTTATTTATACTCTTGTGCAATCAGAGTGAACGTGAAACCCTTTCGGGAACTTGTTTTCCTCGTTGGCCTTGAAATGACTGCCTGTGTCATTCATGTTTACAAAGAAACGTGATAGTTGCATACATTCGCCGAAATAATCCGTTCCATCACGATGTCTTACTGGGACTATTTTAACTCCTCTTGTCAATATCATCATCATCATGTGCTATGCCGATAAGCGTAGGCGGTTATGTTTCGTCATCTCACACGATCACCAGAGTTGTAGATCAGCTGTGTGTTTTGGTCTCGACCATACCACGTGGCCAAGCCATCCAGGTATTTACTTCTCTGCCTTCCCCTTTTTATCTCCCCCCTCATTCTTGCCAGTTATCACCAAGTTCTCCAGTTTATTTATTCTCATAACGTGTCCAAAAACTGTGCCGGTCTACGTCTAATTTCTCTAATCAGTTTAGGATTTTCAGTTGTTTCTTGTGGGACTTGGTCGTTGTTTTTCTGACTGTTTTCCTCACCTTTTGTCAACACTTGTGATAATTATCATGTTGTTCTTAGGTTTTCTGTTTTAAAACTTTGGCAGGACAGCGGTTGCCTCGTACCTACTCTTGGCGTAGTGCAATTGACAAGGGATTATTAATGTGGACAACGTTCATAGTGGTCCTTCTGTTTTTCACCCTTGTCCATGAAGGCTAGCAATATGTTACACTGCCCAGGGTTTCGTAGGAGCATAACAATATTGGGTGTCTCTGGAACAAATGCCTTCAGATTATTTCTCACAATTAGATTTGACCATGGGTACTTTTCAAGTTAGAGTGAAATTACTCATCTCATCATGTTCCTCTTGTACCTTGCGGTGTCGAGGTGAAGTATAAACATCGTGAGAGTGCCCGATTATGGGCTTCATATATTGACATTCCCATGGATTGTGCTATTCCCTCCGTCCAACGGTTACGTGGTCGGCCTCTTCCTCTGTTTCCATCTGGTCTGCACATCATTGCTTGTTGTGGCATGCTGTTGACTGGTAACCTACTTGCATGGCCAAACCATTTGACTTGCTGCTTTCCAATAAATTCCAGTGCTACTTTAACCCCCACTCTAGTCCTGATCCCTCCATCTCTGATCCTATCTCTTCTCGATACGTTGAACACCCATCTCAGGACCCTCATTTCTGTTGTTGCGACTTTTCTTTTCTCCCCTTCTGTCACCGTCCAGATTCGGCATTGGCAGCACAGAATTGGCAGGGAAACTGTGCTGCAAAGTGCTTTCTTAGTAGTTATTAATACATGTCTGCTCTTTAGCACTGGTGCCACTTATCCAATGAGTTGATTTGCCCCTTTGCACCTATTCTCGATCTCGTCTTCCGATCTGCCATCCGACGATATTATACTTCCTAGGTACTTGAAACTCCCCACTTGTTTCAAGGGATGTCCGTTTAGGTGAATTGTTGTTGTTTGTTCTTCTTTAGTTATAGTCACCACCTCTGTTTTGCTTTGCTAATTCTCATGTTATGTTCCCTGCACATTTCGTTTAAACTATTCATGTGGTCTTGTAATTCAGCTTCTGATTTTGCTATTAGTGCTTGGTCGTCCGCAAACAGGAGTTCTCTAATGGTTAGATTTGCAGATGGTTCTTCTTCTGTGTTCTCGTCATGCGGTATTCTTGCTGTCTCTGCTTGGCTGGTTTCTTTACATATGTTGTCTATATATGTTATGAACAAGAGAGGGGACAGGACACAACCTTGTCGTACTCCAGATCTTATGATGAAGGGTTCTGAGTGACCTCCAGTTGCTCTGACTATGCATTCACTGTTGTTGTATAAACTTCTACATAGGTTTGTTAGATGTGAACTCACTCCATATTGTTTAAGGATTTCCCACAGCTTGTTTCTATCTACCCTATCGAATGCCTTTTCTTGGTCGACAAAGGCTAAGTAGAGTGTTTCATTGAATTCGATTGATTTTTTCTATAAGTTGTCTAAGAGCAAAAATGGCATCTGTGCATCCTTTGTTTTTCCTAATTCCAAGTTGCCTTTCGCTTAGCCGGGGTTCTAAAGTAGTTCGTAATCTGTTTTCAAGAATTGTGCAAAATATTTTCCCAGTATGACTCAACAGTGAAATGCATCTGTATTGTGTGCAGTCTCTTTTGCTGCCTTTGTTTTTCCAAATTGAGATAATTTGGCGTTTCCCCAGTCTCGTGGTGTCTTTTGTTCTACCCAAACATGGTTGAATAGTCTATGTAGCCAAGCTGTTCCTACTTTTCTTGCTGCTTTAATTAGTTCATTTGGTATTTCATCCTGTCCCTGTGATTTGTTAAATGGGGCTAATCTGCTGGCTTCTATAATTTCTTCTTTTAGTATGTCTGGTTCTAGTTCTTCGGTGACATCTGTGTAGGTCTCTTGAATTCCTGTGACATCTGATGGGATGTTGAGAAGTTGTTCGAAATACTGTTTCCATCTTATTAGAATCTGTTTTTGTTCACTTATTGGTTCTCCATTTTCGCTGTTAATTATTTCAGTTGGGTCAAATTGTTCTCCTCTGGTTCGCATTGCACTTATCTTTTTGTAGAAGTTTCTAGTTGCCTCCTTGTAGTTTTTATTTAGGGTTTCTCCATACTCTTCCCAGTCTTTTTTGTTTTTCCCTCTTTACTATTCTACTCACATGTCTTCTCGCTATTCTATATTCTCTGTAATCACATTCCTGTTTGCTCTTCAACCACTTTTTATATTTTTCCTTTTTTTTCTTTTACCGCTTTCTTTACTTCTGCGTTCCACCAACTTGTTATTTTCTTTATCCGTGTTTTGCGAGTGAAATTACATACTTCTATACTACATGATCATCGGAATAATAATGAAGGACCATCCATTTTGAAGATGGAAGTTCAGAATGCTCTTAACCATATGAAAACTGGCAAGACCCCGGGTACTGATAACATCACAATAGAAATGATCTATGCCTTAGAAGAATATGGAATAGACCAAGTCTCCAGACTGCTAAACGCAATATACGATACTGGAGATATACCTCCTGAATTATGTAATTCTATATTTATTGCAATCCCGAAGAAATCAGGAGCCTTGGAATGCGATCAACATTGAACAATTAGTATAATGAGCCACATCACGAAGATTCTGCTGAGAATTATCATGCAAAGACTCAGGAAGAAAATACAACCCGAAATAGGAGAAGAACAATGTGGGTTTGTAGAAGGCAAGGGTACAGTAAATGCTGTGTATATACTGAGAACAGTAATTGAACGTTCTATAGAAGTAAACAAAGATCTATATCTTTGCTTTATTGACTACACAAAGGCTTTCGATAAAGTGAGACATGTCGACATGATAAGGATGCTTGAAGATCTACAAACTGATGGAAAAGACTTTAGTAAAAAGCATATATTGGAAACAACAAGCTGCCATCAGAATTGATAACAATGTAGGTCAATATCATCCTATTAAAAGAGGTGTGAGACAGGGATGTGTAATGTCTCCATATCTGTATTCCCCATACAGTGAAAATAGTTTCAGAAATATAGAAGATATGGAAGGAATCAACATTGGGGGACGATACATCAATAACATTAGATATGCAGATGATACAGTCTTGATTGCAGACAATGAACAGGACCTGCAAAATTTAGTAGATGCGGTTGTTGCACACAGTGAACAACTAGGGTTAGAACTGAATATTAAGAAGACACAGATTATGGTCGTCACTGGGAAGAAGGAAATACCACAATGTGATATACGAGTAAATGGGCATATTCTTAAGCAAGTGAATCGATACAGTTATCTCGGCACAGTCATAACATCTGATGGGAGATGCCTTGAAGAGATTAGAACAAGAATTGCCATTGCGAAGGTAGCCTTTTGCAAGATGAAAAACATACTGACCAATAAAAAGATATCAATTGAAACGAGAAAAAGAGTGTTGAAGTGCTACATAGAACCTATACTTTTGTATGGATGTGAAGCGTGGACAATAAGCAGTCAAGCTGAAAAACAGCTGATGGCTGTGGAAATGTGGTTTCTGAGGAAAATGCAAAGAATACCACGAAAAGATAGAAAAACCAATGAACAAGTCCTTCAAGAAACAAATGAAGATCGTAAACTGATTAGAGACATAAGACGTAGACAGTCAAAATTTTTGGGCACATTATGACAAGAAATGAATTGGAGAACTTGGTGAACGACTGGCAAGATCGAAGGGAAGAGACCAAAGGGAAGACCGAGAAGTAAATATCTGGATGGCTTGGCCACGTGGCGTGGTCGAGACAGGAACACAGAGCTAATCCACGACTCTGGTGATCGAGTGAAATGGCAGAACATGATAGCCCACGCCTATCGGCTTGGCACATGATGGATGGATATTACTTCGATCCTTTGAAGATGGCCAGTTCGAATTGTGTAAGCCCATAGTTTTCCGTGTGTCTGTCATCTAGGGTCGTTTCCTATAGCTGTCCACTATTTGTCTATAAGGGCCTATATAAAATAATACAACAACAAGAGCCCCGTAGTAGCAATCTGCTGTTGTTATGTGAACCGCTAGGATCATCCACTGGTAAGCGCAGAAAAAGTAAACGGCAAACGTGAGTATTGTCACGGCACGAGCAACACGTCACAGATGTACTATACTGGCTCTGCGTGAAATATTCTCTTTTTTCGCATATCCTATTACAGGACAACGCTGTCAACACCAGCATTTTACCGCTGTTGTTGATTTCTTGGCATGATTACGCTCAGTAGTTTGCCATTGGTTTCTGAGCTGCTGGCTCACATATCCCGTAAGTACCGGGCACGGCGAGAACCGCTACCGATTCTCTCACAGCTGCGTTTGCTAACGTGGATAAACGGGATTACGGAGAAAGTCGCTAACCCATAGGCCAGTGTGGGATGTAGGATTTAATATATGAGAATATTTGCTAAGTTTGTCTAGGGGACCCTAGATGGGATGAATTGACATTCTCACTCACTTCATATAAGGGAAGGTTATCAGAGAAATGTACCACAGATACAAGGGGAAAAACAATTCACTCCTTTTGACAATGGTATCTATGTGTAGGTAACACCTTCCACTCGATCACCATTTGAATTTGATATAGTGCCAGAGGACATTGATTATTTACAACATATAGAACTGTTGAATAAACATCAACAAGCAATTGACGTAAACATCAACATTTCAACATACCATTCACTATGAATTAAATCAAGACTTGGAGTACACATATACTTGTACTGACCAGTATTGATTTTTGGAAAGTCCATGGGATGATATGTAATACCATCTACATATTCAAATGTAATAACCCCATGTATCCCAACAAACAATGCAACCAATACCAAAACAATAAACCTTATTTGGTTCCCAAAATTTGACCAATCCACAGATTCATAAACCATTGGCATCCGTCAAGAAACCGAATAAAACACCACAAATTCAGAACTCAATCACTAAACTAATTAATCAGTCCTATTCCCTCTTTCTCTTGTTCTCTTCTGATGAAAGTTATTCTTTTCTAATGCATAGCAGATTATGTCCCTATTATCGAATAAATGCACTCAGTTGTGTCCCATCCATCTAATATCCATGCAAATGGCTCAAGTGCACATCATAATCCCTATTATCCAGGGACCGAATGAATACACTCTTGTGCTAGTGGGCTCTGTGTCCTAGTGAAGCTGAGGCCTGGGGTCAGTCAAATTACAGGAGTTCCTCTTCAGACAGGGCAGAAGGTAATTTCCCTACATCATCGAATACAATGAAAAGATGACGACCGTCCAGCATCTCTGTTTATTATCAGAATCTCAACTCCTGTCCACAATGACTTTACACACACCCAGTCTCAGGTCGATAGGCCATCCCACACTTGGTGATAATGCAATCAGGCCGACCTGGGACTAGCAAAGAGCCATCCCTTGATATATCCATTCCAGTGTAGGAACATACAATGCTGAGAGTCACTCATTGGTATCATCTGGGACTATGTCCAGAAGGTCTACACAAGCATGGACCAGAAGAAGAAGTTCCAGCACACAAACTGGAAGTCACAAGACAGTCGGAGGATCCTCTCTGCTGCATGTGTATAAAGATTGACTCCTCTAGCTCCTTTCATAGTGTCTTCCCGATGGTGTTCATATCTAGGGCCTGGTGTTGAACTTGCCTGCATGTGACTTGTGTCGAAGGATAATATTTCTTGAAATTTAAACTGGGAATCCAACAGGCAGTTGGAGGGACCTTACTGCTGTTAGTTTTGTTGAAACTTGGACTATCCCTTAGTTTATTTAATCGTGCTGATTGATGGTGCGTCAGGCGGTACCTCCCAGACGGACAAGCCGGGTAATACCCTGGTATCTGTGTACTATGTATATCCGTTTGTCTTGGTAGACATTTTGATAAGGAAGGCCGTCCTGGAGTATCCAGACAGAAGTTGGAGTTTATCAACAGCTTTTGGCTAATCTCCTTCGTTCACGTCTTTTGCTGATAAATTCAGCTGATAAATATAGCTGTCAACATGTTTTATATAAGTCCAGACTGTAGTTATAAGTCATTCTTTCATGCATCACTAAGAAACAGGCTGTTAACTCAGGTTCCTGTTGGGTGATAACGTCCAAACCACCACCTGACCCTCCAGAGCTGGGAATGATAAAAGAACACATTTCAAACCATCAATACAAACTTATGTCGTGGTAACATTTTTCACAACATAAATAAAAGCAAAAAAGGGGAAATGAGGAAGGAGGGTGCTTCCAGTTCTCCCATCTCTCGTCTCTTATTGTGGAGTTTATCCAACTCCAGAAGTAAGTAGGGTATCTCCTCACTTCGTATTTCTTTTTTAGACTGTTACTGGGGCTTTCTGATGAGTTAGAAACATCCTAACTCTGCAAACTTCTTGATATTACACCTGTCATAACATGACAGGGATCTCTGAGACATCGGCCTTTTATCCAGAATTCCCCATCTCGTTTCCATAACTGCCAATAGCATTAGGCCAAGAGCCATCGGCCATACCAGTCAACATTTTCTTCTTATTGTACTGACGTACACAAGGGCTTCTTTCATCATCATCATCATCATCATCATCATCATCATCATCATCATCATCATCATCATCATCATCATCATCATCATCATCATCATCATCATCAATATCATTGTCATGATTATCATCATCAACATCATCATCATGATGTCCTGTTCTCACTGGGTTAAAGTAGAATATATACTCCAGCAGTGAAAGTAACAATCACGAACAGAATAAATGAATCTTATAACAGAGAAAACATGTGAATTCTTCATATAATGATAATAATAATACAGGGGTTATTCTTGGGATATTCCTTCCACTCATCAAACCATAATACCAGAACAGTTGGTCCTCTTCCCATGGTGGTTAATGAACGCCGTCATATAACTCACTAATTGCTGTTAGCATAAGAAGTGTCCTGGCTTGGGAATAACTTCTGCAGCATGGCAAGCATTCTGAACGTTGTTGACAAATTCCTGAAGATAACTATTCTCTCAGGCACCAACAACAATGGTGTAATGCGAACGGAAGGCACGTCCTGTAAGACATTTGAATATATATATATTTTCAATATATATATCGTGTGTTTTTCTTTCTTTATTCTTGAAATTATACTCATCAAACATGGCATTCCCCTTGCATATTTATGAAAGGATTACATGTCCACCACACATGCTGTGCGGTTACTAAGATGTAAACAAGAAGATGTACCGTAATGGCACGATAGCTCAAGTTACAGGTTAGCAGAACTATTTCTTCACCATGAACTTATGTCCATAAGATGCGTTAATAGTACTATTCTTCCGCATAGAGAAAAGGTTCATGAAATGCACCCAAAACCAATACTCCACAGCACATAGAACATTTGCAGATTGATATGCATTGATAGTGAGATAGCTTCACAACGCATATAATAAGTTACACATAGGAATTGAAACCGTAAGCATAGGAAAATCGGCAGTGAGACAAAGATGTCCGCTCAGTAGAAAGCAATCACTCAGGCCATCTTTTCACATGAATTGTTGATCTAACAGTTTTCACAATTCATATTTAACACAATGGTACATGTACTTTATCAAACGACACGGTTACACATTCATAATGCGTTTACAAACTTACCTAGGCTCCAGAGAAGCGAATTGTTTGGGTTAAATGCCCTCCCAAGTGTCTACTAACGCCTTGCAAATTCAAGCGGTAATGTCTTGGCTGGGTACTCGACCAATCATTAGGCTTATATTTAAACTAAGGCCATATAAATTATGACGTCATCCAGACTATGTCTAGCGCATTTTCTTATAAGCCTTGGTAACAAAGGAGTCAATTCCAGAAAATATGTGAGGACGCAAGATATTTATATCACAGCCAGGGAGACCGGCAAGTGTTCTCTGGGCAGACCAAATCATACCAGGTTGTTGAATGTCTGCGACAAAGAATGGGGTCTATGTCAGCGGTATATCACAAGAGTGGAGGAAAGTTACAAACTTGACAATGTTCACTAGGTTAACAACAAAGATCAGTAAAACATGAGATCGTCTACCGCAATGTATCCTTAAACAGAATGCTATCTTTCCCCATCTAACCAATAGTAGCAAACATGTTTCCTATATCTGACGTCAAAACAAGGTCAACTGAAATTAACCTGACAATCGTCAGTGACATGAATGAATTAACAAAGTTTATTTACGCTGTAATCACACTGAGCAAGGTAAATAATGATTCACAGGAACAGTTGCAAGATACGTGTTCAAAATGTGAACATGCCTTAATTTAGCTTAACAATCTTCTTCTTCTGTCCTTCATTCTCTGTTGGAGCGTGAGCCCTCAACCAACTCACGCCAAGTTGTCCTCCTGAGACTCTGCCTCTGTCCTCTCCATCTTAGACATCTATATCTCTAATTCTCTTCTACATATGCGTTTAAACGCCCTTCTATTTTGTTTGCCCTGCGGGCTCCAGTGAACAGACTTACTAGTCATACTGTTATCAGGTGTTCTCTCAATGTGTGTTCTACCCAGCACCAGTGTCGTTCCCTCACCTCTTGAATAGCTGGAATATTTCTCTCCCTAATCTTCGCATTAGTGATATTTTAGTTCTTCTGTTCTGTGCAGGCACTAATTAATGAATGTTTGTAGTTTATTAGCAATTGTTTTTGTTAGTCTTCGTGTTTCTGGTCCATTCATTAGTACTGATTGAAAGTAAGGATTACACATTACGAGTGTGTGTCAGGTTTAGATTCTTTCTCAGAGTTCCACAAATGTCCTACTCTTGTCGTTTGCATTGTTATTTAATATATATCTTCTCTCTCTCTCTCTCTCTCTCTCTCTCTCTCTCTCTCTCTCTCTCTCTATCTCTCTCTCTCTCTCTCTCTCTCTCTCTCTCTCTCAGAAACCAATGGCAAACTACTGAACGTAAACACTTGCCTAGAACATCAACAACAACTGAAAAATGCTGGTGCTGACTGCAACGTCCTGCAAGGGATATGGAGCACTAAAATAAAATGTAGATGATTGATTTCATCTCTTAAAGTTAGGTTTAATCAAGGGAGAACGAATAATCACTTGCTTGATTTAACCTCATCTTTTGTTTTCATCTATTAATTTTTGACCTAATTGTTGTGACCACCAATCAGTTGTGTTTAGTTTATATTGCACCTGAATACAGGTGCCGGCTCCGTGGCGAAGTGTTATGGAAGCAGTTTGTAATCCCGCATACCGCGTTTGAAACACAGCTGTGGGGATTTGGCAGAGACCGCCTTACGTTGGTTTTTCTTATGAAATGGTGTGAGTGCCGGTGGTTCAGAAAGCAATGGCAAACTAAACCGAACGTAAACTTGCCCAGGAATCACGAACAGCCAAAATATATGATGTAAAAGATATAGAAGTAACTTTATTTTTACATGCATGAGACAGATACAGACTTCGCATTAGCGAAGTTTCTATCATCAGCCTGCTTTGTCAGGATAAACTTAATTCAATTTCTAGCGGTAGCTAATGTCATCTTCGTAATCCAGTATATAGTCAGCATCAATAGTAAAGGCGACAAAAGGATTACCTGTCGCACTTGTTTTTCTATTTCAAATATATCTTTTATTCTTCCCTTATGAAGAACTCTGCATTTCATGCATTATATGTCTCTCTTATTAAGTTAATTATTTTCTGTGGGATATCGTATTGCCTCATGGGTTTCAAAAGGGACTTCTCATCAATGCCGGTAACAGCTTTATGTAGCCAACTAAACCAATATAAACTGGCTGGTTCTGTTAAATTCTGTGCTCTGTTATTATGCGTCTGGTTAATGCAGGAACTGTCTGATCGGAAGCCTGCTTGTTCATCCCTAATTTGTTTGTCAGTAGCATTTTTTTTTTTTCTCCAGATTGATTCCGCTTCATATTTTCTCAGAGACCAATAATAACACGGTTACTCTATAATTGTCGTACTCCTGCAGGACTCGTCTTTGGCAGCTTCGCCACAAATCTTGCTCACGAGTCGGCTAGTATTTCTTCGGGCTTCCAGGCTCGGCATTACAGTAAGAACTAATAATTATATTCAGAGCAAATTCGCTTCGCTGACCATTGGTCAGCTATTAGTGAATTTTTGGAAACACGGCCCAGACAGAAGTACGTTGAAGGGAAAGGTACACATAATGTAATTTACATAATCAAGACACATAAAGATGTATACTTGTGTGTTATAGATTATACGACAGTTTTTGATACATTGAAATACGATAATGTTGGACGACAGTAAAATTGAGGGGAGCCAACGAAGAATAGTAAGTCAACACATATCTGGTGTCTGCACGCAGAGGAATATACTGAGGAAAGTATCTGAGCCCTTAAGAACTAATTGTTCGGTTGTGATGAGGACGATCTGTTAACTAACTAACTAACTCACTCACTCACCCACTCACTCCCTCACTCACTCACTCACTCACTCACTCACTCACTCACTCACTCACTCATCAAAACACTCACTCACTCACTCACCAACTTATTAATTCATTCACTCACCAACTCACTCACTAGGTAACTAAGTTTTCTGATTTTGTTCCAGCTTGACATCAGACTGCTCTTTCCAGAGTTCTGTGGCTCTCTACCAACGATTCCCCAGCCGCCATTCCATTACTATAAATTGTGATATTAATCTGGATAATGGATAGTTGTGCCTTCTGCTTGCACAGATAGTTAGATACAGAGACGGAATGCATTTTCATTCGCATTTAACCACTTGACGTTGACTGCCGCTTATAACAACTGACCATCTAACGAAACGCCCGAGGACAGTGAAGTCTGCTCTATTCTCAAAATAACTATTATTCATATTGAATTAAGTAAGCAAACGCGTATTACTACTAACTTAATGAGAGATTTTTGTTTGCCAGTACAGTAAATATAGTTAGTAAGTAACTCAATAGTGCAGCAAACCACATAGGACAGATTATATTAACTCATTTACTTCCAGTAGTTGACACTGCTCTCATGAAATCAGAGGGGCCTATCTTGTACAAGGACGGCCCATGCCGCTACATTTGAGAAACTACCGAATATGGGTAAATTACAGTACACGGCAGTCTACTGATGTATAACTTCTTAATTTCATAACACATGCCGTATCTGTCTACAACCTTACGTCTCGCGTACTGCCAACAATTTCTGATACTGATGTTACTTCGCACCATGAAGTCAAACTTCCCAGCATAATGTTATCTCCACATGTTTCTCCTACCCTCCAATTATCCCGTTACGATGACATACTCCAACTTTCCACTTCACATGACACGTACAAAACCGTGAACTATCTCCTTCTGATGCGAGTAGCCAGGTCGTTTTGTGGGTTAACTCCTTCGAAGATATCTTCATTACTCTTTCTATCCGTCCCTGGTGTTCATATTATTCTTTTATACAACCACATTTTTGTACCTTTCACATAGATACTCACTTGTCTGCTCATTGTTCATAATTCGCTTCAGAACATCATGATTGGCTCAGTACTGATATTAATTATGTAATAATACAATGGCTGGTCTCCCTAGGCGTTAACGTCTTTCTCCGTAATCCCGTATATTCTCGTGAGTAACGTAAACTGTGCGAGAATCGGTAGCGGTTCTCGCCGCATTAGTAACTTACGGGGTATGTGAGCTGGTCGCTCAGAAAGCAATGGCAAACTACTGAGCGTAATCTTGCCTAGTACATCAACAGCAGTTGAAAAATGCTGATGCTGACTGCAACGTCCTGTAAGGGATATGCAAAAAAAGAATACAATGACAAATACGGGACATGTCCTATATCCAAGCCAGTTACCGTAGAAGAAGGACCATTGTGTTCACTTACATGGTTTCATGTTCGTACTATGATTATGTTCTCAACATAAGAAGTGTCAGTAGAACACAATACATTAATCAGAAGTCAGAGGCTTTATGACAATTCGCACATCCGACAAGACCGTAACAGCATAGACTGTAAAAAACTCGCACATCCAACAAGACGGTAACATCAGAGGTTGTAAGACAATTTGTACATCCGACAAGAGGTAACGCCAGAGGTTGTAAGACACTTCGCACATCTAACAAGACGGTAACATCAGAAGTTGTAAGACAATTCGCACATCCGACAAGACGGTAACATCAGAGGTTGTAAGACAATTGGCACATCCAACAAGACGGTAACATCAGAGGTTGTAAGACAATTCGCACATCCGACAAGACGGTAACATCAGAGAGGCAATGCAACAATGTCTGACTGAACCTGACCGATTACGGAAGCTCTTCTGACTAGCACTCAATGGAGGAGTGTTTCTATGAATGCGGTGAAATAATAAGCCTACAGAAGTAGAAGGAGGTTTGATGTACTGACATACATAGAACATTATATTTGATACTTTTCTGTTTGTTTTCTTCTTTTCAAGTACAGTGACCTATCACCTAACTTAACTCACAACCCACTGGGGAGTGAGCTATAGTCAGCTCCGGTAGAAAGACACGAACCGTGGGCCTCTGCTTACTAGAATCCAGACGGAATGTAAGCTTCTGGGAAAGTTTACTCCATGTGCCAGTCAATAGAGTCAAGAATTAACCATTCCTTCATGGCTTTCATCCCTTTCCATTAAGGACAACGCATCCTCACCTGGCCCTTGAAATAGACTGTAGTCATCATCATCATCACTTCATATTAACATTTTACAATAAGATGGGAATGTCGCTTACTTTTACATTATAAATTTATGAAGATTTAAATGTAACTCTTGTCGTTATTTATATTATTCTTCCGAGTGGCGTTAGAAAGTAAACAACAAAAGTAAAGGGCCCATTTACACGTCCTCATGTGTAGTGGGTCCAGACATATTTGTATAAACCAACCAGCACTAGGTGAGTGATGTGGTCATCATAACACTGGATGCCTTTACTTTCCAAGACATGTCCAGGTATCTATTCTAGACTGAATCCACCTGAGAGCCAAAGTCAGTTTTACAAAATTCGAAATGGATAGCACCTACGACCACCAGGCCGACAGGTGAACGTCTGGCCTGTAAGAATCAATTCAATTTCACCATTACCCCTACCCCGTTCAACCTCAATGAGAAGTTATAGTAGGGTCCATCACCGGCTCAGAATGATAGTCCTGTGACTAGACAGCCACCAAAGCAGCTGAATATGGTTTTAACATCATAGTCTTATCAATCCGAAGGTGATTGTTGTCCACATGGGTTAATGGCCAGTAAGATGCATGAGTAGCATAACTTATGTTTACGATTATGTTTGTGATATTCACTGGCACGGGAACGGAGCATAATGGGGACGACCCTTTGCTGTGACGTTGAAACCCGACTAATGACTCATGACTAATGACTCATGACTAATGTTTACTTATCGCCTAACGTAGCACGCTCCGTGGCGAAGATGATACGGACGCAGTTCGTAATCCCGCATACCGCGTTCAAAACACAGAGGCGGGCGATTTGGCAGCAGACCGCCTTGCATTGGATTTTCATGAAATGGGATGGGTGTAGTCGTTCAGAAAGCAATGACCACCTACTGAACATAAATTTGCCAAGGAATCACGAACAACCAAAAAAATGCTGTTTTAAAGGCATCAAGATCTACTTCATTGCACCGGGTTTATCTCACATGGCTAGACCTCTTTCTGGACAGGGGCCTGCTGAAAAGAGACAGCGTATGAAATCAGTAGCTCCAGTGAATACACATACATACAAACGCCCGTAAGAAAACCCCTACTCGTGAGCAGAATGATAAAGTCAGAAGCCGAGACAACGATCTTTGCAGCACGAGGAAGGCAGCTGGGGCACTGCGCCCCCCTTCCCTTTCTCCTCCCCAGCTTATCATAATGTCATATTTCACGTCACAGTCGCCATTGTCTCGATTCCTGTCTGAGTGTTATCCCTGTTGGCGAGCCACTTCCATGCTGGAACAGTGTTCTTCATGGTCTCACAAAGGGAATCATCTGATTCTTAATTACAATTAATTTTGGTCCGAAGCATCTGGGATTCGAATCCGAGCCTGTCACTTGATACCAAAGTGCCATTCAGCATGTAACAGTACCTTACTCTTATGTTTGTGCGAATCAGCTCTTACTCAGCTTCATTCAACGCTATTTTAAAGAACCCCAGGGGATAAATCACAATTACATCTGGCATAATTTACAATATACATGTACGTGCACGATTGTCACGAAGCACTCAACAGTCATATCATATGTATCCAACACAGTTGTCACTTAACACTCACCGTAAGAAAAAAAGATGTATACAAAGAGGGAAATGGCTCTCACACACGCACGCACGCACGCACACACTCGCACGAACGCACAAACACTATTTACACTTATTCAAAACTACATACTTGTTTACCTATCTACGAATTTACCAATAAACCTACCTACATACATGAGTTTCTACGAACGCGCGTGCGTGCTTGCATGCATGCGCGCTCCGTGCATTTACGCATGCATAATACAGAGATATAGACAAACAAAGAAACAAGACAAATTGACAGACAGACAAGCAGACAGGTGGATATTCAAACAGACATACATACATGCACTTGGACAAACAAACAGACAGACAGGCATACATGCACTTGGACAAACAAACAGACTTACAGACAGACATGTAGACAAACAGACCTGTATATGACTGTGGAATACGATGCTTAGCGACCGTGCCAACAATACCCTGTCGTCATCTGACGTACTTACAGAATGTGGGACCATGATGGGAATTCTCTGACCCGGTGACATCTGAATTACATAGCTGGCTTAGTTGTTCCCTGTATGATACAAGTGTATTCTGGACCTGATTAGCTGGTGGAGTGAGTTTCACTGGTTCCAATTTATGGGCAGTATTTGCTAGAGTGCGCGCTCAGCTTTCTTATTCTTCGGTCTGGGATGATGGGACTCTAATCCCTCAAGATTTCTTCCGAGTTATTCATCGGAAATAATCTCTTTCTAGATGCTTCTCTACTTGCTTGCATATTTTTGTTTTAAAGACTTTTAGTACACTGTTGTAGAATTTAGTTTGTTCCTTTTACGAGGATTAAATTTTACCACCTTCTTAATCTATTTGTCAATACATACATACACACATACATACTTGTAAGTAAGATAGTAGCGGAAACCTGCCACACCATAAGATGTATGTGGTAAATGCTGCATGCCTCACTGTCTCAAACTTCCTCCTCTTACGAGGGGAGTGTGTCAATCCTAGTCACACCTCACAGGTTAATGTGTCCAACTTCCGCAAGCATTTGTTTACGGTTCGCTCCCTCATAACAGATTGCATCCAAGGTAACGAGCTCTATCTTTCCCCACATTTTTTGTTCTTTCCTAACCATTTCGTCAGGCCAACAGCCTGAAGGCCTGCTCTGTGCGATTTCTATCTGCCGTTTCATGTTTAAAGTGCGCAAGTTACATACGGAGCCTTCTGTTTTTTTCCCTAATGCGAGAGAGCTAATTGTCTGATCTCACTACCCATGAGTTCAGAGAGGTGTGTAGTATCATTATATGCATATGATCCTTTGAATGTGAAATGTGAAATGGAAATAGAAGGGAAAATTCTTAACAAAGTGGAAAGTTTTAAATACCTAAGGGCATTTATAACATTAGACCGGAGGTGCACAACAGAGATTAAGAGCAGTATAGGGCAAGATAAAGCTTCATTCCAGAAAAATTAAGAGTATCTTATGCAATAAGTCACTATCATTGAATGAAGTGCTATATAGAACCTGTTTTGCCGTATGGCAGCGAATCTTGGAATGTAAGTGAACAAATTAGAAAGAATCTGCAAGCAACAGAGATGTGGTTCCTGGGATGAATGTTGCGAATTCTTTGGACTGCCAGAGTAACTAACAACGATTTCCTGAAAGACGATAATGAAACTAGAACACTATATACAACAATAAGAAAGAGACAAACAGAGTTCTTTGGTCATGTAATGAAAAGAGAGGCACTGGAAAACATCGTGACGACTGGAAAGATCAAGGGGAAGAGACGCAGAGGTAGACGAAGAGAAATTATGCTGGATGAACAGAGTGAGACGGTGGCATGAATGAATATCATCAGCAGAGTTGACTCAGAAAACCAAAGACCGAAATCTGTAGAGAGACAAACTCGCCTACGCCAGCTTGCAGAGCACACGATGATGATGACTATCCTAGAAAACACTCATAGCTTTAGACAAGCCTTGAACTTTATGAATCCCTGATCTCTGTCACGGCCTTCCACTAATGGTCTAACTTGTCTCTTCTGAATACAGCATCAACCCCAACAGTCCAATAGTTCTAACAATACGGGATCAACACTAACAGTATGATAGTCCTCCAAGCAAAATAGATTCAACACTAATAGTTCAATAGTTCTTTTAGCAATACAAAAATGGGAAGCGGATAAGTTTTAGTTTTCTGAGAATTGTTTGGGATTGAAATTTGGTTGGCAAAGAAGCTGGTTATCCAGCCTCATAATGTTGTAACATAGAATATGTACAGTTCTAACATTTCACATAAAACAGTCGAAGCTGCAAATTGACTACATTACCACGTTTTTCACTTTTATTATGATGTATTACCCCATTATCTATTTGTTACTCATTGCACATGTGTCTTGTTTCCTTAGCCCATTTTGCGTTGTTTGCTGCTATTTGAATGCTCTTTACTTTTCGATGCTATTTAGCATACTTGAGCCAGCAGATATGTTCGTCTGTGTTTATTTCCTGTTATTGTCAACTTACCATGTACTGTCTAAGTTACTGAATGTGTCTTTTTGCACGACGCTGCAACCAACCCCAGCATCTATTAGCTGATTGCGATTTACTAGGAAATATTACGTTCATTGCTTTCAGAATTATCTACACTCATACCATCTAAATCAACGCAAATAAATCTGCCTATCGCCTGCTATGGACTTCGAACCTGCTATATGGTAAAATATTGAAATTGCATTCACCAACCCCAAAGAGAAAACTGATTTCTAATGTCTTCTATTGATTAATTAGCGGTGCATTATGTGAAGACGTGGAATACAAATGTGTCATGATAGAAGAAGCCGCCATGAGATTCGGAACAATACGAGGTCAGCAAGTCCGAATGGATAAGAACGCTCCATCTTAAACTTCTGGTGTGCTGATGCCGAGGTAGAGGGTTCAACACCTACACCGGTCAGTTGGACTAAAATGGTGACTTCTCGTTCTTGACTTAAGGACGTAAATTACAAGTATCTCAGAAGTCGGAGTGGGTTAAACTGATGGCGAGGGACACTGGGAAAGCTAATCCACACGCAACATTCAGTCCAGTGCACTTTTTTTTTAAAATTTGCTTATCTCTTACAGGACGTTGCAGTCAACGCCAGCATTTTTCAGCTGCCTTTGATGTTTTTGGCAAGATTACGCTCAGTAGTTTGCTATTGCTTTCTGAGCGACCGGTTCACATACCTTGTAAGGAAACAACGCGATGCGATCCGCTGCCGAATCTCGCGCAGCTGTGTTCCCCGCGTGAATATACGGGATTACAAAGAAGATATAAAACGAGTATGGACTAAGCTTGAGTTCAAAGCGAGCCAACACACACACACACACACACACACACACACACACACACACACACACAATTGGTACAAAACATATGCATTGGAGGTACTCAAAATATAAATTTTGGGAAATCATGAATAAAATGGGCTTTCCATCACATGCAGTACAAAGCATAACAATGCTCTATCTAGACCAACAAGCAGCGGTTAATCATCAGAGTCAGAGAGTGGGTGAGAGAGAGAGCGAGAGAGAGAGAGAGAGAGAGAGTAAGATAGAGTTAGAGAGAGTGAGAAAGATAGTGAGAGAGAAAGTGAGAGAGAGAGAGAGAGAGAGAGAGAGAGAGAGAGAGAGAGAGAGAGAGCTAGAGAGAGAACGAACGAACGGACGAACGGACTTTATTTTCAAAGGGTAACAAATTGGGCACGCAGGCCCGTCTTACATTCGGCCCTTCCAATCACTCATCTTTCGTTCATCAGTAGCGCATAAGAAAAAACATTGTCAAATGAATTTTGTAAACATAAACAATGCATATTACCATGTTATGACACACATCCACCACCCACCCACACATCCCCCATTCACCCCACATCCCCCACCCAACCACACACAACACCCAGACACACATACATCGCCCCACCCATCCACCACATCCCCACAGCTACACATCTCCCCACCCACACACATCTCCCACCCACCACACATCCCCACCCACACACAACCACCCACCTACACACATCTCCCCACCCATATCCTCCACCCGTCCCATTAAACACCAACAATCACCCACCCACATATCCTCCTCCACCCACACACCTCTAACCACCCAGCCAAATACACATCTCTCAACCACACATCCTCCACACACACATCTCCCCGCCAACTCACCCACCCACCACATATCCCCCACACCCACATCTCCCCACCCACACACATATCCCCCACCTAACCCATAGTTTAGTTTAGTTTAGTTTAGTTTAGTTTAGTTTAGTCGTTGGATCAACATCACGGCACACGGTTTAACCCATAAGTGCTCCGTTTTCCTCCTAACTCAAACCTGAGAATGGAAAAACTCAGCTCAATGCACGAACTCCGTTGCATCGGCGAGGATCCTGAAATACTTTGGGTAGATTTCTAACTCGAAATTTTGCCCGGGCCGTGCCGTTAGGCTACTCTTTTTCGATTTCCAACTGCCAAGGAATTTTTTACGTGCGCAACAATACACACGGGTGTCCGATCTCACTACCCAGAGACCAGGGGAAATTTTATTACTGGAAGTCCAGTTGGATTTTTTAAATAAATCCCGGTCCTCACCGGGGCCTGAACCCGGGAACTCCAGCACTCGAGGCGGACACCATACCTAGAGACCACTCATCCCCACCCATCCCATAACCCACCAACAATCATCCACCCACATATCCTCATCCACCCACTCACCCACAACCGTCTAGAAAAACACACATCCCCACCCACTCACACATCTCCCCGCAAACCCATACATCCATCACCCACCCATACAATCCCAACCCACCCACCCACACACACTACGAATCCACCCACACACATCCCCCACCATCCCCCAACCGATTGTCGTGAGCATTCTCGCAAAATTGTAAAGAAAATGGAGAAAAATTGTACATATACATTTTGTAACGTTACAATTAGTGATGCAATTCAACTCTCTCTCTCTCTCTCTCTCTCTCTCTCTCTCTCTCTCTCTCTCTCTCTCTCTCTCTCTCTCTCTCTCTCTCTCTATCTCTCTCTTCTTACACACACACACACACACACACACACACACACACATATATATATATATATATATATATATATATATATATATATATATATATATATATATCTTATATATAAAAGGCGATCTCCGTCTGTCTGTCTGTATGTCCCTATGTCCTTTATGCGCTCGCGAACGGCTCATCCGATTGAGATGAAATTTTCTACACGTCTTCCTTTCATTCCAGCGCAGCCCACTGTCATATTTTTTGTGTGAAATCGGCTGCTTACCCAATATTATTTCATTTTTCATTTTTCATTATAATTTCATATATCTCAGGGGACTTAAGTCTGTAAAAGTTATTTCAAGGGGCATAACTTTTCTGTATAACTTATAGTCATATTGTGGCATCGTTGTCAAAGATTTATAAACTCTTTGTCCATAGTTATGTACCGGCATATGAGTTTTAATAAATAATGATACAATCTGTAAGGCATTTTCAAAGTTTTCATAAAAATAATGCATAATGCATAACATTGTAACTCATCTTTTTTTGCTTCAAGAATGAATAAATAGTAGTTACCTTATCTCTATCAAGTTTGAAGATTTTATATTTCTTTACACTGTCGCCAACTCTAAGAAGACATGGAACAACTTCAGCCATTATTAAATCTACAGGCATATGCGTTATATTCCTCCTCCTCCTCCTCCACCTCCTACCCTCTTCCTCTTCTCCTCCCCCTCCTCCCTCTCCCTCCTCCATCCTCCTCTTCTCTCTTTCTCCTCCTCCTCCCTCCTCCTCCCTCCTCCTCCTCCCTCTTCCTCCTCCCAGCTCCTACTCCTCCTTTTTCTTCTTCTTCTGCTGCTGCTGCCGCTGCTCCATTTACCCAAGTTAATTGTTGGGGAAGATGTAAAGATCTTTCAAGTGCTCATTCTAATGTTTTTTGTAAGTTGGTCTTCGTTTATCTAAGGTTGTTCTAACTGCAACCAATAAATGATTAGACAGACAGACAGACAGACAGACAGACAGACAGACAGACAGACAGACAGACAGACAGACAGACAGACAGACAGACAGGGAGGGAGGGACGGACAGACAGACAGACAGACAGACAGACAGACAGACAGACAGACAGACAGACAGACAGACAGATAGATAGATAGTCGGGAACGGGAACGTGAGCTTATATGACTACTTATATGAATTAAATGAGATGCTCCACACCAGGAGCTGGGCGATGCCGGGCCGGGTCAGACAGACAGACAGACAGACAGACAGACAGACAGACAGACAGACAGACAGTCGGTAACGGGAACGGGAACTTATATGACTACTTACATGAATTAAATGAGATGCTCCCCACCAAGTACTGGGCGAAGCCGGGCCGGGTCAGCTAGTATATATATATATATATATATATATATATATATATATATATATATATATATATATATATATATATATATATATATATATATATATATATTAAAGTTAAAGAATTCAAATATCTTGGAAGTATGATCACAGAAGATGGCAGATTGGATAGAGAAATTGAAATCAGATGTCAAAAAGCAAGTGCACTTACATATCAACTATCACCTATACTGAAACATCTAAACATACCTATGTCTGCAAAACGACAGATAATAAACAGCATATTCACACCAACCATATGCTACCATCTCAAACTTAGACTTTATCCAAATCACACTTACGCAAAATAAACACACGTGGGATGTGTGAGGAGAGCTGCCAACTTAACAATCCGAGACCAAGTAAGAAATATTGTTATGTCAAACAGACAATGGAATCAACACCTTGTGCCACATTAATCCAAAGACAAAAGATCAAATTGTTTGGCCATCTCGCTAGAATACATCACCATCAACTACCATCACTGGCCCTACATCAAAGATCATCTGAGACGAGACCAAGAGGACGACCGAGAAGAAAATGGATTGATGAGATCAAAGACATTGCATTATCACACGTAATGACACTATCCAGTGCCACCCATCGGACGCCTGAACGCCAATTATTCCTCATCACGACGCTTGACGGTAAAAGTGGAAGCTGATGATGATGATGATGATGATGATGATGATGATGATGATGATGATGATGATGACGATGATGATGATGATGATGATGATGATGATGATGATGATGATGATGATGATGATGATGATGATTATGATGATGATGACTAGAAGTAGTGTGTATGGACTACGCTTAGATTCAAAACGAGCAAGAGCAAAAAAAATTAATTACCCAAGAGATCAGGGGACGTTTGGTTACATTTGAAAGCAAAGTCAGTTGTAAAGCTGGCAGCTCGGTACAGTGTCACAAACCCCGTAACTTCTAAGTCTGAAACAAACACTGTGATACGTCAGTCGTGCAACCATTCACAGTGCTAGATTTATGATTCCGCAACATGTTAAATAATGTAATGCCGGCAATTTTACACCGAATAACCTCTAATGTCGTGACATTTGCGTTATTGTATTAGATGATACAGTATTAATTGCAGACAATGCGCAGGACCTGCAACAATTAGTAGATGCTGTTGTTGTACACAGTGAGCAACTGGGGTTAGAATTAAATTGTAAAAAGACTCAGGTTATGGTCGTCACTAGGAAGGAAGAAGTGCCACAATGTAATATACAAGTAAATGGAAATATTCTTCAACAAGTGAATCGGTACAATTATCTTGGAACAGTCATAACATCTGATGGGAGATGCCTTGAAGAGATTAGAACAAGAATCGCCATGGCGAAAGTAGCCTTTAGCAAGATGAAAAACATTCTGACCAATAAAAAGATGTCAATTGAAACGAGAAAAAGAGTGTTGATGGGATACATAGAGCCTGTTCTTTTGTATGGATGTGAAACTTGGACAATGAGCAGTCAAGTTGAAAAACATCTGTTGGCTGCAGAAATGTGGTTTCTGAGGAAAATGCAAAAATACCATGGACAGACAGAAAAACCAATGACCAAGCACTACAGGAGACAAATGAACATCGTAAATTGATTAGAGAAATTAGACGTAGACAGTCAAAATATTTTGGACATGTTATGAGAAGAAATGGATTGGAGAACTTGGTGACAACTGGCAAGATCGAAGGGAACAGACCAAGAGGAAAATACCTGGATGGCTTGGCCACATGGCATGGACGAGACAGGAACACTGAGCTGATCCACGACTCTGGTGATCGAGTGAAATGGCGAGTCATGACCGCCCACGCTTTCCGGCATGGCACATGATTGATTGATTAGATGTATACCACGTTGTAATATTTCTGTGACAATGTGTCATGTAATTTTGCACATATATGGCACACATATGGCTTTGTTTATTTCATAGATTAGCCTTCCTCACATGTTTCTATGTAATAATCCTCAGTTATTTTACTTTTATTTCGTTTACGTGTATTATATACTTATTTTATTCACGTTCTTAATGTTTCCGATTTAGCTTGCCGACTTTTCTTCTGTGTAGATTTCAGTCACCTCTTTTTTCCAGGTTGTGTAATTGTGCTATTAGTTTGAAAGAAAGAGGGCGTTTTGTTTTATGTATTGACAAAAGGAGACCATTTTGATCTCTGCCGACAGAAACAGACTCGATGTTAAACAGCACCCCATTGCTTTCAATGTGGCTTAATGCGTTTTGATATTTTTTTCTTCACTTTAACAGACAATTATTTGTTTTAGTTACATAAGCTATATGACGTGTCATGTTGGCTGAATGCAAGCATGGCGTGCATGGTGGCAGGTAGAGGTCATTGGTTTCATGCTGGTTACAGAAACCCATGGTTATCCGGGTTGGTCTGTCGGGTTGTGCATTGAAGAAAGAGAAAGGGATAAAAGCATAGGCATCAAAGCAGATTTAAAATATAGTCTGACATATAAACTATATTTTAAGATTTTGCTGATCAGTGAGAAATAATGAAGATAAGCTGCATAACTCTCGAAAAATGAAAATAAGAGGCCGTAGGAAACGGATGACTGAGGACATATTAAAACCAATGAAAAAAGGAATTACAACAAACAAATAATAACCCTGAAAAATATAAAAAAGATTTAAAGAAAAATTAGAATATTATTGTTTTTTTTTAAAAGAGGCAAAAGAATGATGTCTTGAGGAAAATTTCAGGAAAATTGAAGAAAGACATAGCACCAAAATGCCAAAGTAATGCAAAGATTAATTAATGACTCCACTAACAATAGAACACCCACATCAACGGATTTTTTGAAGAAGAAAGCAATTGCAAATTCATAATTGTCAAGGATCAGAAGTTGGAAACAGGTTTAGGATTTGTGAAAGAACTTCACAACGATTCGTATGAAGAAAAGTATGTTATGTTATATCATATAGAAGAACCACCAATTTTGAAGATGGAAGTTCATGATACTGTTAACCATATGAAATCCAACAAAACCCAGGCAACATCACAATATAAAATATCATTGCATTTAAAAAAATATATAATATACCAGGTTTCTAGCGTTGTGTACTGAGGTGTCGTCTATGCTATGCACACATTCAGAGATGATATAAAAGCACCACTTTTACCACTCTTTAACACTCTTTGACACGTTTTCCACAGAATGTGGTTTTGAAATCATTATCACTGCATATCACGAACTCTCACTTCCCTTGATGATATGAATGATTCGTTCTATAAGGAGTTAGACTCCATGATCAAGGCAGTTCCAAAATCCGATTACATTTATATGCTCGGTGATTCCAATGCTCGTGTGGGTAAGGACTCGAGTTCATGGCCAGTATGCCTTGGAAAATACAACATCGGTCGCATGAATGAAAATAGGCAAAGGTTACCGGAGAATTGCACCAGAAATGACCTATTTATTACAAACTCCTTTTTTAAACAAAACAGCTGCATAAGGTAACAAGGACAAATCCAAGATCAGGCCATTGGCATAAGCTAAACTTTATCATCATACGGAGACAACATCTGAACCAAACATCATTAACTCGAAGTTATCACAGTCCTGACTGTGATAAGGATCATTCTTTGGTTGTTGCAAGGGTTAGACTGAGACCAAAGAGAATCTACACAGCTAAACACAAATCTAGCCCCAGGGTTAATATTATTAAAATCAAAGATCCTGATAAGTGCTTTGAGTTCCAACAGCAACTTGAAGACGCTTTTACATTTATATGAAAAAGTGAGTGAAAAGTGGGGTAAACATAAGGAAACTCTTTATAAAACAGCGGTAGGGGTTTACGGCACTGTGGATCATAAGAGGCAAAACTGGTTTTGGCAAACAGCCAGATATTGATAAAAAGAAGATAGCTCTCTTAATAAACAAGGAAAGAACAACGCGTAACACTCTGAGTGAGCTGAAGCGAGCTAGGAAGGATGTGCAAAAGGCTGCCAGGCAGTGTGCAAATGACCATTAGATCAAGTTATGTGAGTCCATTCAAAATGCAAGTGATAAAGGAAACATCAGAAGCATGTATGCAGGTATAAAGAAAGCCTGTGGTCCAATGACCAAAAGAAGTGCACCACTGAAAATCTTGACTGGAGAAATCACCACTGATAAGAAACAGCAGATGGATAGATGGGTAGAGCACTATTTAGAGCTTTACTCAAATGAAGATCAAATTTTCTCATATAGTCAAAATTGTTTGGGCATGTTATGAGAAGAAATACATTAAAGAACTTGGTGATATATGGCAAGAGTGCAGGGAAAAGTACAAGAGGAAGGCAGAGAAGTAAATACATGGATGGCTTGGCCACGTGGCATGGTTGGGCAAGAAGACAGAGCTGATCCACGACCCTGGGATTCTTGTGAGATGGCGAAACATGACCGCCCACGCTTATTGGCATGGCATATGGTGCTGCTGATGATGATGATTTACTGTTAGCTTTCATGTCACAGCCGACTATGTGGCGAAGGGGTTACGAATGCAATTCGTTTTTCCTTATAACGCGTTTGAAACACAGCTGCGGGCGATATGGAAGAAGACCGCCTTGCGTTGGTTTCCATACAATGGTGTGAGTACTGATCGTTCCGACAGCAATGGCAAACTACTGAGTGTTAAACTTACCCAGGAATCACAATCAGCCAAAAAATGCTGGAGTTGACTGCTTCGTTCTGTTAAAGACATGCGACTGACTTTCATGAAAACAGAAAAGGATTCTCGTTTCTCATGTCGACAACAATACAATTATGTCGGTTTCTTCGTATTTTACAAACAAGAGAGAAATATGATTTCCTGTTGGCAGAAAGAAGTAAGTCCTTCAGCACACATTACTTGTTTTTATGTTTTTCTCGACGAATCGTTAACATTCCTTTGTCATTTTGCCCATTTCAAACATCGATCGGCTACAGTTTTTCGTTCTGTATTTCCACAGAGCAAGAGTAATTTACTGAGGCGACTTTTTTTTTGGCCTTTTTAATCTTAATGATATACCGGGCGGTGCAGGCTATCATCTTCCTCGACAATCAATATCTGTGTTTTTAGCAAGTTCAAGGCTTATCTTCCGCTTCACTTTATTAACCCATCACGCATTTTTATCATCTGTCCATCTCTATATCTGAAGTCCTGTGTGTTCTCGGTTGCCACAAGTCTCTCTCGCCCTCTCTTCTCGTAACACGAAAAGTATGATTACTGTCTGGGTTTGGTTTATAATGTAAGGGATCGCTTTCATTGAACACCGATATCACAATAGTTGCTCCAGTCTCCTCCCATATATCACACAAAGAGAATCTGAGCACAGTGCAGGCACTCCGTAGTCTCGACGAGGATTCAAATGTGTGAAAAGCAGAATCCCATCTGCTCTATTTTATTTATGGGTTAACATTAATTGCATATCCTTTACAGGACGTAGCAGTCAATCCCAACATTCTTTGGCTGTCACGGGAGTAACAAATCAATGCTATTGAAGGCATTCCTCCATGTTTTAGGCCATCCAGCATCAAATATCTCGGTCACGGGAGTAACAAATCAATGCTATTGAAGACATTCCTCCATGTTTTAGGCCATCCAGCATCATGTATCTCGGTCACGGGAGTAACAAATCAATGCTATTGAAGACATTCCTCCATGTTTTAGGCCATCCACAATGAAATATCTCGGTCACGGGAGTAACAAATCAATGCTATTGAAGACATTCCTCCATGTTTTAGGACATCCAGCATCAAGTATCTCGATCCCGGGAGTAACAAATCAAAGCTATTGAAGACATGCCTCCATGTTTTAGGCCATCCAGCATCAAGTATCTCGGTCACGGGATGAACAAATCAATGCTATTGAAGACATTCCTCCATGTTCTAGGCCATCCAGCATCAAGTATCTCGGTCTAATTATGGTGACTTATGACCTTAGGTTTGGCTGTTTCGAATCAAATTATTTCAAAATAGGCTGTGGTCAAAATGTAGTCTGTTTCAACACGTTGTCATACCAGATAGAACTGGTCAAATCTGCCATTATCCAACGGTCGTGTGATATTTCTCTTCCAGTACCTGTTTTATTTTTCAATGGCGGGACACAAAGTGGAGATGGAAAAGGAGAAGCAACAAAGACATTTATGATCTGTTTAAGCCCCGCTAATCACTGGGATCATGAAGGCTAATAGACTACAATGGCTGGGGCATATAGAAAGAATGGAAGATAATAGGGAAACAAAACTCGCTTACACTCAGGAAATAAATGACCGTAGACCCCGAGGTAGCCAAGAAGACGGTGGAAAGATAATATATATACAGACCTACAAGCACTTGGAATCAACGACTGGCAAGAGAAGGTCAACCAGAGAGACTAATGGAGACGGATTGTATCTGCAGCAAAGAACCTCAATGGCTAGGAACGCTGAAGAAGAAGAAGAAGAGAAACATTGAGGCCACTAAGACAATTACATAAATAAACACTCTTCTAGTCTTTTAGTCTCTACTTCCTTCTTCTCCTTCTGTGAGCACCAAATAATACTATGTGTGTTTTTTTATGTAACTGTTTTATTTTTGTACACTATTGGTTAGATTTCAACTAATCAGTTAGTTCTACATGTTTATATGCTACAATTAATATGATTCATCATCATCATCATCTTCCACTTCTGCCGTCAAGCGTTGTGGGGAGGAATAATTTGCGTTCCAGCGCCCGGTGGACAGCACTGGATAGTGTCATTCCGTGTGGTTGTACAATGTCTCTGATGTCGTCAATCCATTTTCTTCTTGGACGTCCTCGTGGTCTCGTCGCAGATGATCTTTGATGTAAGGCCAGTGATGGTAGTTGCTGATGTTGCATTCTAACAACATGGCCAAACCACTTGATCTTCTGTCTTTCAATAAATGTGGCACAAGGTGTTGATCCCACAGTCTGTCTGATAGTAACATTTCTTACTCGGTCTCGGATTGTTAAGTTGGCAGCTCTCCTCAGGCATTTCATTTCGCAGGTATTGATTTTGCGAAGGTGTAATTTGGATAAAGTCCAGGTTTGAGATTGGTAGCATAGGGTTGGTGTGAATATGCTGTTTATTATCTGTCGTTTTGCGGACATGGGTATGTTTGGATGTTTCAGTAAGGGTGACAGTTGATATGTAAGTGCACTAGCTTTTTGACATCTGATATTTGATTAATATGATTATCTTTTATAAATATTCGCATGCTACATTTAGAATGATTTCGTCTCTTACATGTTTAAAGGTTACATTTAACTCGACAACGCCTCCAACGTATTCATATGCCACATTTAACATGATTGCATCTCCTATATGTTCATATGCCACATTTAACATGATTACATCTCATATATACTCATATGTTACATTTAACATGATTGCGTCTCCAATATGTTCATATGCTACATTTAACATGATTACGTCTCATACATGTTAATATACTTCATTTAACATGATTATGTCTCCTATATGCTCATATTCCACAATAAACATGATTACGTCCACTATATGCTCATATGACACATTTAACATGATTACGTCTACTATATGCTCATATGACACATTTAACATGATTACGTCTACTATATTTTTATATGCCACATTTAACATGATTGCGTCCCCTATATGTTCATATGCTACATTTAACATGAATATCTCTCCTACATGTCCATATGCTACATTTAACATGAATATCTCTCCTACATGTCCATATGCTATATTTAACATGAATATCATTCTTATATGTCCGAATGCTACATTTAACATGAACATCTCTCCTACATGTCCATATGCTACATTTACCATGAATATGCCTCCTACATGTCCATATGCTACATTTAACATGAATATCTCTCCTACATGTCCATATGCTACATTTAACATGAATATCTCTCCTACATGTCCATATGCTACATTTAACATGAATATCTATCCTACATGTCCATATGCTATATTTAACATGAATATCTCTCCTATATGTCCATATGCTATATTTAACATGAATATTATTCTTATATGTCCGAAAGCTATATTTAACATGAATATCTCTCCTATATGTCAATTTGCTACATTTAACATGAATATCTCTCCTACATGTCCAAATGCTTAATTTAACATGAATATCTCTCCTTCGTGTCCATATGCTACATTTAACATGAATATCTCTCCTATCTGTCTATATGCTACATTTAACATGAATATCTCTCCTACATATCCATATGCTACATTTAACATGAATATTTCCCCTACATGTCCATATGCTACATTTAACATGAATATCTCTCCTACATGTCCATATGCTACATATCACATGAATATCTCTCCTACATGTCCATATGCTACATTTAACATGAATATCTCTCCTACATAGTCCATATGCCTACATTTAACATGAATATCTCTCCTACATGTCCATATGCTACATTTAACATGAATATCTCTCCTACATGTCCATATGCTATAATTAACATGAATATCTCTCCTACATGTCCATATGCTATATTTAACATGAATATCTCTCCTACATGTCCATATGCAACATTTAACATGAATATCTCTCCTACATGTCCATATGCAACATTTAACATGAATATCTCTCCTACATGTCCATATGCTATAATTAACATGAATATCTCTCCTACATGTCCATATGCTACATTTAACATGAATATCTCTCCTACAAGTCCATATGCCACATTTAACATGAATATCTCTCCTACATGTCCATATGCTACATTTAACATGAATATCTCTCCTACATGTCCATATGCTATAATTTAACATGAATATCTCTCCTACATGCTCCATATGCTACTATTTAACATGAATATCTTCTCATCATCGTCCGATATGCTACTATTTAACATGAATATCTCTCCTATCATGCTCCATATGCAACATTTAACATGAATATCTCTCCTTCATGTCCAAATGCTTCATTTAACATGAATATCTCTCCTTCGTGTCCATATGCTACATTTAACATGAATATCTCTCCTATCTGTCTATATGCTACATTTAACATGAATATCTCTCCTACATATCCATATGCTACATTTAACATGAATATTTCCCCTACATGTCCATATGCTACATTTAACATGAATATCTCTCCTACATGTCCATATGCTACATATCACATGAATATCTCTCCTACATGTCCATATGCTACATTTAACATGAATATCTCTCCTACAAGTCCATATGCCACATTTAACATGAATATCTCTCCTACATGTCCATATGCTACATTTAACATGAATATCTCTCCTACATGTCCATATGCTATAATTAACATGAATATCTCTCCTACATGTCCATATGCTATATTTAACATGAATATCTCTCCTACATGTCCATATGCTACATTTAACATGAATATCTCTCCTACATGTCCATATGCTACATTTAACATGAATATCTCTCCTACATGTCCATATGCTACATTTAACATGAATATCTCTTCTACATGTCCATATGCTATATTTAACATGAATATCTCTCCATCATCTCCATATGCTACATTTAACATGAATATCTCTCCATCATCTCCATATGCTACATTTAACATGAATATCTCTCCATCATCTCCATATGCAACATTTAACATGAATATCTCTCCTTCATGTCCATATGCTACATTTAACATGAATATCTCTCCATCATCTCCATATGCTACATTTAACATGAATATCTCTCCAGCATCTCCATATGCAACATTTAACATGAATATCTCTCCTTCATATCCATATGCTTCATTTAACATGAATATCTCTCCTACATGTCCATATGCTACATTTAACATGAATATCTCTCCTATCTGTCTATATGCTACATATCACATGAATATATCTCCTACATGTCCATATGCTACATATAACATAAATATCTCTCCTTCATGTCCATATGCTACATTTAACATGAATATCTCTCCTATCTGTCTATATGCTACATTTAACATGAATATCTCTCCTACATGTCCATATGCAACATTTAAAATGAATATCTCTCATACATGTCCATATGCTACATTTAACATGAATATCTCTCCTATCTGTCTATATGCTACATTCAACATGAATATATCTCCTACATGTCCATATGCTACATATAACATAAATATCTCTCCTACATGTCCATATGCTACATTTAACATGAATATCTCTCCCATCTGTCTATATGCTACATTTAACATGAATATCTCTCCTACATGTCCATATGCTACACATAACATACATATCTCTCCTACATGTCCATATGCTACAGGCAACATGTACATCTCTCCTTCATGTCCATATGCTACCTGAATACACCCGTTTCTCTTCTCTCTTTGAAATAATATATCTGGAAGTCGTGGCCAGAGTGAACACTGTTTTGCCGACATGTTGAGCAGAGTTTTCTCCTACCCTCTTGAAAATATCAGCTTAAGGCCCCAGAACAAAACAAATACAGACTGTGTCAATAGTGCGTCCCACAGAGAGCCGTGTAATGAGGACATGAAACTTGAGAGTCGGTGCTGGTATTGTATCGGCCAGCGACAAAGCATTTGATGTATGCTTCAAATGAGCGCTTTTAATGACAAGGATTGGTGGCGAAACAAACAAAAAAACATCACTGTACAAGGTCAAGGGAGGGGAGTGGGTTATTTAAAATATGGTTTTCTCAAAACGGACATAAATGGATTGTATTGTTTGCTGTCGCTGGTTTAGGAAATATGATATTTATTTCAATTTTATAGTAAAGAAACCCCATCCCGATGCTAGGTGCATTGTTAACAATCAAGTTGTCTTGTAAACATACAAGATTTGTAAATATTTAAGTTGTGTTGTAAACATTCAAACAGTGTCTTAAAAATTCAAACTTGCGATACAATGGACGCTCATTGAAATGACAAGACATGCTGGGCTGCAGTTAATGCGGGGTTGTAAATCTCTTAAAACGGAAAGAGGGAGGGCTGATGAATAATACGCCGCGTTATTATTGCCTCGTATGTGTCGGGGCATAATAAGTAGTGACTTCCTGGACATGTTACTGAAAATGTTCACAAAACTGATAACTTGTGGGGTGGTAAATATAATAAATTAGAATAAGGACAAGTTTCGCTAGGGGTATTCAGTATGAATGGGGTTTAAATCCAAAACACGCCCTCTATAGGAAATAATGTATTGGCTCGTAAAACCCCCAAGCATTGAACAAGGCTGAAAAGGGTGGAAGTTCAACACTAACATAGAAGAAATGTTTCCCATAGAAAGCTGGGAGATCCGGGAAGTTCTACCACAGACACCCGAGTACAAATCACTCTACCCAGAAGGTGTATCTATGTGTAAGTGCCCCGCCCCACATTTAATCTCCCACATATATATAAACAATGACAAGTATCCACTGTCATGCACATCCACAGTATTATACAACAGAGGGACAACAACCAATGTTAGACGCAACAACTGGATTACATGACAGAGGAAAACAGCCATTGTTAGACAAAAACAGTACAATAACTCACTGTATCACATAACAGTAACAATAACTGGACTATAAACATCAATTTTGGAACAACAGGTTAACAATGAAGTAACTGCAAGGCTTGGTTAAACCAAACAAACAAACAATTGTATTGTGGAAAACATTTTGGTTCTGGACAAACCCTGTTGGTTACAATATGGTCACATGCATGAAAAAATTATCATATTTCAGGCAATGCACACAGAGTATACAGCCATAACAGAAGTCCCCAAAAATCCCCAAAAAAGGTTCACATAAAATACCTGTGTCACACATAAAACAAAGTAAATAATCCATACAAAGAACTAGATAAAGAAAATCTATCTAATCTGTCTCTAGAAATATCCTAGGGGTCTGATGATGACTCCCTCTCCTTCAATATCCACTAGAAAAGTCTGGCCATAATCACACTCTCTATAATCCAAGGAAAACAGCTGCTTTGCATATATCCACCTATTCAGAAAATTGGGGATTGCACACACACACACACACACACACACACACACACACACACACACACACACACACACACACACACACAGAGCTTCCACTTCTGGATCATATATCCATCGCGAAAACATGTAGGAGTAATCCATATGAATCCATTGTGGATATACTGTAATCTCTCAAGTCACAGCTGCTAAGTAACTAGACGAGGAGCATTCCAGATGTGATATAACCGACAGATATGAGTCGGAAACGTTCTGGCGTGGCGTGACACACAGGAGTCCATGTGATTGATTCGATCAGGATCAGGCACAAACACTTTCAGTATATCTTTGGATGAGGAGTGACATCACATAATCCATTAGCATTTCCTGACAGAACTAACTTGAATTGGGCCTGAATATTTCAGCCCTTTTCTTGGTTAAGATGTAGGTTATTCTTTCTTCAGCTGAATATACGACTTGATTGACCGGGAGTTGGTATAGTGCTTGATTGTCCATGTCTGGGATATGATGGATGAGAAGATTCAAAGGAAGCTGGGAGTTCACAAAATCAGTTGGTAAATCCATACTGGTAAATGATGGTGAATTCCAGACTATCCATGAGCCTCTGGAATATGACAGTTGAACGTGGAATCAGGCGGTGACTTTTAGAAGAGGGTATACGCTGAAAACCATCTAGGCCAGGCATGCCTCATGTCTTTGCAGACATTGAAAAGATTAACACCATCTGTAAGTTCCCAGAGGTAGGGAATCCACTTCAGCATATTCAAAATCCAGTAATTATCCAGGCATTGACGTTCAGGGTGTGTAGCAGTAACCCGCACTCTTTGTAGAATATTAGAGGAGGCTGATATCCCAGTTTCCTGCCTCTAAATCCAAATAAGTTGACCATAACTTCAGTTTCAAGCATGGTGACTAGTCCAATACTCCACTGCCATCTCTAGCGCTGTATAGTGAAGAAGAACAGGGTTGATATCGATTAGTAATAACCCAAACATTGATAAGTGTATCATAATTAAAAATACATTATGATAACTTTGTATAATAATAAAAATAGAGGAAACAAAAGAGAAGAAGAAAAAAAAAGGTGTTTCTAGTTTCCTAGCACTTGTCGCCTACTGTAGAGTTTTGACCCAGTCCAAAAGTGAGTAAGGTATCTACTCAATAGGTGCATCTCTTCTGGACTGATACTGGAGCTTCCTGAGAGGTTTTCTTCACTTCCTAAATATCCAAACATCTTTTGATAGTACCGCTGTCACATCATGGAAAAAGTTCCTGAGACAATGTTCTCATGTACACAATTCATAAATCTCCTTTCCATAGTTACAAACAGCATTATGTGACTACCACTGACAAATGGCAAAAAGGCTAGCTTCCAGATTAGTCATCTCCTCTTGCATCATCCTCACCATTACTATCATCATCATCATCATCATCATCATCATCATCATCATCATCATCATCATCATCATCATCATCATCATCATCATCATCATCATCATCATCATCATCATCATCATCATCATCATCATCATCATCATCATGTGTTTGTCCCCACTGGGGTGAAGTTAAAAGATCTACTCCAGCAGTAACATCATGAATAGAATATGCATATAATATATATGATGAATAACAGGAAAAACTTGTTAGACTTTTACTAAACATGGTATGAACTCTCTAGTGGGTATTACCCAACATCTCAAAGTAAAGACACAAGAGCATGGTGTCATTTCCCACTCCCTTGAGATTATATATAGATACATCATACCAAATGACAATCTTATAACAGCATTTATTACAGCATTAAGCAGTAACAATTATGAGCATAAAAGGTAAAATACTCATAAAAGATAAATCATGGGAATCTTTTCCCATACACTTGAGATTATGTATATCATACCACATGAAAATCCCATAACATCATTTATGAAAAAGGACTACAAGACAATCCCACCTCTGTATATTTACAACAATGTAAACAACAGATTAACTCCTAAGTGCATGAAAAAGTCAAGCGAGAATATATATCTCTCTCTATCTAACAACCTATTAAAGTTGTACACAAATGTTAGATAGTAATATTTCTCTATCATAAGAGTAGAAATACAAAATATGCACTCAGGAAAAAAACCTTTATAACACAGAGACCAGTTGTGAAAAATAAGCATATAGGAATAAAGTAAGTTCACAAAATCATCTCAGAAGAATGACTCATAGCAAGATTATCGTGTAAGCTTTATGAAGGCTGACTGGACAAAATGGCGATGTCCAGGCTGCGTGACGTAAACCAACCTTTCAATGAAAGCGATTCTCCTAATTTTCACACACACAACTTCAATCATGATATTAGTTGCCTCAAAGCATTTATCCTAATACATAACATGATATGTTGTATATAATATAATGCTCACCTAAAACGCAGAGAATAAGTGGGCTTTAAATTAACCCATTAACAATGGGTCACCCGCTAACGTTGGAGAAACATGGCGATTGACCAGACCGCTTTGTCTACCAAGCCTTTGTCTAGATTAAGCCTGTGTTTCCGGGGCGCGGCCAATCAATTGCCTTAAAACGAAACGAAATTTCGTTTCGTTAATTCTCCCGTCCTAAGTTTTAATAGCGCGTGAAGCTGTCTGCTGGAAAAGACTGAGGGATGACGACATACATGTCACATGACTAAAGGCATTAAGTTACAGGAATAAACATGCATTACACTTCGAATTATATAATAGGCATGAACATGTATTAATCGTCAAATCATTTGATTGCGATAAACATGTATTAATTTTCCAATGGATTTTATAGTTATAGACATGTGAAGCTGAGAGAAAAGCGATGATTGAAGTAGTGGGCACAATGCCGATTTCATTCGAGCCAACGAAAAGAGGAGCGATATGAAGTAGAAAAGAAAGAAATAAAGAGATGAAAACTCGTACTGACCCTCAGACTAACAAGAAACAGGAAAAGTAAAAAGTACTCATTTCTTTATGTATTTATTTGTTGTTTTGTTATGCTATTATTTACCCCAAACCCCAAGAACATTAAAAAAAGCTGTATAAAAACTAATTTAATTAATATTTATTTATATTTGTTAATCCCAAAATCTCAAATAAATATTATATTCACACACGCCCTGTTGTTCACCAAATAAATATTGTTTTGAACCCGTATCAAAGCGTGGCCCTGAAATTCATTACTAAACTTAAGCTTTACTGCATCAAAGACAGCTCACAAATAAACTATTTACACAGGGAAACAATATCCTTGCAGCTTTCATAGTCTAAGACAACACAATATAAGTACTGACGGATCCCCTTTGTATTGGTTTTATTCCTTTATTTCCGGATGATAGCAGGGTCTTTCTGCTATTAACAGCCACAGTTTACATCCCAATTTGACATTGTGTCATATATATTAATCTTCCAATAATTTTACACGGGTAAACATGTATTAATCTTTCAATCATGAAATAGCTCAAGCAGTTTAAGAGGCTTGATTTATATTTAGAGATAAGGTCCACGGCGCTGCTTGGATTTAGCTGACATTAAATAACATTGATGTTCATCAATCTCTAGTTTGCGAAGCAAGGAACATAATAGAACTAGTGCATACAGACCACATTTGAAATCAGAAAAGATAAGTTGCCATGTGAGTCAGAGATTACTAATCATGATAAGAATCATACGGAAGAGCTGTAGGAGATGACGGAAGAGCTGTAGGCAATGACGGAGGAGCTGTAGGAGATGTCGGAGGAACTGTATGAGATGTTGGAGGATGTGTAGGAGATGACGGAGAAGCTGTAGGAGATGACGGAGGAGCTTTAGAAGATGAAGGAGGAGCTGTAGGAGATGATGGAATAGCAGTAGGAGATGATGGAGGAGCTGTAGGAGATGACGGAAGAGCAGTAGGAGATGTTGGAGGAGCTGTAGGAGATGACGGAAGAGGAGTAGGAGATGTTGGAGGAGCTGTAGAAGATGTTGGAGGAGCTGTAGGAGATGACGGAGGAGCTGTAGGAGATGATGGAAGAGCAGTAGGAGATGACGGAGAAGCTGTAGGAGATGATGGAAGAGCAGTAGAAGATGACGGAGGAGCTGTAGGAGATGATGGAAGAGCAGTAGGAGATGACGGAGAAGGTGGAGTAGATGATGGAAGAGCAGTAGAAGATGACGGAGGAGCTGTAGGAGATGATGGAAGAGCAGAAGGTGATGACGGAGGAGCTGTAGGAGATGACGGAGGAGGTGTAGGAGATGACGGAGGAGCTGTAGGAGATGACGGGGGAGCTGTAGGAGATGACGAAGGAGCTGTAGGCGATGACGGAGGAGCTGTACGAGATGACGGAGGAGCTGTAGGAGATGACGGAGGAGCTGAAGGAGATGTTGGAGGAGCTGTAGGAGATGTTGGAGGAGCTGTAGGAGATGTTGGAGGAGATGTTGGAGGAGCTGTAGGAGATGACGGAGGAGCTGTAGGAGATGACGGAGGAGCTGTAGGAGATGACGGAGGAGCTGAGAGATGTTGGAGGCTGTAGGAGATGTTGGAGAGAGTCTGTAGGGAGAATGTTGGAGGAGCTGTAGGAAGATGTTGGAGGAGCTGTAGGAGATGACGGGGAGGAGCTGTAGGAGATGATGGGAGGAGCTGTAGGAGATGGATGAGGAGCTGTAGAAGATGTTGGAGGGAGCTGTAAGAGATGTTGGAGGAGCTGTGGAGATTGTTGGAGGAGCTGTAGGAGATGTTGGAGGAGCTTAGGAGATGACGGAGGAGGAGAGATGACGGAGGAGCTTTAGGAGATGACGGAGGAGTAGGAGATGTTGGAGGAGCTGTAGAGATGTTGGAGGAGCTGTAGGAGATGATGGAGGAGCTGAGGAGATGTGGAGGGCTGAGGGATGACGGAGAGCGTAGGAGATGATGGAGAGCTGTAGAAGATGTTGGAGAGCTGTAGGAGATGAGGAGGAGTGAGAGATAGAGGAGGAGAGAAGGGGAGGAGATAGGAGATGTAGAGAGCGAGGAGTTAGGAGTTTAGGAGATGAGGGAGCTGGAGGAGGTAGGAGAGACGAGGAGTAGAGTACGGAGGAGCTGTAGGAGAGACGGAGGCTGTAGGAGAGATGAGGAGCTGTAGGGATGACGGAGGGCTGTAGAGATGATGGAGAGTGAGGAACGGAGATAAGAGAGGATGGAGGAGGAGAGTTGGAGGAGCTGTAGGAGATGATGGAAGAGAAGAGGGATGTGGGGAGCTGTAGGAGATGACGGAGGAGCTGTAGGAGATGAGGGGAGCTGTAGGAGATGAGGAGAGCTGTAGAAGATGAGGAGCGTAGGGATGATGGAGAGCTGTAGAAGATGTGGAGGAGCTGTAGAGATGATGGGAGAGCAGTAGGAGATGTTGGGAGCTGTAGGAGAGTGGAGAGCATAGAGGGGGGAGCGTAGGAGATGAGGAGGAGTGATGGAGAGGAGGAGGAGGAGGAGGAGGAGAAGGGGGCTGTAGGAGATGATGGAGGAGCTGTAGAGATGTTGGAGGCGGTGGAGATGAGGAGGCTGAGGAGATGACGGAGGAGCTGTAGAGATGACGGAGGCAGTAGGAGATGACGGAGGAGCTGTAGAGATGATGGAGGAGCTGTAGGATGACGGAGGAAGAGAACGATGGAGGAGTGTAGGAGATGACGGGGGAGCTGTAGGAGATGACGGAGGAGCTGTAGAGATGACGGAGGAGCTGTAGGAGATGACGGAGGAGCTGTAGGAGATGTTGGAGGAGCTGTAGGAGATGTTGGAGGCGCTGTAGGAGATTACGGAGGAGCTGTAGGAGATGACGCAGGAGCTGTAGAAGATGTTGGAGGAGCTGTAGGAGATGACGGAGGAGATGTAGGAGATGACGGAGGAGCTATAGGAGATGACGAGGAGCTATAGGAGATGTTGGAGGAGCTGTAGGAGATGTTGGAGGAGCTTTAGGAGATGACGGAGGAGCTGTAGGAGATGAGGGAGGAGCTGTAGGAGATGACGGAAGAGCTGTAGGAGATGACGGAGGAGCTGTAGAAGATGTTGGAGGAGCTGAAGGAGATGACGGAGAAGCTGCAGGATATGTTGGAGGAGCTGTAGGAGATGTTGGAGGAGCTGTAGGAGATGATGGAGGAGCTGTAGGAGATGTTGGAGGAGCTGTAGGAGATGTTGGAGGAGATGACGGAAGAGCAGTAGAAGATGACGGAGGAGCTGTAGGTGATGACGGAGGAGCTGTAGAAGATGACGGAGGATCTGTAGGAGATGACGGAAGAGCTGTAGGCGATGACGGATGAGCTGTACTAGATGACGGAGGAGCTGAATGAGATGACGGAGGAGCTGTAGGAGATGATGGAGGAGCTGTAGGAGATGTTGGAGGAGCTGAAGGAGATGACGGAGAAGCTGCAGGATATGTTGGAGGAGCTGTAGGAGATGTTGGAGGAGCTGTAGGAGATGATGGAGGAGCTGTAGGAGATGTTGGAGGAGCTGTAGGAGATGTTGGAGGAGATGACGGAAGAGCAGTAGAAGATGACGGAGGAGCTGTAGGTGATGACGGAGGAGCTGTAGAAGATGACGGAGGATCTGTAGGAGATGACGGAAGAGCTGTAGGCGATGACGGAGGAGCTGTACGAGATGACGGAGGAGCTGAATGAGATGACGGAGGAGCTGTAGGAGATGATGGAGGAGCTGTAGGAGATGTTGGAGGAGCTGTAGGAGATGTTGGAGGAGATGACGGAAGAGCAGTAGAAGATGACGGAAGAGCAGTAGGAGATGATGACGGAGATGTGAGGAGATGAGGAAGAGCAGTAGGAGATGACGGTGAAGCTGTAGAGTGAGGAATGATGGAAGAGAGTAGAAGATGACGGAGGAGCTGTAGGAGATGATGGAAGAGCAGTAGAGATGACGGAGACTGTAGGAAGGAGGAGAGAGTACGGAGGAGCTGTGGAGATGATGGAAGAGATAGGAGATGACGGAGGAGCTGAGGAGATGGAAGAGCAGTAGAGATGACGGAGAGCTGTAGTGGATGATGGAAGAGCAGTAGAGATGACGGAGAGCTGTAGGGAGATGAAGGCAGTAGGAGATGACGGAAAGCTGTAGGGATGACGGAGAGCAGTAGAAGATGACGGAGGAGCTGTAGGAGATGGGGAGAGGAGATGTTGGAGGAGCTGTAGGAGATGTGGAGGAGGTAGGAGTGTAGGAGATGAGGAGGGCTGTAGAAGATGAGGGAGGAGCTGTAGGAGATGACGGAGAGCTGTAGGCGATGACAGAGGAGGAGCGTGAGAGATGTAGGAGATGGGAGGAGCTGTAGGAGATGAGGAGAGCTGAGGAGATGTTGGAGGAGCTGTAGGAGATGGGAGGAGCTGTAGGAGATGAGGAGGCTGTAGGAGATGGGAGGAGCTGTAGGAGATGTGGAGGAGCGAGGAGAGATGGTGAGGTAGGAGATGTTGGAGGAGCTGTAGGAGATGTTGGAGGAGCTGTAGGAGATGTTGGAGGAGCTGTAGAGATGTGGAGGAGCTGTAGGAGATGACGGAGGAGCTGTAGGAGATGACGGAGGAGCTGTAGAGATGACGGAGGAGCTGTAGGAGATGACGGAGGAGCTATAGGAGATGACGGAGGAGCTAGGAGATGTGGAGGAGCTGTAGGAGATGTTGGAGGAGCTGTAGGAGATGACGGAGGGCGTAGGAGATGACGGAGGAGCTGTAGGAGATGACGGAGGAGCTGTAGGAGATGACGGAGAGCTGTAGAAGATGTTGGAGGAGCTGAAGGAGATGACGGAGAAGCTGCAGGATATGTTGGAGGAGCTGTAGGAGATGTTGGAGGAGCTGTAGGAGATGATGGAGGAGCTGTAGGAGATGTTGGAGGAGCTGTAGGAGATGTTGGAGGAGATGACGGAAGAGCAGTAGAAGATGACGGAGGAGCTGTAGGTGATGACGGAGGAGCTGTACGAGATGACGGAGGAGCTGTAGGAGATGTTGGAGGAGCTGTAGGAGATGTTGGAGGAGCTGTAGGAGATGACGGAGGAGCTGTATGAGATGACGGAGGAGCTTTAGGAGATGACGGAGGAGCTGTAGAAGATGTTGGAGGAGCTGTAGGAGATGTTGGAGGAGCTGTAGGAGATGTTGGAGGAGCTGTAGGAGATGTTGGAGGCGCTGTAGGAGATGACGGAGGAGCTGTAGGAGATGACGGAGAAGCTGTAGAAGATGTTGGAGGAGCTGTAGGAGATGACGGAGGAGGTGTAAGAGATGACGGAGGAGCTGTATGAGATGACGGAGGAGCTATAGGAGATGTTGGAGGAGCTGTATGAGATGTTCGAGGAGCTTTAGGAGATGACGGAGGAGCTGTAGGAGATGACGGAGGAGCTGTAGAAGATGTTGGATGAGCTGAAGGAGATGACGGAGGAGCTGTAGGAGATGTTGGAAGAGCTGTAGGAGATGACGGAGGAGCTGTAGGAGATGATGGAGGAGCTGTAGGAGATGTTGGAGGAGCTGTAGGAGATGTTGGAGGAGATGACGGAAGAGCAGTATAAGATGACGGAAGAGCAGTAGGAGATGTTGGAGGAGCTGTAGGACATGACGGAAGAGAAGTAGGAGATGTTGGAGGAGCTGTAGAAGATGTTGGAGGAGCTGTAGGAGATGACGGAGGAGCTGTAGGAGATGATGGAAGAGTAGTAGAAGATGACGGAGGAGCTGTAGGAGATGATGGAAGAGCAGTAGAAGATGACGGAGGAGCTGTAGGAGATGATGGAAGAGCAGTAGGAGATGACGGTGAAGCTGTAGGAGATGATGGAAGAGCAATAGAAGATGACGGAGGAGCTGTAGGAGATGATGGAAGAGCAGTAGGAGATGACGGAGAAGCTGTAGTAGATGATGGAAGAGCAGTAGAAGATGACGGAGGAGCTGTAGGAGATGATGGAAGAGCAGTAGGAGATGACGGAGAAGCTGTAGGAGATGACGGAAGAGCAGTAGAAGATGACGGAGGAGCTGTAGGGGATGATGGAAGAGCAGTAGGTGATGACCGAGGAGCAGTAGAAGATGACGGAGGATCTGTAGGAGATGACGGAAGAGCTGTAGGCGATGACGGAGGAGCTGTACGAGATGACGGAGGAGCTGTAGGAGATGACGGAGGAGCTGAAGGAGATGTTGGAGGAGCTGTAGGAGATGTTGGAGGAGCTGTAGGAGATGTTAGATGAGATGTTGGAGGCGCTGTAGGAGATGAGGGAGGAGCTGTAGGAGATGACGGAGGAGCTGTAGGAGATGACGGAGGAGCTGTAGAAGATGTTGGAGGAGCTGTAGGAGATGATGGCTGAGCTGTAGAAGATGTTGGAGGAGCTGCAGAAGATGTTGGAGGAGCTGTAGGAGATGTTGAAGGAGCTGTAGGAGATGTTGGAGGAGCTGTAGGAGATGATGGAGGAGCAGGACGAGATGACGGAGGAGCTTACGAGATGAGGGAGGAGCTGTGGGAGATGACGAAGGAGCTGTAGGAGATGTTGGAGGAGCTGTAGGAGATGTTGGAGGAGCTGTAGGAGATGTTGGAAGAGCTGTAGGAGATGTTGGAGGAGCTGTAGGAGATGTTGGATGAGCTGTAGGAGATGTTGGAGGAGCTGTAGGAGATGACGGAGGAGCTGTAGGAGATGACGGAGGAGCTGTAGAAGATGTTGGAGGAGCTGTAGGAGATGACGGAGGAGATGTAGGAGATGACGGAGGAGCTATGGGAGATGACGGAGGAGCTATAGGAGATGTTGGAGGAGCTGTAGGAGATGTTGGAGGGGCTTTAGGAGATGACGGAGGAGCTGTAGGAGATGAGGGAGGAGCTGTAGGAGATGACGGAAGAGCTGTAGGAGATGACGGAGGAGCTGTAGAAGATGTTGGAGGAGCTGAAGGAGATGACGGAGAAGCTGCAGGATATGTTGGAGGAGCTGTAGGAGATGTTGGAGGAGCTGTAGGAGATGATGGAGGAGCTGTAGGAGATGTTGGAGGAGCTGTAGGAGATGTTGGAGGAGATGACGGAAGAGCAGTAGAAGATGACGGAGGAGCTGTAGGTGATGACGGAGGAGCTGTAGAAGATGACGGAGGATCTGTAGGAGATGACGGAAGAGCTGTAGGCGATGACGGAGGAGCTGTACGAGATGACGGAGGAGCTGAATGAAATGACGGAGGAGCTGTAGGAGATGATGGAGGAGCTGTAGGAGATGTTGGAGGAGCTGTAGGAGATGTTGGAGGAGATGACGGAAGAGCAGTAGAAGATGACGGAAGAGCAGTAGGAGATGTTGGAGGAGCTGTAGAAGATGTTGGAGGAGCTGTAGGAGATGACGGAGGAGATGTAGGAGATGATGGAAGAGTAGTAGAAGATGACGGAGGAGCTGTAGGAGATGATGGAAGAGCAGTAGAAGATGACGGAGGAGCTGTAGGAGATGATGGAAGAGCAGTACGAAATGACGGTGTAGCTGTAGGAGATGATGGAAGAGCAATAGAAGATGACGGAGGAGCTGTAGGAGATGATGGAAGAGCAGTAGGAGATGACGGAGAAGCTGTAGTAGATGATGGAAGAGCAGTAGAAGATGACGGAAGAGCTGTAGGAGATGATGGAAGAGCAGTAGGAGATGACGGAGAAGCTGTAGGAGATGACGGAAGAGCAGTAGAAGATGACGGAGGAGCTGTAGGAGATGATGGAAGAGCAGTAGGTCATGACGGAGGAGCTGTAGGAGATGACGGAGGAGGTGTAGGAGATGACGGAGGAGCTGTAGAAGATGACGGAGGATCTGTAGGAGATGACGGAAGAGCTGTAGGCGATGACGGAGGAGCTGTACGAGATGGCGGAGGAGCTGTAGGAGATGACGGAGGAGCTGAAGGAGATGACGGAGGAGCTGAAGGAGATGTTGGAGGAGCTGTAGGAGATGAGGGAGGAGCTGTAGGAGATGACGGAGGAGCTGTAGGAGATGACGGAGGAGCTGTAGAAGATGTTGGAGGAGCTGTAGGAGATGATGGCTGAGCTGTAGAAGATGTTGGAGGAGCTGCAGAAGATGTTGGAGGAGCTGTAGGAGATGTTGAAGGAGCTGTAGAAGATGTTGGAGGAGCTGTAGGAGATGATGGAGGAGCAGGACGAGATGACGGAGGAGCTTACGAGATGAGGGAGGAGCTGTGGGAGATGACGAAGGAGCTGTAGGAGATGTTGGAGGAGCTGTAGGAGATGTTGGAGGAGCTGTAGGAGATGTTGGAGGAGCTGTAGGAGATGTTGGAGGAGCTGTAGGAGATGACGGAGGAGCTGTAGGAGATGACGGAGGAGCTGTAGAAGATGTTGGAGGAGCTGTAGTAGATGACGGAGGAGATGTAGGAGATGACGGAGGAGCTATAGGAGAGTACGGAGGAGCTATAGGAGATGTTGGAGGAGCTGTAGGAGATGTTGGAGGAGCTTTAGGAGATGACGGAGGAGCTGTAGGAGATGAGGGAGGAGCTGTAGGAGATGACGGAAGAGCTGTAGGAGATGACGGAGGAGCTGTAGAAGATGTTGGAGGAGCTGAAGGAGATGACGGAGAAGCTGCAGGATATGTTGGAGGAGCTGTAGGAGATGTTGGAGGAGCTGTAGGAGATGATGGAGGAGCTGTAGGAGATGTTGGAGGAGCTGTAGGAGATGTTGGAGGAGATGACGGAAGAGCAGTAGAAGATGACGGAGGAGCTGTAGGTGATGACGGAGGAGCTGTACGAGATGACGGAGGAGCTGTAGGAGATGTTGGAGGAGCTTTAGGAGATGTTGGAGGAGCTGTAGGAGATGACGGAGGAGCTTGTGAGATGACGGAGGAGCTTTAGGAGATGACGGAGGAGCTGTAGGAGATGACGGAGGAGGTGTAGGAGATGACGGATGAGCTGTTCGAGATGACGGATTAGCTGTGGGAGATGACGAAGGAGCTGTAGGAGATGTTGGAGGAGCTGTAGGAGATGACGGAGGAGCTGTACGAGATGACAAAATATTTCTTTTCTTGTCTCATGTCCTCTGCAGGACGCTGCGATCCACCACAATCCCAGATTGATTTTCTAAGCAAGTGTACGTTCAGTAGTCTGTCATTGCTTTCTGAATGAGAAATCAACTCTGAAGTCCAAGTGACCGGTGTGGGGAATGAACCTCTTACCCCGGTCATCAAGGGACCCCAATTTTAAGAGAGAACGAACGAACGAACAAACAAACTTTATTTTCGAAGGGTAACAAATTGGGCATGCAGGCCCGTCTTACATTCGGCCCTTCCAAAAGAGAGAGAGAGAGAGAGAGAGAGAGAGAGAGAGAGAGAGAGAGAGAGAGAGAGAGAGAGAGAGAGAGAGAGAGAGAGAAATAGGAGGGTGGTTTTGAAATGATCTAGGGGCCTATATTTTTATGCTGCTCATAGTAAATCTAAGAAGTATAATAATCGGATGGACAAGAAAAATAAAAAGACAGAAAAATGATAACAAAAGAAATGAGATTAGTGAGAAGAATACTCAATGTATCAAGAAGATAGAAATCAGAAATGAAGAAATCAGGACTAATGTTAGGGGTATTGCAGCGCTAGATTTTATTAGAAAACAGCAAGTCGAATGGTTTGGCCATGCAAGTAGGTTACCAACTAACAGTATACCACAACAAGCAATGATGTACAGACCAGAGAGAAGCAGAGGGAGATACTGATCACGAAAACGATGGACGGAGGGAATATCAGAGTCCATTGAAATCACAACACACGAAGCCCATAAATGGACATTCTCCCGCTGTTTATACTTCACCTCAACACTGCAAGGTACAAGAGGAACAATATGAGATGAGATGAGATGAGATGTGATGAGATGAGGGGCCTCTAATCCTATGGAGGATAAAGGTCAGAAACGGAAGAGTATCAGCAACACAAGTCGATGGTGAGTGGCGCTCAACTCTAAACACATGACTATATGATAATGCTTGCACACTTCTATTCCATCTTTGTCACAATCTAATCTAATCGAATTAGAGTCGTCATTTATTTAATTTACTCCAGAGCTGGAAAACTAATGCTGTCCCGGAAATTATGCGAAACATACAAATAGTAATAAGATTATATGGCGAGTCCTCCAGGCCAAGAGGATCTTATATGTACAGAGAAGAAGCGTGTGGTTCAGAAATGGTATTAGCAATTGTGGTGACGGAATTCTTCCCGAAGGCCTTGTCAATGATGGACCTGTGTCAAACTTACAAGAAAACTGAAAATAAGAACATGAAATGTGAGAGAAATGAATGGAGATAGACAACACATAATTATCAGCTAAGTATAAACATTTAATTGCCGAAATACTAGTAGTCAGCGAAATTAGATTGAGCGGAAAAGGGGCTATCATTATTGTAAGGTTTCAGGAAAAATCAAGGAATATCAGACTGCAACAAATATACATGCCAGCCAATATGGCCAAAAACAGAAGTTCAAGAAGCGTGTTATAACATCATTCGATATACTGTAGAAACTATTAGTAAAATAGTTATTAAAGCAAATCAAATTGCGGAGAATGAAATAGTTTGGGCATGTGAAAAGACACGCATGTCTAAATAAAATAATTATGCAGAAGAGAAATGGAATAGAAGAAGACGAAGACTAAAATGAATGTACGATGCCATAGATAATTTAACATGACAGAAAGAAACTGAGGCAGGACATCTTCTGTATGATATAAAGAAATTTCGCAAGACTTTTGTGGGAACACTTTCTGTTCAAAACACACCACCGAATAATGACCCCAGGGTGTAAATATCTGGTTTTAACCCCTAAATCACTGCGTCTAGATTTATTTTTCACTGAAATTTCTCATTGTCATCGTTCCAGTCTTTTATTTCACACCTTATTATACACATTTCATATTGATGTGCCGTGACTAATCATATGGATTTCACGTGGTGGCGTTGGTATAATGTCTGAAATGGAGAGGCACGGAGACAGAAATTGCACTATAACTAGGACTCCAGGGCTGGTTTAACAACTGACTTCGTGCTATTAAGTAGCTATCGGAATCATAGGCTTGCTCTCAAATTATTTACACATATGAGCTGTCTGGCCATTATGCGTGGCAGCTTTCATAATTACAGGCAATTGTTAACCGTCTTTGAGGATATAGATGTAACTATGTGAATGTTAGCTTTTCAGATGTAACAAGAAGTACACATACGAACGCATGCCACACTCGAAGCATGGTTTTCCTGCAACGTTAAAATCAACCATCGTAGTGCAGTGCATGCCAAAGCGGATATATATCTGTGCATGAGTCTTACATTTTCATACACAAGGCAAAGGGTTGGGGACGGGAAAGGGGTGAAGTTGTCAAGCCATTTGACTAGCAATAAGAAAGTTGGGCTTTTGTTTTTAGACTCCTTCATTGGGTTCTCGAGTACAATTTCTTCGGATACCCATGGGGGTCGATGCTGGAGATTGGGAGTTAAAGCTCTGTGCAACGCTTTCCTCGGGAACCAGCCGCTCCGCGAAGAGAACAGGGGGCCACTTTGTGGACAGAGACTGAATCATATGGGATAACACTGGATGTAATAAAGCCCATCCTCCCGCCTTTAGCTCTTTCATACATGAGCCATATCCATTTTCATACACTAACAAGTTTATGAAGTGAACCACTTGCTTTCATCCGCTGCACTCTGTTCTTCTCAAATATAAAGTAACACTAACCAGTTTACTTAAGGATGCCATGTAGTATAGTTTCTATTTGTAGGAGATACCTTGGCCAGAGAGGCATAAGCTTCAGTGTCCCAGCCACAACCAGTCTATGAAGATCAGCACCAAAGCAGTTGTTAGAAACCCCTCATCACGTAATCTCAGTGATAATGTTAGTCGTAAATCCTTTACAGGACATATCCTTTACATGACATTGCAATTAACTCCATTTATTGGTTGTTTTGATTTATTATCAAAACCATCTATCTTACAAACAAGAGTCCTTGTCTATCAAGCCTGTGTCTTTAGTACTGTGTCTTTGTGGCAGTGAAACCTGGACAACTTACTCACACCAAGAGAAACGTTTAAACAGCTTTCTTATGCGGTGTCTGCGAAGAATTCTTGGTATTAAGTGGCAAGACAAAATCACAAATACTGAAGTATTGGAAATATCAGGTTGTGTGACGGTTTATTCCATGCTCAGTCTTCGTAGACTTAGATGGATAGGACATCTTAGGAGGATGGATGATGGTAGAATACCAAAGGACATCTTTTTGGTGAATTACAGATGGGTAAGAGATCTCAGGGTCGGCCTCTACTACGATACAAAGATGTGTGTAAACGGGACATGATTGATACAGGCATTGATAATGCACATTGGGACAAGTCGCCGCTGAACGTGTTGCATGGAGGGCAAACATCAGAAATGGAATAAAGACAAAGGAGAAAATTATTGCAGATAAGTCACACACCGAGCGTGTGAGACGTAAGATGGTGCATGATGGTGGAAATGACCACGTGTTCACATGCACCCACTGTGAACGGACATTTACAGCGCAAATTGGCCTTATTAGTCACATTCACTACCGCCATAGGTAAAAATTATTATGCCTTTTTAAAGCACAAACTATCGTCTGTCAAGACGGCAAGGTGCCAATTTAATTATTTATTATGCAATGTTAGTTTAATGGTTCGCCATTACTTTCTTGACAGCCGACGCTTCCTACCATAGACACTAACACAAAGCAGTACAATCCAGTCTCCCCATTTATCACAACGTCCCTTATGATTAACTCAGACTTTCCATCCTGTGAAACTATACTTATGAGTTCGATACCAGATGCATGTGGCTGAATAAGCGCTGTCCAATCAAGTTATCATCACCGCATTCTGAACACGGCCTTAGGTGCTCTAAACCCTTCCCTAATAAATCTACGAATCACCCAAAAAACTAGAAGTAGATTGTGAGCTTTACTAAAACACGACTACAAGAGACAAGAGACTCTTATGATCGTTGTTTAGTAAAGCTCACAATCTACTTCTGCTTTTTTGGGGTGATTCATTCACTGCCTTTTTAAGCTTTACTGCAGTTCCCCTCATTCTTGTTTACCTAATAAATCTATCATTACAGCGCGACCAACTGTGCAAGTTCCATGTGGAATAACGCTCCTCCTCGCACAGTTGATGTGCTTCTCTTTCTTGGCGACGCTGATCTTTAATCCAAAGCTATTGATGCTGATTCATTCAGTTGAAAGTCCTCATTAGGCCGGACTCTGTGCGGGATCGATGAAATCACTCAATCCATTGGTTTACATTCAGATATAGTAGCAGTGCAAACCAACCGCTCTTTCATTTCGTGAGCGTGTGAGTGCGCTCGCTCACGCGAAAGAGTATATATATATATATATATATATATATATATATATATATATATATATATATATATATATATATAAAAAGATCAGAATTTTCATGCTAACATTTAATGTAAAAATCGCCCATCTATAGCAATCAGACACTTCAGGTCAGATATCAACTATAAGGCAGTGTAATGTAAAAAGGTTAAATTAAAAGATTTTTGTTAGACAATTGTATCCCAATTATGGGTCATTTACTGAAAGCAAGTGCACACAAGAGGGATGTAACAGCATCGTGTGTGGTTTGAACAAGGGGTTGTGCGTTCAAATCTAAGTGGAGTCAGGGTTGTATTTTTTTCCCTACCAGCCCGTGCCATGACTCTACTCACAATAGAGTTGTGAGAACATAAGTATAGTGACCGCAATAGCCTCGGTAGTGTAATGGTAGAGCACTCGCTTGTTGGCTCGGTCGAATTGGTTCGAACCCCTTTCGAGACGAGTATTTTTTTACGGACGCCACAGCCCTAGAATGACAAAGTCTGATAAAGATGGGTGCCATAACAGTGTCTGGGAAGTTAAATGTGGCCGGTGGAATAATTACCACATCTCAACCCAGTGTTATTTTTTCTTCTTTGCTTTCGCTTCCTTTAAACTCAAGCGTAGTCAATACACGTGCTGCTACCTTTAGTGCACTGGACTGAGATTTGCTTGTGGATTACATTTTCCCCTTACCAGTGTCCCTCGCCATCAGGTGAACCCACTCCAAATTCCTTGGTACTTGTAATTTACGTCCCCAAGTGAAGGACGAGAAGTTAACATGTTAGACCAAATGTCCGGTGTTTGGGATTGAACCTGCTATTTCGACATCAGCAAACTGGATGTTTAAGAACTACCACTCTTATCCATTCGGCCATGCGGGCCTCCATCGATCGGTATAAAATATGCATAAGGTCTGTAATATAACTTAACATAATATTGACCATATAAGCCCATGTCTTTTGTTTGGTGGTGGAAACATATTTTCCCCCTCACCCCAGAATATTGCAAGGCTTGTAGTAACATATGCAAGTGTATTTTTAATGACTGTGAATGAATACAAAACTTGAACCGGCAATATTTTCAAACATTGTACGGTCATTAAAAATGCACCCTATACATACAACGCTTCAAACTGTCTATCTTCCACAGTCGATCTCTGAGATCTAGCGTTGCTTCAAACACCTGCATAGACACCACAGTAAGCAATGAGGGCGGGACAATTATCTACACGGGAAATAAATGCCATGGAAATGCTCGCGTTGCTTATAATATGTAGAAGGTGCCTGTCTGACAGAATGTTCAAGGGCATGAACAGGTTACACAATGTTACTCTAAAATGTCAAAACACGCAAAAAATAATTATCTCAGGAGGGTTTAGAATTAAACAGATCTATTCAAGATAAGGGTGGATGGGTATCCTCTTATATATTTGTGGGAACAACATAAGAAGTAAAATTTAGTATTTCTTTCTTTTTTATGTTTCAAATAGAGTTTAGGAATATCTGGATTTTATGATCTAAATCTGAATACAAGAAATACTTTAGGCTAATGAATTGTTGGGTGAGTAGAGTATCTGAGGGTGTGAGACGAAATTGGAGTTAATGTTAAGTGTGAATGTTGATGTTGGTCAAACACAACCAATTTTGGATGTGATAGAAGCACGGTGTCATGTGTCAGCAAAGTGTGGAGATGATGTGTTATATGTCCCATGTGAGTGAAGTGTAGACATGAGATGTTTTATGTCCCATGTGAGTGAAGTGTAGACATGAGATGTTCTGTGTCCCATGTGAGTGAAGTGTAGACACGAGATGTTTTATATCCCATGTGAGTGAAGTGTAGACACGAGATGTTCTATGGTCCATTTGAGTGGAGTGTAGACACGAGATGTTTTATATTCAATGTGAGTGAAGTGTAGACACGAGATATTTTATATCCCATGTGAGTGAAGTGTAGACATGAGATGTTCTATGGTCCATTTGAGTCGAGTGTAGACACGAGATGTTTTATATCTCATGTGAGTGAAGTGTAGACATGAGATGTTCTATGGTCCATTTAAGTGCAGTGTAGCCATGAGATGTTCTATGTCCCATGTGAGTGAAGTGTAGACATGAAATGTTCCATGTTCCATGTGAGTGAAGTGTAGACATGAGATGTTCTATGGTCCATTTGAGTGGAGTGTAGACATGAGATGTTCTATGTCCCATGTGAGTGAAGTGTAAACATGAAATGTTCTATGTTCCATGTGAGTGGAGTGTAGACATGAGATGTTCTATATCCCATGAGAGTGAAGTATAAACATGATGTGTTCTATATCCCATGTGAGTGAAGTGTAGACATGAAATGTTCTATATCCCATGTAAGTGAAGTGTAGACATGAAAAGTTCTATATCCCATGTGAGTGAAGTGTAGACATGAAATGTTCTATATCCCATGTGAGTGAAGTGTGGACATGACATGTTCTATATCCCTTGTGAGTGAAGTGTAGACATAAGATGTTCTATGTCCCATGTGAGTGAAGTGTAGACATGATATATTCTATGTCCCATGTGAGTGAAGTGTAGACATAAGATGTTCTATGTCCCATGTGAGTGAAGTGTAGACATGAAATGTTCTATGTCCCATGTGAGTGAAGTGTAGACATGAGATGTTCTATGTTCCATGTGAGTGAATTGTAGACGTGAAATGTTCTATATCCCATGTGAGTGAAGTGTAGACATGATGTTTTTTGTGTCCCATGTGAGTGAAGTGTAGACATGAAATGTTCTATATCCAATGTGAGTGAAGTATAGACATGAGACGTTCTATGCCCCATGTGAGTGAAGTGTAGACATGAAATCTTCTATATCCCATGTGAGTGAAGTGTAGACATGAGATGTTCTATGTCCCATGTGAGTGAAGTGTAGGCATGATATGTTCTATGTCCCATGTGAGTGAAGTGTAGGCATGAGATGTTCTATGTCCCATGTGAGTGAAGCGTAGACACTAGACGTTCAATTCCCATGTGAGTGAAGTGTAGATATGAAATGTTCTATGTCCTATGTGAGTGAAGTGTAGACATGAAATGTTCTATGTCCCATGTGAGTGAAGTGTAGGCATGATATGTTCTATGTCCCATGTGAGTGAAGTGTAGGCATGAGATGTTCTATGTCCCATGTGAGTGAAGCGAAGACACTAGACGTTCAATTCCCATGTGAGTGAAGTGTAGACATGAAATGTTCTATGTCCTATGTGAGTGAAGTGTAGACATGAAATGTTCTATGTGAGTGAAGTGTAGACATGAGATGTCCCATGTGGGTGAAGTGTGGACGTAAGTTTTCCCATGTGAGTGAAGTGTAGACATGAGATGTCCCATGTGAGTAAAGTGATGGCGTGAGATGTCCCATGTAAGTGAAGTGAGGGCAGGTGATACTTACATCCAGTGTCATTGAATAGTGAACATGAAGTGCGCTGTGTCCCACTTGAGTGATGTGTTAACGGGAGATACACTATGCCTCATGCGAGTCAAGCTAGGACCTTGGGTAATCTTACTGAGAGTTAGTGGTTGTATGTGTGTGTGTGTGTGTGTGTGTGTGAGAGAGAGAGAGAGAGAGAGAGAGAGAGAGAGAGAGAGAGAGAGAGAGAGAGAGTTAGAGAGAGAGTTCTGAGCTAATACAGCCACACTGAGTGCAACAGTATGCTATAGCCATGTATAGGACCTGGGTATTAGGTCGGCCAATGTTGTTTAACGGCTAATAACTAATATCGTACAGTGGGTAAGTGTTGTTTAATGAGGAATACAACGGTATGTTATAATAATGTGTGTATCCTGGCTGTGCTGTCGGTGAATGATGAATAATAACAAATACAACAGTATGTTATAGTGAAGTGAAGGATCTCACCGTGCGGTAGGTGAATGATGCTTAATGACGAATACAACAGTATGTTATGATTATAGTGATGTGCGCGACCTGACAGTGAGTGTGTAACATGTTTTATTTGTTGGGTACGAATCCCATAATTGTACGCGGATACATCTTGAAATACGTCAGTATTTTTTCAAATAGATCAGTATAGGTGAATATCAGCACAGTTATCTATTATAAATATGAGGTTAGTACCATCAGCCCAAAACACTGCAAGGCGTGTTTGAAGGTACATTATTTCTGTACAGTTTATAGATCTATAGTTGACATCTATTCACGACATGATACCAGTCTGTCCACAATTCTTTCTCTCTCTCTCTCTCGATTCTCCCCCCCCCCCAATAGTTTGTTTTCTTCTCCCCTCCCATCCTCTCTCAGACTCTCTCTCCCTCCCCCTCTCTCTCTCCCCCTCTATATCTGCATTCCTTACATGTGTTCCCTTTAATCTTGCCGGTTGTTACAATATGTTCCTTTTTTCTCGTGTCAAAGTATGGTCAAATGTCGGTGGCAGTTGACCTCTAATGCCTTGGACACATCTCCTTTAAGTCCCTCATATCATCTCATCTCATAATGTTCATTTTGTACCTTTCGGTTTCTAGGTGAAGTATAAACAGCGGGAGAGTGCACGCTTATGGGCTTCCTATATCGATATTCCCCTTAAGCCCCTTTCCCTTTAAATTAATTTAGTTTGCATATTTTGTCAATCTACTATATTCTTAACATTCTTCTGTACATCCATATCTCAATGAATTAAATACATGTGTATTATTAATAGTTCCAGGACTCGTAGCCAAAGTGTACATTGATTAAAAACAACGCCTGCGAATTCTTGTTCAGTTTGTAATATCAGGCTTTATGACGTAAAATATTACCCTACACCTAATGTAACGAGGATAACTATTTTTCGAAAGAAATCAATCTGCCCGAATGCAAGCGAAATATGCAACGTCGTGTTTGTATCATTGTAACAGGTTATGTCAAACTCGGTGTTGCAGAGTACAGCCAGTCAACAAGTACAGTTTATCGTAGCAACTGTCGTTAAGTGCCTGTCGGTTCGAGTACAGCCATTATTTCTTACATTTGCAGAGACCATCCCACAAATCGTGCCTGGCATGTGGCAAGTCGTGCCGGGTGCTACTGAATAATTGCTTAGAAAACATGATCACTTCAGAATGGAAATATCCAAGCCGAAGATAAACATTCGCTCACACAATCTGGCTTTTCTGAATATGTCAAGACGGTTAGCGAGTAAACATTTTGACAGAAGTGATAGTCTGTAGGAAACCTCACAGACAGCAATCCCGGGTCGCTTGAGTGGTCTGGTGTCTTCACGTACACATACAAACATATATCAGGTTTGGTGAAATATGACGCTTCTAGGCATTTACAGGACACAAATAATTATAATACGCAACTGCGTTCACTGTTTTTCAGTGATATCTTTTACTGTTTGAGGGTGTTTAGGTTTTTCCATGTCCTACTTAAGTGTTTCATAAAGGGGGTCGCTATTTTGAATAGCACACTCACATGCCGGCCCTGTGGTCAACACAAATACAGTATAATACCTCTTTGCACGTGTTGAGACGACTGGGCGTATATTGCTGGCGTCACACTTGTATAAAACAACGGACACTTGGTGGACGATGTGGTCAGTTTGATGCCGACTGCCTTTAATTCCAAGGACTCGTACCCATTTTAACAACGGTTGACCTCGAAACCCAGGTCAGTTCACACACACACACACACACACACACACACACACACACACACCCACTCACACACATAAGCTCACACACACACACACACACCCACTCACACACACAAGCTCACACACACACACAAGCTCACACACACGCACACCCACACATATACACCCACACATACACAAACACACACGCACGCACGCACACACACACTCACACACGCACGCACACACACATACACACACACACTCACACACAAACACACACAACAGAGAAACACTCTGCTGGATGTGGAAGTCAAACACATGGCTACCAGGCCAGCAGACAAATGTGTTAGCAGCAAATGAGTTACAACTGCTTCTCGGTTCTATAGGCGTGAGTTCAAATCGCAACCAAGCCAAACTTATTCGCTACCGTTGCCTCCGATGCTGACTCGGGTTCATACAATGGTATCAGAAAATGTTTAGCCTGTAAATGTTTAGCGAATGAACGACACTGACAACATGGTGCCTGGTTTGGTCAAGAAAACTTTCTCTAGCGTTCATCATCATCATATTCATCATCACGTGCCTTGTCAACTGACGTGGGCGATTGTGCTTCTTCACTGTTGCGATAGAAACCGCGCTAGCTTAGAGGATAGACTCTTGTCTACCGGCCTGATGGTCATGTGCTCGAATCCGCATCAAAGCGAATTTTAAAAATTGACCTGCGCTCCCAGCTCAGTCCAGCTTTAAACTGGAACTAGGAAATTTCTTGAGAAGTAAATGCAGGCAACAGAATACTGACCGTAGCACCCACCTTTTAATTATACTATTAGGCCCCATTATTGTTGCACCATCTTATTTTAAAACATCCAGTGGTATTCCATGTTTCCCTGTCTGTTACAATATTTATTTTCGGTGCATTCAATACAAAAACGAATCATGGACAATTAGCAGGCATGCGAGGAATTTTGTGGAAGATGCGAGATGCGGTTCTATAAAAGCGCAATGAAAACACGTGGCCCGAAAGTAAGAGCAATGAAGATATCTTGAAATCAGTTAACTCACAAAAAGAAATGTTTACTCGCATCAAAGTAAGTCTACATTCTTTGAGCATGTCATCAGAAGAAGAGTGCTGGTGTATATCGTCACAACGGAAAGTAGGGAGGAGAAAAGAGGTAAGGGAAGTCCATAAGAGAAGATGCTGGACAGTTTGACACCATGGCATGGAGTCAATCAATCATGTGCCATGCCAGAAAGCGTGGGCGGTCATGACTCGCCATTTCACTCGATCATCAGAGTCGTGGATCAGCTCAATGTTCCTGTCTCGTCCATACCATGTGGCCAAGCCATCCAGGTATTTACTTCTCGGTCTTCCTCTTCGTCTGTTCCCTTCAATCTTGCCAGTTGTCACTAAGTTCTCCAATCCATTTCTTCTCATAACATGTCCAAAAAATTTTGACTGTCTACGTCTAACTTCTCTAATCAATTTACGAGTTACGAGTTTCATTTGCCTCCTGTAGTACTTGGTCATTGGTTTTTCTGTCTGTCCATGGTATTCTTTGCATTTTTCTCAGAAACCACCTGCAGCCATCAGATGCTTTTCAGCTTGACTGCACATTGTCCAAGTTTCACATCCATACAAAAGAACAGGCTCTATGTATCCCCTCAACACTCTTTTTCTCATTTCAACTGACATCTTTTTATTTGTCAGAATGTTTTTCATCTTGCTAAAGGCTACTTTCGCCATGGCGATTCTTGTTCTAATCTCTACAAGGTGTCTCCCATCAGATGTTATGACTGTTCCAAGATAATTGTACCGATTCACTTGTTGAAGAATAATCCCATTGACTTGTATATTACATCGTGTTACTTCATTTTTCCTAGTGACGACCATGAATAACTTTGGTTTAAGAAATAAACGGAATATCTAGAGACACAAGACTTTGTACAGACATGATCACCAACGCCACACGATACTAACTTTAAGAAGAAGACATTAAATACGAGTCTTTCTGACCATTCGTCCCAATCTCCGCACATCTATGATTGATTAAAATTTATTTTGCCTTTTCCCCCATTTTATTTACTATTTCTTCATGTGGTATATTATATTTTTCTTTCTTTACGTTTTCTTTCATCTTTCATCCATCGCCTGTAGAATTGCAAGGTTATTTATAGGAATAATTAGTTTCTGTTGATGTCTGTTATATTAATTCAAGCATCATGTTCCATTGATCGTGATAGGTTATATTATGTCCATGGCTTTATATCTGTACTGTGGAGATCCATGATTGCCGACGTTACTTAGCAGAGCGCATAATGACGACAGTGATACAGTCAGCCGTGCCAGACACTGCCTACTGACCTGGCGGTCATAATGTCGAATCTCTATCGAGGCGGGGATTTTACACAAGCAGTTTTTACTTTCCAGCACATTTCTTGGTATCCACTTTATACAAGGTAGACTTTTGAGTCAAGGGTAATTTACAATCAAACCACAGGTTTCGAGTGAAATTCAAACCCAAGACCACAAACGTACCTACCACTGCGCCACGGTGTCACCCATGGCGGTACGTTACCTGATCTGACAGATGTCGCACTGCGGTACATATATTTTTACACATTTATGTGAATGCAACGATTATAGGCCTCATTTATTGTTATCTGGTGGCCTATCTCCAACACGTTAACATCGAATATTACTCACGGGCTTTAAACAACGGGCAGAATGTCGCAGTATGTGGGTGTATCTATCTGTGTGCTTGTGTGTGTGTGTGTGTGTGTGTGTGTGTGTGTGTGTGTGTGTCTGTGTCTGTGTCTGTGTGTATATGTGTGTAATTTTTTTTAGAGATTTTGAAAGGCCAGCCGGTTGCAAAACAGATTACTCTGCCAATCTTAAATTGAAGTAAACACGGATGAAAACATGAGAAATAAATTCACGCATTTTGATCGATAATCATTGAAGCAAAGGAATGCATTAGAGAGAAAAGAACAGCCTAACGTTTCTCTGATTTCTGCTTCTTTCCTTTACTTCTATGGGTGAAGGTCCATAGCAGAGAATCTATTTCTCATGTTTTAGTCAAGTTAAGGCTTTCCCTTGACCGACAGATTAAACAGTGCACACAACTTGTGTGACAGTCACGGTGCACGGGGACTCTATCAGTAAAACAGATGGCGCTATAAACCGTCCTATCACAGGCAGCTATTAATTTCTTTCTTCCTCCTCATCATCGGGTATATAACGACTCCGTAATTCCTGCTGGATATGTGGTCTTCACAGTGTTATAATCCTGTTATAGTGTAAGGTGTGCTGGATATATGGTATAACCTCACAGTGTTATAATCCTGTTATAGTGTAAGGCATGCTGGATATGTGGTCTAACTTCATAGTGTTATAATCCTGTTATAGTGTAAGGCGTGCTGGATATGTGGTCTAACTTCATAGTGTTATAATCCTATTATAGTGTAAGGCGTGCTGGATATGTGGTCTAGCTTCACAGTGTTATAATCCTGTTATAGTGTAAGGCGTGCTGGATATGTGGTCTAACTTCATAGTGTTATAATCCTGTTATAGTGTAAGGCATGCTGGATATGTGGTCTAACTTCATAGTGTTATAATCCTGTTATAGTGTAAGGCGTGCTGGATATGTGGTCTAGCTTCATAGTGTTATAATCCTGTTATAGTGTAAGGCGTGCTGGATATGTGGTCTAGCTTCATAGTGTTATAATCCTGTTATAGTGTAAGGCGTGCTGGATATGTGGTCTAGTTTCACAGTGTTATAATCCTGTTATAGTGTAAGGCGTGCTGGATATGTGGTCTAGCTTCACAGTGTTATAATCCTGTTACAGTGTAAGGCGTGCTGAATATGTGCTCTAGCTTCATAGTGTTATAATCCTGTTATAGTGTAAGGCGTGCTGGATATATGGCCTAACCTGACAGTGTTATAATCCTGTTATAGTGTAAGGCGTGCTGAATATGTGGTCTAGCTTCACAGTGTTATAATCCTGTTATAGTGTAAGGTGTACTGGATACATGGCCTAGCTTCACAGTGTTATAATCATGTTATAGTGTAAGCTGTACTGGATACATGGCCTAGCTTCACAGTGTTATAATCATGTTATTGTGTAAGCTGTACTGGATACATGGCATAGCTTCACAGTGTTATAATCATGTTATAGTGTAAGCTGTACTGGATATATGGTCTAGCTTCACAGTGTTAGAAACCTGTTATAGCTATGCCCGCTACCTCACCGTACGGTGACTAGATGGGAGGTGTGGTCAGATGAGAGAATAAACCAGGAATATAACCTTATTTCTCTTCCCATACAACAATGGGTAAAGCCGATATAGATATCAAAATGAGAATACACCAGGCTATATGTGCTATTAAAGCGCTAGGATGGATGTTTGTGGAAGTGACAAGAAATTAAATCTAGAACAAAACTGAGAATATTCAAGTATAACGTTAAATGAGAACTAATGTATGCGTCAGAAATAATGAGAACTATTACTATTAAACTGCAAACATTCATTAAAATAGAACTAAATCTTTTAATGGAATCACCAATGTCAACCTCACGGAGAGAAATAGACAAGTACTAGTAAATAATGAAGTGAAGGAAAGTTGTTTACTAATTACGGTACACACTTTAAGAAAACGTGTAAAATAGAATAACTAGAAAGGTGGGTGGGTTTGTGACTGTGAGAAAGTATGCGTATGCGAGGGAGTGTGTATTTATGCGAGGGAGTGTGTATTTGTGTGTTATTGAGTGGGTGTATAACATTGAGAGTTTAGGTAAATGATTAAGTATTATGCAGAATTGTATGTATGCTTTTATGAATGTGCGTGTGTACGTGTGTCTGCCTGTCTGCCTGCCTGCCTGTCTCATAACATGGTAACAACTTTCATATGACAATGATTTTTTTCCTATGTGAATGTAACATGCACATTTGATGAATGAGAGATAAGTGATTGGAAGGGTCGAATGTAAGACGAGCCTGCATCCCCAATTAGTGACCCTTTGAAAATAAAGTTCTTTCGTTCGTTAGTTCATTCGTTCGTTCGTTCGTTCGTTCGTTCTTTCGTTCGTCCGTCTGGAATCCGCAAGGCAGACGAAATAGAGGAAAATCTGACACCTCGGTGTCATATATTTTTGAAGGGAGTGGGAGATCACCGTAGTGCATGCCCCATTTCTAACAAAAGAAGTAGAGCCCCATCCTCTTCTATCTTCAATAACCCCAGAATATGAACCTTGAGTTATCTGCAGGCCTCGTTCTATTAAGTAGTCTAGGAGATATAGATTATGGCCCTGGTGAGAATAATGATTACCAACTGGGATTCTGCACCTTCTCCAAGGATTATGTAGCTCTGGAGCCCCCTTTTTTTGTTTATCAAATCTGAGGAAAGTCTGGAGAATTTTCTCAGCCTGATTTAGATGAAGGAAACATGGATATTGAGCAGTTGATAGATCTAGAGTCTTCTCTCCCCCATTTTATTAAGTCATTATGAGTGGATTTATTTTTAAACAATCAAACACATAATCAATCACATTAGATTCTGACAACATGATGTACAAAGAAGCTGGTGACTCACAGATAGGTTTGAACTGATAAATTAACAGAAGGTCAATTCATGTTAATCATTTATTGATTGGGCCTGAGCCTTCTGGCCAGTACATACATCTCTATTGTGATTTACACAAGATATATTAGAAAAGTTGCACATTGGACCATTGTCACAGGCCATTAATAAACAAGCATCAATACATGAGAGGTCAACAAGTGTGAAAACATAGTAACCATTTTGATGTTGTACATGTTAAGTGTGAAAATGATTCAACAATTAAATATCAGTTTCCTGAAATTGGGTGTGGTGTCTACCAATTAGAAAGGTAACCTGGTGACTGGAAGATTTGGTAAGCCAGGGTCCATTGACTGATGGATCCACTTCAGGTCTGCCCGTATAGCTCCTCTGAAGGCCTCCCCATACTTTGCTCATGGCCAAGTCATCTTCCATCTCACTTGTGGTTCATCTCTTTCTCTCGGCTTCCCTCTTTCAGGTCTGATTTAGGTGGTTAGTTTGCTGATGTGTTGGGTGGTTGTTGGTATGTAGCCACCAAGATCACTGATGAATATTCACATAAATATATACATTCCTACCAATACAATATTCTAGAAGTAGGTCGGAAGAAATCTAAATTCCTGAAGTAGGAACTAGTTCCCCATCCCCTCTTTTTTTGTCTAATCTAGTGTTGGGTTAATTTGGGGTGGTCAGAGTTTATCACACTGTGTACGCCTTGTATCAACTTGTTCCTGCTGTATGCAAGTTCTCATTTGACCTGGGGTCAGTGAACGTGTACAGTAAGACAGTGACAAGAGTGAGAAGGTGTCACGATGCATGTAAATAAATGACATACATTTATAACATTTCTTCCACTCAATGGTGTTTATAATGTGTATAAATAATTCTCTGTGTTTTCCCAATTAACCAACTTCTTCTTCTTCTGTGTCTAATAAATCTCTCCCATTATCTGTTGTTGTTGTGATGTTGGGTGTTGGGTTGTGTGGTGATGAGTGGTGTTGAGTGGTGTTGTGTTTTAAGTTATGTTGAGTAATGAGTTAAGTTCACTTCGTGTGATGGAGTTCCACGAAGCTCAACTCTTCTGATGTAATGCAGTTCATAAGTGCTCTTATCTAATTAAAATTTGACATAAATATAAATATCTATCCTTCAAACCCCATCCATTCAATAGACGAAGCAGAAAGAAAGGATTGGATTTCTCTCTCAACTTTCTAAATTGAAAATAGACATAGACAAGTCTGTTTTAAAACAAGGCACTTATTCTAGTACACGAACTGTCATTTTAGCTGTAGGTAGTGATAGCATCTTTTATCAGTGTTTCTGGTGAAATGCACAAGATTGCTTTAGAATCATCACTTCGTACAGTTGTTCAGAATAGAATGGAGTAGTATAATGCACTTCTTAAAGTTAATAATTATCTTTAAGAATATCAGAGATTTGCAGTTTCATCGAAGAGAATATTAGAGTGTCAGTTTGCCCGGGAACGGCTCTGCGTCGTCAGAATCTACAGTCGAGCATTTTTACATTTCAGAGGTTTTAATTAATAATAATACATTTCAATTGACATTACAAACACTGGATACCATTTCTGGACACCTGATACATCGGGTTCTTAGTCTAATCTCGGGAATTACAAGCTTACCTCGGATCTAGACACTCCGCAATCCCATGTTTGAAAATTTGGTCACACTAGCTTCTCACGACTATTCATCAGGCTGGTTGCAGGAAAAGTGCGGGCTTACCATATTCTGATGAAATATTACATATGCAAATCAGGCGTTGGCGCGAAAGCGGTGTCACATGTCTCTCCTATCCAATAGTTTTTTAAGCCTTGGCTGACGAAATCTTTCCAAGAATCCACGTCATCTGTCACTTATGCAGTTCCAGTTTCGATGTTAAGTTTTAAGTCCTAGTTTCAGTTTGCGGTTGTGAAGTCAATTGTTTTTATGTTGTTTCCTCTTTTTGCGGGCATGTTTTGGTAAATGAATAATGGTGGTTAGCGTTATGCCACACACGGGTACAAGAGAAATGGAGACAGAAATACAGAATATGAGGAGGGTATGGACAGAGCTGTTTGGTAGAAGATGTGGTAAGATTCCCGGAAACAAAATACACGAATGAAACCGAGGAGAACATAATTAGATTTGAATGCTTTCCTGACGGCATCAATACTTTGACTGAATGTGCCAGGAATTTATTTGCGGGCTGAGGGATAAAGCCCATCAGTGAAAACGGTCTCCGTATTGTATGCTGGATATGGCTCTTTGTGTGTGGTTAAATCTTCGAGCTATACCGAGGGTCAAACACACATCCCTCGATTTGTAGGACTGCCATTATAACCCTCTGCCAGCTGCTCGTCAAAGAAAATTAGATTGCTGCGATAAAGATTGACAATGAAGTAGGTCAATATCAGCCTATTAAGAGAGGTGTGTGACAAATCTTGTTCCCTAAAGGGTGAAAATATTTTCAGATATATAGAAGATGTGAGTGGAATCACCATTGGGGGACGTGACATCAGTAACATTAGATTTGCGGATGATACAGTACTGATTGCCATGCTAGTCCATGGGACATAATTTACTTTTTTTAAATTTATTTATTTTTTTTTTTTTTGCATATCCTTTACAGGACATCGCTGTCAACACCAGCATCTTTCAGCTGTATGTTGATTTCTTGGCAAGATTACGCTCAGTAGTTTGCCATTGCTTACTGAGCGGCCGGTTCACATACCCCGTAAGTTACCGATGCGATTCGAACCACTGCTGATTCTCACCGTCATCACGTTACCGACGAGAGTATACGAGATTACGGATAAAAGTCATAACCTCTAAGCCACAAAGCCGGCACATAATTTACACCGCATGGTAATTTATGCATGTCCATTCCCATCCGTCCATGGGTCCTTTCTCATGGGAATAGCATTCCCATGGCAGGGCATGGCAGGCGTGTCCATGGGAAATGTTTTTCTGTCCCATCCAAAGGTAATTTATGCCTGTCCCATCCCATCCCAAACCATGAGATTCCCATGGCAGAGCCTGTTGATTGCAGACAATGAGCAGGATTTACAACCTTTAGTACAGTAATTCTCCATTGACGGAGAATTCGTCTCACCCCCACCCCACCCCCCATGAGGAAATTTTAGGGTTTCCAGGAGGGGAGGGGGGAATTAAGATTATTTAAAGATTGCGTTAATACAAGAACCGATTACTTGATATTGTTTTTCCCTCTATACTTTACGGTTCTGTACTTCTCGACCTTCTGAAATTCATTTTATAATGTAAATATGCCCGCAAATCACGTCTAGACTTGTTCTAGTATGTGTTATTAAATTTAGCTTCCATTTTTACGTATACTGTCTAGGGGAGGGGGGAATTTATAGGGAGGAAATACGAAAAAAAGGGGGTGGGGAAATAACATTCTGATCATATGGTGAAGGGGTGCATAGGCAAAACAGGTTGAGAACCACTGATTTAATAGATGCAGTTGTTGCACACTGTGAACAACTAGGGTTATAATTAAATTCTATGAAGACAGAGATTATGGTCGTCTCTAAGAAGAAAGATTTACCACAATGTAATATAAGGTTCATCATCAAGTGCCCTGCCAGCTGGCGTAGACGTTCATTGCTCTCCACAGATCTCGGTCTCGGTGTTCTGGATCAACTCTGCTGATGATATCCCTCAATGCCACCGTCTCAGTCCATCCAGCATCATTTCTCTTGGTCTGCCTCTGCCTTTCTTCCCCTCGATCTTTCCAGTTGTCATGATGTTCTCCAATGCCTCTCTCCTCATCACGTGACCAAAGAAAGCTGTTTGTCTCTTTATTATTGTTGTATATAGTGTTCTAGTTTCATTAGCCTCTTTCAGGCAATCATTGTAAAATGCTCTGACAGTCCAAGGAATTCGCAACATTCGTCTCAAAAACCACATCATATAATGTAATATAAGGTTAAAAAATGTTTAGCACATCCTTTACAGGATATCGCTGTCAACATCAGCATCTTTCAGCTGATTGTTGATTTCTTGGCAAGATTACGCTCAGTAGTTTGCCATTGCTTTCTGAGCGGCCGGCTCACATACCCCGTAAGATACCGACGCGATTCGAACCACTGGTGATTCTCACCGTCGTCACGTTACTTACAAGAGTATACGAGATTACGGAGAAAAGTCGCTAATCTCTACGCCAGGAAGCCTGCGCAATATAAGGTTACATGTGAATATTCTTAAACACGTGAATCGGTAAAATTAGCTTGGAACAATCATTACGCCTAATGAGATATGCCTTGAAGAGATTAGAACAAGAATCCCCTGGCGACGGTAAGCCTTTTACAGGATGGAAAACATACTGACCAATAAACAGATATAATTTGCAACGAGAAAAAAATGTGCTACATAGAACCTATACTTTTGTATGGATTTAAAGCATGGTCAATGAGCAAACAGGCTGATAAACATTTAATGACTGTGGAAATGTGATTTCTGAGGAAAATTCAAAGAATACCATAGGCAGCAAGAAAAACCAATGACTAAGTCCTTCAAGAAATAGATGAAAAACGTAATCTTATTAGAGAAATTAGACGCAGACAGTCACAATTTTTGGACATGTTATGAGAAGAAATAAACTGGAGAACATAACGACAACTGTCATGACTGACGGGAAAAGAACAAGGGGAAAGCAGAGAAGTAAATACTTGATGCCTTGGCCACTTGGTATGGTCGTGACAAGAACACGGAGCTGACCCACGACTCTGGTGATAGTGTGAGATGTCGAAACTTGACCGCCACCTCTTATGGGCAAGGCACATGATGATGATAGCTATAAAGTACAAATTAAAGTAATATACTAGACAATTCACCTTCCCTGTGACAACACAAGAATGTGAGTCATAGATTATGTTGCAATCATTAATGAAGACTATCAGAACATGTTTAATTAAATGTGATTAAAAATGTCTTAGAATATCATGACACCAGAAGAAAAGCACTGGCATTCTAGAATATCTAAACATCGAATAGAACAGAAAATTTAGTTGCATATCCTTTACATGACAAAGTGATCAAGCCCAACATTTCTTTGGCTGTTTGTTATTTTTTGGCAAGCTTACGTTCAGTAGTTTGCCATTGCTTTCTGAACGACCAGCACTCATACCATTTTATGAAAACCAACGCACAACGGTCTGCTGCTAAATCGCCCACAAATGTGGCTCGAACGCGCTATGCTAGGTTGCAAATTGCGTCCGCATCCCCTTCGCCACAGACTGGTCTCATACATAGCATCATATCAGGGCAACTGTACTACCCCGGCCAAACATGGACTGACAGTGGCTTGGGGAGGACAGTGATGGAAGGCATGCTTCCCGGAGGAAGAGGCAGGAGTCGAGTCGCACGCGGCTGGACATATAGCATTGCATGCAGCTTAGGCATTAGAGTCCACGAGGCAGGAGAGCTGTCAAGGGATTGAGAGCCTCGTCGGCGGCCGCGATGAGAGCCACGTTCAGCAAGGGCCCGCCACCTGATGGTGATGCTATACAGTACAAGATAACATGTACGTTTCACAAATACACCACAATTGTAGATCTAACGAATCGTGTTTACTCTCTAGCGTATGCCATTTGGACACTCAACTTCTACACTTAGATTCTAATTTATCAGCGGCTACACCGACACAAGTTTACGGCAAGGAGTTTATATTCCTGCAATGAGACATGTTTATTATTTTTTTTTTGTCGATTTGAAGTATATACTGTTAGTTTAGAGCGCGGGGACTTCCCCAATTTGTGATTACACTTGCTGAGATTAGAGGACGGGTTACTGTGCATTTTATTGCAAACAGCTGCTGCAGATGCAGGTGAATGCTAAACGTTTCTCTAGTCCTCTGCAACATCTTATCTTCCTGCACGCATCCAACAAGCATTCTGGAAAAGCAACTTCATCTTCTACATATAAAAACTAAACACGTAAAGCAACTTTGTTATCATCATTACCGGCATCATGAAGCCTTAACCACACAGGTGGGTCGTAGGGTGACTTGATAGAAGCAATAGCCCTCTTGGTCGTAAATTGCTCCTTGTTTTCAGCATTATTTATGGAAGTGCAGAAATACAGTGGCCTACTAATTCTTTGATGTTACAATTCCAAAATGTGTGTGTTTTTTTTTTTAAAAACTGTGCCCTGCGGGTTGTTTTTTTTTAAACGAGTCATTACAGGAGTCATGCAGGAACCAGACAAGCTTTCGGTGCTGGTTGCTTGTTGAACCCTCTCGGACACTGAGTGTCCAGGTGGTCATACTTGATGAAATCTTGGTTCCAGAATCGTGTTGAACCCTCTCGGACACTGAGTGTCCAGGTGGTCATACTTGGTGAAATCTTGGTTCCAGAATCGACGTCACTGCACTCGGGACATTCTTGCAGACGCTCCGCCTTCCTTGCCGTAAGCCACCACAGATTACTCACGCTAATAGTTCCAGGCTCCTTCCTGAGAAGCCACTACAGACTACCCAAACTAATAGTTCCAGGCTTCCTTCCTGAGAAGCCACTACAGATTACCCAAGTTAATAGTTCCAGGCTTCCTTCCTGAAAAGCTACTACAGATTACCCAAGTTAATAGTTCCAGGCTTCCTTCCTGAGAAGCCACTACAGATTACCCAAGTTAATAGTTCCAGGTTCCTTCCTGAGAAGCCACTACAGATTACCCAAGTTAATAGTTCCAGGTTCCTTCCTGAGAAGCCACTACAGATTACCCACGCTAATAGTTCTAGTCTCCCTCCTGAGAAGCTACCACAGACTACCCACGCTAATAATTCCAGGTTCCCTCCGGAGAAGCCACCACAGACTATCCACGCTAATAGTTCCAGTAGCAGTATGATTAAAAGTATCGCCCAGACTCACTACTCACGGGATTTTGAACCAGTCTTTCCAGATAGCCGGCTCCGTAGCGAAGGAAATATTGACACAGTTCTTAATCCGGCATACCGCGTTCGAAACACATCTGCGGATGATTTGGCAGCAGACCGCCTTGCGTTGATTTTTTACGATATCGTATGGGTGCCGGTCGTTCAGAATGCGATGGCAAACTATTGAACGTGGACTTGCCAAGAAATCAAAATTGCAAAACAAAATTGCTGGGGGTGACCGCGACATCCAGTAAAAGTATATGTAACTAACTTTAATTTTTCAGATATGGGTACTCTGTTCTATTGCACTCTCCATCTGGTCCTAAAGACCCTGCATCACGTCACCTTTATGGTAATGCAGCTCTCGGTCCAGAAGGGTAGCAGTAGACATGCTATCCGCCTGTCTGTAGCTTCCTTCAACCCCACCCCCATATTTATATGTAGGTAACGTAACTAACAAGGCGAGCATTTATGAAACCATTAAAAAACCGCTAAGCAAGCAGTGAAAGGCAATTACAAGAATGACGATACGCGAACCTTGTTAAATCGATTGAGGACAAGCCCATAATGTGGAGGTCGATCGTCTGTAGCACAAAGACCTTAGGAAGTGATAAGAACGGCACAAGAGCCACAACTTCAGAGAATGATTACAATGCTAAATGTTCGCAATTACTTAGCATGAGGTATGATTATATTCACTTATCTTTTGAATGCCTTCTACTGTGCTCTGTTTTATTGTCCTAAAAAAATCTGTCATCTACTGCCTACAGCACTGGTTGTGGGGGTCCCTTGACGCTGTAGAATAAGCGGTGTTATCGTTCATCTGCATCTAGATTTTACACGCGGTTACAAATATGTACTCTGTTGCAATCAACTGTTGCTATGTTCTTTTCTTCTTCAAGTGCTTTGAACGGAATACACATTGGCAATTATAACTCTCCGCACTTCTTTGTAATGCCATATATTAATTAAAGTAAAAATTGTCTAGTTAATTGCAGTCAAGAAATGTTGGGGTTGATCGCAACATAATAAACAGAACATACAAATAAATTTTTAAAACAATATTTATGATGCTATCACACAATCTGTGACCTATAACTATGGCAACATGACCAGTATTCATCATGCTTTGTTACTTTACACAAGTACGTAGTCAATAAGACTATTTATATTCTTCCTTCCCCTAGTATAATTTTTAGTAGCATGTGCATAATGAACAAAAATAAACAGATGTCCCAGCGTTAAAACAATCATAGATAATAGCCTATCATAGCCTACGACGGGTAGCGTTGTGATGTTCTGTTGTGATAATTTGGTGTGTCCAGTGTGTGCCGCGTGGTTACACATCCGCTTCATACGCGTGATCCGGGACTGTTTCCGGATCCGGTCAGGGATATGCACTACTGACGAGCTCAAATGAGGGCGAAACTCGAGTATAGTGCTTCCATATTGACGTGGATAGGCCTTAGGTTCATACTAGAATGCGATCGGCGTTGCCAGTAGTGGGTTGTGCTCAATATTTAAATTTCAAATCCCGAAACAACCACATAATTAATCATAGATAACTCAGCGGCAGACTACCAGAGAGAGAGATATCCTGCCTGTTGCCGAAATAATTACATGTGTTTTTACACCCAGGTTTATGTTGGATACAAACAATGTTGGTAAATTGTATATATGAGAAGATAAGCTTCTGGGGTTGGGCAAGAATAGTCTGCGAAAGCACACCCACTGTTAGATAAACATAAAAGAGAAACAGCAGGTTTCTATAACAACAAACAAATTATAGGCGAATGGAAGCCGAAATGCAATTTTTGGACGATGCGTGGCAAATATCTAGAACCAATATTTATAAGTCGTTATGACTGACGACGATTATACTGGCAGGAGATGTTTTACTAAACTGTCTGTATTGTTTCTGATAAGCTTAAAATTATAGTTTGCTACATTGTGCTAAAAAGGTCAGTGATGGACGTATACCACTGCAGTTATACCTTTTCATAGTACAAAGCATGGGCTGAATTGTAGAGACCATGTGTTGGTCATGAAGCATTCTCTCTCTCTCTCTCTCTCTCTCTCTCTCTCTCTCTCTCTCTCTCTCTCTCTCTCTCTCTCTCTCTCTCTCTCTCTCTCTCTCACTCAGCCTGCCTAGCTTATTCCAGAAGAAAGATAACACCAATACATCTGGAACAAGACAAGCTGCAGAATCAGCCGGATAAGCAAAGTAATGCTCAAATTGTCCATCTGTTGGAGCTTCAATCTTAGACCAGTTACCAGCCTTGGTCGGCCCTGTTTTGACATTTAGTCTTCAGACTGCATTTCCTCGTAGTAGGTTAAGGCTGGTACCCTTCCAATTGCACTCCACCACCCGAAGTCGCTGGCACAATGTGGGGTGTCGGGTTTGGTGAGCGCCGCCCAACATTAGGTGCTAACAGAAAACAGGTGGTAACCACTGTTATACAGTAGCTCAGTCACATCTGACAAGGCCTGGCAGAAAACAAGAATAGGTCAGCATGGTAGAATGGATAAGAGCGCTCGTTCCTAAACATTCGGTGTGCTGATGTCGAGGTAACGAATTTACCCAACCCTTACACCGGTCAGTTGATCTAAAACGTTGAATTCTCGTCCTTAACTTAGGGACGCAAATTACAAGTACCTCTGAAGTCGGAGTGGGTTTGCTTAATGGCGAGGGACACTGGTAATAGGGAAAGATAATCCACACGCAAAATGCAATCCAATGCACTAGAAGTAGTAGCAAGTGTATGGACTACAAATAAGTTTAAAGCCAGTAAACCGGGAAACAAATAGTTCACACAAAAAGCACTGTAATGATTCCAGGTCGCTCCATACCAAATGATATCTAGCAACTCTATCATCTAAACAGCACGTATTTCACAAGTTTATTGGACCCACACATCCCGTGGTTTCTCGAGGAAATATAAAATAGACTGGTGTAAGATCGAATGCCCCGACCGGCAAGGCATATGATGATGATGATGATGATGATGATGATGATGATGATGATGATGATGATGATGATGCTGCTGCTGCTGCTGCTGCTGATGATGATGATGATGATGATGATGATGATGATGATGATGATGATGATGATGATGTGATGATGATGATGATGATGATGATGATGATGATGATGATGATGATGATGATGATGATGATGATGATGAGGAGGAGGAGGAGGAAGAGGAGGAGGAGGAGGAGGAGGAGGAGGAGATGGTGGTGGTTGTGGTGGTGGTGGTGGTGGTGGTGGTGGTGATGGTGGTGGTGATGATGGTGATGATGATGATGATGATGATGATGATGATGATGATGGTGGTGGTGGTGGTGGTGGTGGTGGTGGTGGTGGTGGTGATGATGATGATGAGGAGGAGGAGGAGGAGGAGGAGGAGGAGGATGAGGATGAGGATGATGATGATGATGATGATGATGATGATGATGATGCTGATGATGATGCTGATGCTGCTGATGCTGATGATGATGATGATGATGATGATGATGATGATGATGATGATGATGATGATGATGATGATGATGATGATGATGAATGATGATGATGATGATGATGATGATGATGATGATGATGATGATGATGAGGCAACATCAATGTAGTAAGTCTACATTTTTTTCGCATATCCTTTACAGGACATCGCTGTCAACACCAGCATTTCTACCGCTGTTGTTGATTTCTTGGGAAACAAAACTCGCTTACACTCAGGAAATAAATGACCGTAGACCCCGAGGTAGACCAAGAAGACGGTGGAGAGATAATATATATACAGACCTACAAGCACTTGGAATCAACGACTGGCAAGAGAAGGTCAACCAGAGAGACGAATGGAGACGGATTGTATTTGCAGCAAAAAACCTCAATGGCTCGGAAAGCTGAAGAAGAAGAGAAGTTGATTTCTTGGCAAGATTACGCTCAGTAGTTTACCATTGCTTTCTGAGAGGCCCGCTCACTTTATCCCGTAAGTCACCAACGTGGCGAGAACGTGGCGAGACCCTACGTGGATAAACGGGATTACGGAGAAAGTCGTTTAAACCCTCGGCCAGGGAGACCAGCAAGTGTACATTACACAACAACAATGTCAACCTGTCCAGGCGCCATATTTGAATCAAAATCTAAAATTATATCCCCTTCGTATAATTACAAGCATCAGTTAATCACAAGCCATCGTCCATATAGGGATAGACGGACAGAACGACAGATCCATCAATCGATAAACAGAGGGTTTAGATAGACAGAGAGTATGACAGATCGATCGATTATACAGATAGGTAGATAGATAAACAGACAGAGAGAGAAGGGGACGAATGGATGCATGGATGGATAGGTAGATTGATGGACAGACAGTCAGACGGACAGACATACAGATATTCTGTATCTACACGTGCGAATGGACGGATCGATGAGCAGATAGACAGACAGAAGATATACACATAGACTGAGAGACATACAGTCAGACAAATTAGATATAAAGTAATGGATCGCCCGAAGCGTACACATTCAAACCTAGATAATAATGCCATTTTTTGGAACAACACCATTAGCGAAAATTAGTATTTCCTAATGTGTATCTATGTGAATGTGTGTGCGTCTGTGTATCTTTGTGAATGTGTGTGCGTCTGTGTGTCTATATCTGTGTGTGTACGTGTGTGTGTGTATCTATGTCTGTGTGTGTGTCTGTGTGTGTGTCTGTTTGTGTGTGATCGTGTGTGTGTGCATGCGTGTGTGTGTATGCGCGTGTGTGTGTGTGCATGTGTGTGTATGTGTGTGTGTGCATGTGTGTATATGCGTGTGTGTGTATGTATGTGTATGTGTGTGTGTGTGTGTGTAAGTATGTTGTGAACAGATAGTTTCCCGAAACGTCTTTATCACCATGGCATGGGTGCCCACGGTTATCCATAGATATCAGTCCTTGATATTCTGGAACATTCCTATTGATGCTATACTCCAAGCAACCGTCTGAAAACCCCCAGCTATGTTTCTGTCTCTCTGTATCTTGTGTCGCTGACCTCTCCACTCGTCACAATGTTCTCCAATGCCTCCGTTCTTATTGCATAACGAAAGAATATTATTTCTATCTTCCTGTTCTACTTTCCACAACTTCTCTCACTCAGCGTTGTAATTTACTCTGGCAATCCAAGGTATTTGCAACATTCGTATCAGAAACGACATTTCCACTGTCTCCTAGCTCTGACTATTTGTTTACATCTCATGATTCACTGCCATCAAGCAGACAGTTGGATATAACATGTCAGTACTCTCTTTCTGAACATATGAAAGGTCTAGTAATCCGGTAAGGAATTTACTTGATCCTGGACAATACTGCTCACGAATCATGGAGGGAAGTGAATGAAAGGTGCTAGTCAAAGGCGCTGGAGCTTCATTTACTCATCCCCACGGCGGTGTACGGCAATAAGTAGAAGATATAAATAACAACAACTGTCTTTCTGACATTTGAAGAGTTGAGTGCTGTTAAATTTAGTTCTGTTGTGTTGAGTTGAGTTGAGTTCTGTTGAGTTGCTTTGAATTGAGTTGTGTTAAGTCGAGTTCAGTTGAGTTAAGCTAAGACCTGACATCACTGTACTCAGGACATTCCCATACTCGCTTTGTCCCCTCGTTCAACAGCCAGCGAAGAGTCATACTATTAATGGTTCCCACCGCTATCTGATTGAAAGTTATTCTGGTCGTCCCTCTCAGTTTTGAGATTCTACCAGAACCCCTGCCATTTCCCCGCAATCTCATCATCTCCACATACGGGTTCTCAATCGGGTCCCCCACCTTCTCCACCTGGTTCCACAGGCGCACGACTATCTTCCCCTTGTCTATAAGTAATGTACCACCAAGAGGTGCTTTCACTGCCAGCCTATCAGCCTATTCATTAACCCGCACTTTCCCATGGCCAGGGCAAAACATCCATACAGTTCTCACAATCTGTGATCTCTGAGGCGAGGTGAGCCATTCCAAACGAAACATTCCTTTCTCCACCTTACTAAGCATACTCCTCGAGTCTGTGAAGAAGACAATGTGTGTTGCTGTTGCAGTGGTCTCCTCTAACCAACGGAATGAATGCCGATGTGACTGCTTCCGCCTGAATTCTCATGCTGGAGATCGTAGCCTCATATGCCAGACTCTCCTGTTATTAAGAATCGTCCATTAGCCTTCGCAATGAAACCCCAACCATTCCGTCTGTTTCTCCCAACTGACCCATAAGTAAAGATTACGATGTCAACTTGATGTGTTTTACTGTCGATCAGCTGTTGCACCTCAAAATCTGTGCGGCTCGCTGCCCGTTCTCTGCTCTCACGACTTAGTGTCACTATAACATTGTGCCAGTTCGTCATATATCCAGGTACTTCAACTCACTCTTTTCCCCGATTGATGGTCTCTAAATCACACACCTGACGTATAGATAGTTCTGCCTGTGCCATCCAGAACCTGCCTCGTCTTAGTCTATGACCCTTGACCATATCCATGGCTTCATGAAGGGGGTGATCCCTATCTGCAGCAACCCTCAGGTACCATTTGGCTTGAAGAACCCTAAGCCTATCCGCCATTTTCGTAGCGCACGGATATGCCTTACATTTGAAGAAAATCATTCGGTACAAAAGATACTTACTATTTTCTAAAATGCCGCTCTTGTTTGGCTTATCCTGCTCTTAATCTGTATAATATTTATTTCATCTAAAGTTATTATTGCCCCCGAATATGTTACTTGGTTAAAGACTTTTACTTCAATTGAAGTATAAATATCATATTAAGCTTATAACTTTCTCCTTCAAATGATAATTGGTTTTGATTTCTTGATATTCAACGAAAGTCCTTATTTTCCAGTGTCTATAACAGTTTTTAAAGATTGTTTGCGTCTTCAGATACCAATATACAAGCATGTCATCTGCATAACCCAGTTTTATTGTAACGTTCAATTTGTATTCCCTGTCTCTTTGGTCCCTCTCATTATTATTTTTATCACGTTTTACACTGTGCTTTTCTGTTCGACATTGCCCATTTTACTGCCCCTTGTATTTTCTGCTACCTTTATCCAGTAAATGTTTTATTTTCTTAGGACATTGCCTTCAATATGAATATCCTCGAACATTTTGATTATTTCGCCATGGTTTACTTTATAAACTACTTTGATCTAGCTTACTCACCACTTGTATAGATCTGTCTGTGTCTTAGCTGGTCTCTGTGTTAGTGTTCGGAATGTTTTTATTGCATTATTTGTTTCTTTTCCTTTCACAAATTGATATTGTTCTTCCCTAATGTCCTTCTCTCTCTCTCTCTCTCTCTCTCTCTCTCTCTCTCTCTCTCTCTCTCTCTCTCTCTCACACTCTCTCTCTCTCTCTCTCTCTCTCTCTCTCTCTCTCTCTCTCCCCCCCCCCCCCCATTTTTTTTCCTTTTTTTTGGTGCTTTTCATTATAATTATGAGTAGATGTTTTTGTGATATGCTTTATGAGGTTGATTGTACGAAATTCCTTGCATTCAATTGCCCCTGGTCTCTTTAGTAAATCTATAAATACAGATTTCAGCATACGATTAGGCATATATCCACTGTTATAAATAACATTCAACATTTTAATTAATATTTTTATTTCAAACTCTTCCAGTACTTCTAATTCATTTACTCTCTTTCTTCTAATGTTTGATAGCATATGTAACAATGTTGTATATAGGCGGACATTCTAATCCGCTATCTTCTGTTAATTCTTCTCTTTTCCATATACATATTTAGATATTTCATTTCATCTCTTTATCAAAGCACTATTTTCATAAATACCTTTCCTGTTTTTGATTTCATTTTCTGCCTGTAAAATAATTGATTTATATGTGGATATTTGTGCATCTTTAATATAATTCCAAATTAATCGTGAATATAAATTTATTATAATCAATTGGAAATGAAAAGAGAGTTGATGAAAGAAATTTTAAAGAAAAATAAGAAGCAAGTGAAATATTTTTGCCACGTTAAAAGACATAACAATCGTATAAAAACCAAATAACGCAAGCGAGCAAGAGGTAGACAACGATACAAGTAGGAAGATAACATCAAAAGATGGACGAACAGCAGTCTGACAGAATGTACAATCAAGGCGAGAAACAGACAGTGTTGGAGATCCATTATAGCCAACCTTCATTGTGGAGACGCACCTGGTTAATTGCTTCTTCTTCTTCTTCTTCTTCTTCTTCTTCTTCTTCTTCTTCTTCTTCTTCTTCTTCTTCTTCTTCTTCTTCTTCTTCTTCTTCTTCTTCTTCTTCTTCTTCTTCTTCTTCTTCGTTCATCTGGAGTGTGTCCCCCCCCCCCCCCCGATGTAATTGCGTTGTGCCAAGTTTATTTGCGACCTTAGGTCGACACATCCGTCTTCTGCTGGTGTTTTTTGACCGGGGTGACCTTCCCGGGTGCTTTGAAGGACATTCCACTCTCACTCAGACGTTTTAGCGTTGCGCCAAGTTTATGTGCGCCCTTAGGCGGATACATCCGATTCTGCGGGTGTTTGTTGTCCGGGTTAACTTTACCGGGTGTTTCAAGAGACATTCGACTCTCACTGTTGTGATGTCGACTACATCCCAGTTGGTCAATTTAGAACGGCCAAAGACATCACGGTCAACCCTCAAGGGAAGGCAGGGGCAGACCATGGGCATTCCCCGCCATCCAAGGTGGCTTCCATAATTGCAGAGCCGACACATAGCGTTCTGGTACTGGGCTCACTAAAGAAATCGTCTCGTCCTGCGCATGGCTGCTTCACTTCCTCGCTTCCGTATTTTGGACATTTCGTTCGCTACTGGCCGCTCCCCACGCAATCTAGGAACGGTCAGTTTGCAGACGACATCCACTCAGCGAGCCTTAGGTTCAGACTTTCCACGAAATGCAGATGCTGCCGGTTCAGCATCTCACCTCCATGCAGCAGAGGGTGAGTAACGGTTAGGTCCTCATATCCAAGGGATATTGACTTAGAGGCGTTCAGCCATATCCCACAGCTGATAGCCGTTGAACAAATATCTGGGCCACGAATGTAGTGGCACATTGCAAATGATTCGGACTTTAAATGCTATGGATTTGCTAGCCAAGGTATATTCCATTTCGATTCACTTTGCCACGGGGGCTGCTAGTTGGCATTGTTTATGGTCAGAACTATGACGGTATCTGATCGTTTTCGCGACTCTGATTTTCGTTCTTGATTAATGAAAACATTTTTGTCAAATGCTTTCGCAACTAGCTCGTCTGGCGGTGATCCAAGAATGTCACATCTAACGCCGCAATACGAATGCCACCGTTTGTCCCTGTTAATCACTGCCTCCAGTTCCGAAAACCAACAAATTAGAACTGAGGTCCTATTCCATTATTCCACGCATCGATTGTTTTAATATAATTAAATTTAATTTTGTTGCACTGTTCGTTTAGCAGATGTTCTTTTGCATTTATGCATTTATCTCTTATGTCTTTATTTATTTTATCACTGTCTTATTTGTCATTGTTACCATATTTTATTGTGGCCATCAACTTTAAAGAATTCTTTAGTCATCTCTTTCTTAGCTAGAGAGGCAAGGTTGTTTCCCATCTACCCTTGGAGGGTACCGTCCAAACAGAGAAACCTGGACCAACGCAGCAGTTTTTGCTCATGATGTTTATGAAGGTTTCTACTCAGACATTGAAACATGCGCTGCGGTCTTAAGGACGCGTACAATAGAGTACCGTTTGATCTTTTAATGTTTCAGCTGCTTGAACTCAAGATAAGCCATTTCCTCCTTAGTTGGCTCGCTGCAGCCCTCTTCCAAGGAAAGTAGCTTTTAGATGTTTAGGACTTCTGAACCAACAATAATATATCCGGGCAGGCCACAGGGATCACCAATATCTCCTGTGTTATTCAACGCCTACACTGTGAGAATTACCAACGGACAGATCATTGGACCTGGGAGGACATTGTCATGCGCCGACGATGTGTTAGTGTATCGTCAGGGTAAGGATAGAGATCGGGTTGCCGTGCAACTACAAACCGAACTAAATTGCATAAGCACTTGATGTGTGGAATCTGGGGCAATGGTCAACCCAACGAAGACAGCAGTGACAAGGTTCTTTTTGAATAACCATATTGTCAACATTCCAACACCAAATGTAAATCTGTGTTCAGAGATTGTGGAAAGAACGCAGGCAATGAATTACCTGAGGATACATTATGATCAATGCCTTGCTTATAATGAGCACATAGACCAGGTGATAACAAAGGTCAAGCGGTGTTTGGCTGCGATGCGGGTGACGGCGGCAGGAAACTGTGAGCAGCACCACCTATGTCTTCTATACGAGGTCGTGTCTGTTTTTGAGTATGCGATCGCGATTCTGAATCTCAGCCGTAAGCAGTTGGAAAGGAAGGAAATGATACAGAACAAAGCTATGCGTATTATTCTTGGAGGTACAAGAGATACAGCATGCAGGGCGATGCGCTAACGTCTTGATTTTCCAACCATTGGAGGCATAATACAAATTTGCAGAGCACAAGCCTACCACAGAATCAATGCAAACACACAACATCCACTGCATAGTGAAATTAAGAAGGTAAACGGCAGCATGTTAAAACGAGATAGGTCGTTGATGGGACAAACCGAAGAAATTCTTCAACAGGTGTATTTACTTGAGGCCTTAGAACTTGGCGAGGAGTGTGTACAAGTGCCAACAGATTTATGTACGTCCTTTTCAGTTTGCATCCAACTAGACAGTAAATGCAGACAAGAAAATCCGGCTGCTGTGGAGGCGGAAGTACAAGCTTTGATCTTCGAGGATTCGTTAGACGGTGATGCTGTCATTTACACACATTGTTTGGTCGTTCGATGAGTGAGAAGTTCATGGGTCTTTACTGCTAAAGCTGGAGGAAGAATTGTGAAGGAGGATTCGTGTCCTTTTGCTTTGGCCACAAATAGCCTGACTATGGAAGTCATGACAGTAAGTAAAGCAATAACATGGCTCGAGACACAGACATTCACTAGGGCATGTTTCTTTAGCGACTCAATGATCATGCTCAAGATGATAGTGATGGGGTGGATCCGAAGAGAGTGGCTGCTGTTTCTGGAGCAGTCTCGGCTTGCAAAGATTAGTTTCATTTTCGTGCCAGGGCACGAGGGTGTACAAAGGAAAAGAGCGGGCGGACAAGGTCACAGGTAAGGCTACTGTGGACGGTAGGCGCGCCATGGACCAGGCTGACATTCTGAATATTTTACGAGAAGTCAATCGTTCACAAGAACCAAGTGATGATTGTGAATCTACAACCATGGTCAGGATGCGATAACAACAAATTAAAACAGGTTTGGCTAAACAAGAACATTATGCATGAAGCCAAAGAAAATTGATAAACCAACACCGAACGGGTGTCGTTAGCCGCTACACGCTACGGAATTTACGGAGGAAAGGATCCGAGCACTTATGGACTGAATGGTTCGATGTGCAATGAGGATGATCTGTCAACTAACTGACTAACTAACTAACTAACTAACTATCTAACTAACTAACTAACTAATTAACTAACTAAATAACTAACTAACTAATGAACTAACTAACTAACTAAATAACTAACTAACTAACTAACTATCTAACTAACGAACGAACGAACGAACGAACGAACACATTTTTATTTTCAAAGGGTTAAGAATTAGGCACGCAAGCACGTCTAACATTCTGCCCTTGAACTATTCTCTCTCTTTCATACATTATTTCATTCACACATCATTCAAAGCATTCAAGGAGTTTTAATTCCTTTTTAGACCCCGTTCAGCATAGTGGGTAGTGATCGCTCATTACACATTTGGATACAGTGCAGTCTATGATGTTGTCTGAGCAAGTTATATAGATGTCATTTGTAAGTGTTGAAGATGATTTTGTTACTCTAATAGCTTGTTGTACTGTTTGTTGGAAATTGTATGATGCAATTATATTTCCCCATATTATGTTGGATTTGTTGGTGTCAATGTTAAAGTCTCCGAGTAGTATGATTTCCTTCCCGGAAGCGAAAGTATAACAGTGCAACAGTTATATGGCAGCTGCAAACGAAGTCCTGGTTGTATTTTTCATATGTTTAATTTGACTGAATACATCGTATAATATAAAACAGCATACAAGAGGTTTTCTGTTATTACAATAGATGTTGTCAATTCAAGGTCCAGTTAGTAACTAACATCTCTAACCCCCGCGTCACGGCCTGAGCGTCCCTAGTTACGTTTTTACGGGATGCTCAACCGTGCCTAGTCTTTGCACATCACCTCTTAACCCACTAACAGAGATGGTGCTCTGTTACATTCCTCCCTATCTTTAAGAAGACTTTTCCTGAAAAGTCTTAATCCCTAACCTACGTATTCTACTTATTCTTTCCCTCACTAAAACCTTAACCCCAATATTATTTCTCCAACCCATCTTAAACTAACCCCCTCTTAACCAATGAACTTTATTTCTACTTCCTTCGAGTCCAGTTCTCCACTTATCTCTTATAGCTAACCGCTATGTTCTGTTATAGATCTTCGTGAAGTGATACTTCTTCTTCGTTTCCGTATATGAGCCTACAAGGTTTCATTTTAAAAAACAGTTCATAAGGAAATCCACATATATATAGGTATCTATTATACATCATAATATTTCTGCCTTACAAAATCTCAGTTTTATACAACACATCACAACATACAACATGTGTACCTTTTCGAAATACTTCTTCTTCTCTTCATAAGCGATCCGCTTACACCTTTTCATCACGAGCATATATACCAATATCTGATCTCAACTATAAAAATTCAAAACGCCGTACTCTTCTGATACTACCTCAAACTCCCTATCGTCATCACTAACAGTATTACCTCAACATTACTAATTCTCCACTTTCAACCAACCTGCAATCACTCGCACACGATAGGAAGACAAAGAATCGGTGCGCACCGGAAAGTCAAAGAACTAGAACTCTTCCTTACAAAAACCACACTCACACTTACCCCCCTATGTCGCCCTTAGACTTTATGTAATAAAGTCTAAAACAATTATTCACTCCTAAATGTCTATATATTACAGACAGTATACAAATCAAAAGGTCCATTATGGGCCCTATCACTCAAGACCTCTTCCAACATTATAAACATCACCTAACATAACCAAATCTTTCCTATACCTCACTCAGGAATACTCCATATCAGAATTCCCTATTAAGATCGTCGAAAACTTCAGCAATCCACTAATGTCCATTTATTATGGGCATATCTCCTAAAACCTCTACTTGTCAATTTATGCCGTTATCAACAGCACCAAAATACCGCCACTGAACTCATGTCTGTGACCTTCTAACCCATCACTGCTGTCACGAAAACACCGTGAGTAACCAGTTGATGCCAATAACGGCATTCTGATTAAACGGGATGATTTCACAGCCACAACTATTTTAACCAACAGAGAAAACAAATCAGATGTCAAGCTTCACGGGTCGGGCAAAATTAACAGCTGCAGATGTGTAGGGGAAGTGAGAGAGCTGAATCATACATCGCTTTGACAGTTTATCAACAGTCAGAGACAAGCGGAATTGCCAGCTAGGGACAGGAAACAGTCCGTCTGTCATTTAGAATTTCCCAACATCAAACGGAAGGATGGCTGTGATTGTCACCACTCGACAGAAGATTGGCAGCTTGTTGGGGAAACCCGTTGTTGTATCCATACGGTAACTCGCTAGTTGGTTTTGGGAGTCAAAACAAGTGATGACAACTCTGACAGTGACTAATCCAGGGAGGATAGATTCTTGACAATGGGTGATATGTCCAAATAACACCTGTGTGGACAGGAAGAATACCGTCACGTGACCAATTTTAGGTTTTGCCATAAACCATGATTGGGAGAAACAGTGTTGACCAAAACCGTGGATTATGATGGACGTGTTTGTGGGAGAGCTCTACAGCGTTAGATTAATTTAATATTAACTAGCATGTGTCGTTATGGCAAAGTGTAGCAGCCATCCCGGAATGAGGCGGTTTTGCATAAGGTAGTCAATATAGTCTATTTAGGCCTAATTAATATAGGCAGTAGTCTTGTTAAAACTAGAGTGTGATGATTAGCACTGTTAGTTGAAAATAGATTAGTGAAGTGTTGATAAGCTTTACTAGTTGAGAAGTGAGTAATGAGGGATAATTGGGATATTCCAGTAGGTGTCCCTGGTGGGCGGGGTTCCACATTCTGTTTGTTGATTTTTTTTTCTTGTCTGGGCCTGATGATAACCAATGTGTTGAGTCATCTGTCCCTGACAGAGTTGGGTTCATTGTATGTTGCTGAGCAAGGGCCAATGGCCACGATCATCTAATAGAGATCAGTGACGGGGAGGCTATCACCAGTTGTATGATCTATTTTACAGGTTCCCTCTGGTTGGAATGAAGAACCCGGAACCAATGAAAAATCCGATCCCGGATAAGTTATGATGCAGAAAGATTGGCCAGCCACCTTCTAAATGTGTCGGTGCTAGAAGAAGCTGATACACATGGCTCAGTGGAGCTGAATGGTAGAAGTATCCTACAGGATAAGTACCGAATGATTTGTAGGTCATACCAGTCTTTAACACACCAGTAGTGATGGATTTTCAGTCCACGTATGACGAGAACAGTAGCGACTGATGTTCACATTGGAGGAAAGAAAACATTGAAGTGTAGTTGTTCCACGTATCAAGGAAATCAGAACTGTCAGACAATATCTAGTAAATAAAGCAAGCCATTTTAGTCTAGATACAATGACTGTTTAAGAGTGAAAATATAGAACATTTCGCTAGAAGAAAACGTCATGTTCATGAGACAGCGTTCCATTATTTTTCACTGTGCGCAATTATGAGATCTTGGTTTTTTCTAAAACTATTAGGAACCGTGGTGTTAGGAACAATAATAGTATTTTTCACGGATTATATTTACATGGGATTCAGATCTCATGGTCATCAGAGCTCCTGGAGGAGGACATGTCTGGAGAGAAGGATACGACTTCGGTGAGGTCCATTGTGCTGATTCTTGTGATGTCGTGTAATCCTTGCCATGATGAGTGGACTCTGAACATGAACTCTGTGGTCTGACCTATACATTTACATTAGAATACACGACACACATTTTCTTCGCATACACGTCTCATATACGTTACACTTTTCTTTTAATAAATTAATCTTTATTAATTTTTAGAAGCAAGAGTTGTTGAGTATGTTGCGTTGGGGAAGTATGAGAGTTGGCATAGTACGACAGTGAGAGAGTGATAGGGAAAGGTGTCCATTGGCTGATGGAGTGTGTTGGACGGAAGCTGGTGGATTCTCCAGGATATTGATAGGAAAGAAAAATTATAATGTGGGTGTTGACTCTCCTCACTCCAGGGACGACACTTTAAAGGAGGACACGACAACTGCTTGCAATCAACTTTATTCTTTATCAGTCCATATATCACGGACCCCCAAAACCTCATGGCATTTTATCTATGTTCGCTGTGACCACAGCACTCCACACTTACAATGTCCATTTCTCACGAACACACTTACCCCTTTTCTATTGTACTGATATCTACAGTATAATAATTATTCTTCGGAGTAAAACATGGCATTCAATTCGTGTTTTACTATTAACACATTAACGCTGTCTGGCGCAGCAGTTATTATAAGCATTACCCACGTCCTAAAAAAAAAAACCAGCAATCTCATGGCGCTTATTAAATTTCCATTAAATCATGGCACTAAATCCATGTTCACTTCCGACCCCATGGAGACCATGTTTTAAAATTGCTCCACATCTTCTGAATGTAACCCTGCATCCAAAATTCCCAAGGACCCTATTAACTAGTTTCTGTTTTAAAACTCCACCCAATTAAACGTCAAAAAAAGAAAAACAATTTTACTAAAAAGTAATTATTTTTAAGAATGGTCAACGGCAACTCAATTATAAGAAACAGATAATAAAAAATGAAATTAACTGATCGAAGTAACATGCTAATGTTCAAACGAGGCAAACTTGAATAACGGCATAACTCATGAATAATCGAAGACACAATCAGAACAGAACAATATCCCCCCCCCCCCCACCCTTAATTATATCATATATCAGTTTATCCCCGACAATATACATAATAAAACAAGCTTCACTTAATCAAGATAAAATTACTTAGTGTCAACTAACATCACCAGTCTCTTTTACGGACCGGTGTTATACACATAAAAGACTGAAAACACAACAAGTCCTGTCCTAAAATTGAATAATAATCATTTTACAGGACCAAGTCAATCAAAAAATAATATAATATACCATATATGATGCATTGAAAGATCAAATTCAATTAAACCCAACTGGCTTCTCGCTAAAGAGAAGAGTTATCCCCAACATTTTTCAAAATAATTATATATCGTGAAATAATAATCAAATTCACATAGAATTAACTACTTAAAGTAACCAAACAACATTGGTCTCTTATACGGACCAATGTAATACATATCTATTCAGTGCCAGGAACACAAGTCATGCCTATTCCGTTATTCTTATAACAGAGAAAAAAACAGCTCAATGCTAGGCATTAACCCCAATATATATATATATATATATATATATATATATATATATATATATATATATATATATATATATATATATATATATATATATATATATATATATATATATATATCTGTTACCTACAGACTATATTCTCATCATAACGCAGAACAATATCTGTTCTCCTCAAGCAAAAATCATTAATCAACAAATGACCGTACTTTTTCTGGAAGTCAAACATTGATTATCTCCCTTCACAACATTCCATCTTTTACAAAACTAACTCATAACAACACCACTGTATTTGAAATATGAAGGAAACAGTTACTGTTAACCACAACTGAAATTGTTCCATTTTCTAACTAGTGTGGCTATTTCAGCTTACCACAATTCATCTATCTACTAAGGGATATTGTAACTCGGCACACCAGTTGTTTCCCTTGGATTTGATTTGTACCAAGAATTATTATAACTTCTTAAACATTACCGTTTACTACGGTATCTCCACAATGCTACAACCACCAAAAAAATGTCTATTTACTATAGACTTCACCAATACATCTAGCTACTGTACCAACGATTAATTCTACTGTCACTTTATAAGGACATTCTTTCAGACACGCCACTCACAATTATCGCAACACGTTCTACCGTGCTCTACTTTTAATACTCTGACGTTCAACTAATTAATCTCTGCTTCCTCTGCTTACATCACTCATCTCTCACCAATATTCAAGGTTACTTACATTTATCGGGACTCATTCAAAAACAGTCACCACAACCTCATACGACCATTAACTATCTCCTCACGACAACCTCACTCAACACAACCGTCCCACGTTTTCACTCTAACTAGTCTATTCTCTAATCATCAACACGCGCATATCATGTGCGTCCTCTGGGTGTTTCTTACACAATTTCACACATTTATGAAGTATATCTCGCTCCGTTATTACTAAGAACCTGACATCTTTCTGTCCAGGCATTCTAACTAGACGGTGTTTCAAAACTTCACTCTTCATTATCTACTCATCACGACTAACACAGGTCTATCCACACGCTTACGCACACAAGGACACCGCATAACAAATCACTCACTTCTCCTCAATCTCTTATAACAATCAGACGAATCACTCCAATACTCAACAATTCAACTGCTTTCTTATTTCCACTTTTCTCAATTATCACAAGCCAAACACTACTCTCTGTCCTACCTAATTTCTACAGTCAATTACCCATTCACTTCATCTTAACCTCCTCATCACTTCATAATAATGATCTATTTCTTCGCGCTATTTTCAGGCTATAACAGTCTCACTACCTTATCGGTGACTATTCTATGACTCCTTTATACCCCAAAACAACCTATGCAATACAAGACAATACTACATTAGTTCTCAACATCACACATCACTTGCAGATGATTCTCCACCATTTTCCACTTTAATCCTCTCCACAGCACACAACATTTGAGCCGGTATAACCCTCATCATACTTGAATAACTCCAACCATCCAAATACTTAAACCTTCACGTATGAGTTAAATATAACCATGGTCTTATCGATTTCATGAGACTTCTAGCTTTTTCCAGCGACGCTTCAGCCTTCTGTTGTTTTTGTGTTCTACTAGACAAACATCATTCTTTTTGAAAGTATCTTTTCTCTCTCTCTCTCTCTTGGTATTCGTCTCCTAGCCTTCGCTACTTTTCTGCCATATATACTGGTATCTTGTTCCAAAGAGTCACTAACTAAAAATTTGTCTGCTTGCCTACCAGCAACCATACCGTACGAGGAAACATCTCGCTTCGAGTCAGGATCTGCTCGTAGTGCAATCCTCTCGTTCCTATTCATTCCTTTTAAATCCCTGTCTGGTGTACATTCTATATCAAAATCTGTGAGGTCTGAAGATTCTGATTCCAGAGACGACTCAGAAGATTCTTCGGTTCCACATCCATGATTATATATGAGCAAACTTTTTTCATTTCTATTCCTAACACTCTTTCTAATTTTCTTTCTGCTGTCTATTGTCTCTGTACCGGTGTCTCTCTTTAATGCAACGGTGTCTCTCTTTAATGCAACGGTGTCTCTCTTTAATGCAACGGTGTCTCTCTTTAATGCAACGGTGTCTCTCTTTATCACTTTCAACTCAGTTGGTTTTGATTGAATTTAACTTACTACTTTATCAATCGATGTCTGAGTACTCTTTTCCACACTACTGCCTGACTGCGTCTGTGTCTCTCTTTCTCGTCTGACACTAAAGACTGAAGATACCTCTGGACTACCCAATGTCCTGTCTGTGTTTTCTTCTCTGTTTTTCAACCTTGCTACCGAATATCGCAACTGTCTGATCTGAAACCAGTTCTCTCGCAAGGCTCTTTCGTTTTCACTATTTGAAGGCCAAGACCACTGTTTCTTATACAAATTCCTTTTCTGGTCATTACCAATTCCTAAATTTTTGTTTTGATTCACTACATATCTCTGTGTCTCTCTCTTATCTGGTTTCATATGTATATGGTTGATAACTTTAGAATTGTAACCACTCTGGTTATCGTTCCTATTGACCGGCTGCCATCTATTGGGCTTGTCTACATCAAAATATCTCATATCTGTCTTGTGCTCTGTTCGTTCGAGCGTCTGTCTCTTTATCAGTTCTATCATAGATGAAATTCTGTCTACGTCCATCCTTAAGCTGTCCATCAACTCTGTCAAACGTCCTAACTTCCTATAAAAGATATCCATATTAGTTCACCACGCCTTTATGATATGTTGTTTTCAATACGTAGGCAGCTTTCCTATCGCTATTCCATACTCTGCAAAAAGGTTATTTAAAGAACAAATCTTTAAAAACATGCATCAAGTTTTCACTTCGTCAATATCCTACAACAAATAATTATACATACATGGATACTCCTTGCTATTTTATTGCGGAGTTGAGTCTGCCTATTGCCGTGCCTACTCCAGTTAAAACCTGTGTTAACGAAACTTGTTCCTCTGCCATGCTGAAATAGTTTTGCTATACAACTTATATAAACAAATTCACAATTATAATATAGTTAATAGTTATCAATAAGTATACAACTGCAGGCGTATTTGAACTAGACAAGGGACGTAAGCATCTGTTTTTCGTCCTATAAAAATCAAGTGTTCTAATTAATTAATTAAGTTTACTTAACACACAATGTTATGTTATATTAGTTAAATCAATTATCTTAAATACCGTTCATGGATATATCTTCCACGAGTCCAAAAGGAAAGTCCAAATAGTGCCGACTGACGATTATGCTTGACAATTGTAGGCTTCACAGAAAAAAAAACGAGCGTGTTATGTTCCTCGATTCCATCATAGAGAAAGGAAAACTTCTGGACTCTTCATTTCACCCATTGGTGGGCACCTCGGATTTGTGGCTTCTTTTCACCCGAAAAAGGGCACGTCTGGACTTCACCCGAAAAAGGGCACGTCTGGATTTGAAACGGCTCAAGCTAAACAACGAAGCGATTACAATAGGTTCTCTTCTTCAGCAGGACGGCAACCCGTTATGCCCACCCGCGTCCGAAAAGACCAAAGCTAGTAAATCGCATTCTTCATGACAGACATCTTGATGAGCTATGGTTTCTCCCAAAGTTCAGGTTAGTTGCGGCTGTTTTGTTTTCGAAAGCAGCAAAATTTCTTCAGTCTGGGACATCTCCAGTAAGTGACCTCCTTCAGGCAGCCAAGGTCAATCAACAGCCCCGATAACAGCAGGTCAAGACTTACAGCATAGTGACGCCCAAGGACAACGGCCAGGTCACTCCAGGACACGATGATGGCAATTCTGACAAACAGCCTACGATGGTAGCTCCATCCAGCAATTCATGATAAGATGTATGGCGGCTCCAATCAACTAGCCTCAGTAAAACGATTTGCGGTGGTTCCAATATGAGTTGCAACCTTTGACAAGGTCTGGATCCTTTGACTGCGGCTTCTGACAAGATTCACTCAGTCAGTAAAACTCGATATAGCCAGCAAAACATCTGTTGTGGTAACGTTTTTGTTGTAGCAACGCAAAGCAACTTGAGAAAAGGCGTTCAACAAAAGTCCTCCGCTGTGCCGCATATTTTCGTAATACTTCACGCTGTGTCTGCAACAACCAAGTCCAAAATCCTGGGATAGCGGCACCAAATCTACTCATATAACAGTGCAACAGTTATATGGCAGATACAAACGAAGTCCTGGTTGTATTTTTCATATGTTTAATTTGACTGAATACATCGTATAATATAAAACAGCATACAAGAGGTTTTCTGTTATTACAATAGATGTTGTCAATTCAAGGCCCAGATAGTAACTAACATCTCTAACCCCCGCGTCACGGCTTGAGCGTCCCTAGTTACGTTTTTACGAGATGCTCAACCGTGCCTAGTCTTTGCACATCACCTCTTAACCCACTAACAGAGATGGTGCTCTGTTACAAAAGTCACATCCATTATAGTAGTGAAGTTTTCGTACCAGACGTGTCTAGCACTTGGATTTCGATAGAGGTAGCCAATTATCAGAAGTGTGCGGTTTTGAAATTTTAGTTCCAACCAAATACATTCTATTTCGCAAGTTTTAAAGTTTAGCCTACGGTGAACATTTAGTAAATTAGAACCATAGGCTGCGATGCCATTCTCTTGTTTCCTCTAAAATAAACTTTATACCCTTTATTAGAGATGTCCTCATCTGAAATGTTGTCATTTAGTCTATTTTCACTAAGGCCAAATTTTTGGAAAGTTTTGATTAAGAATAAAAGTGAAACCTGGAAGCGTATTAAATAAGTGGCATATGTTTCAGTGTCCAAGGCGTATTCCTGACTTACCGAGCCATTGTTGCGACGTCTAAGACATTTCACCCATAGAGTAAGGTAAATTTGTCAAACTTAAGCAAAAATACAAGATCATAAAAATTCCCAATTACATTAACATACAAAATCCCAGTAATATTAATCATTATGCAAATGACAATATTATAACGATTCAACTAATGAGACCTAGAAAGATAGTGCAAACACAAAACAAAACGAATTGAACGTACAACAACTTATGAACATACGTATGAACATACGTATGAACATACAACAACTATATTACTTGAAAGAACTACTTCGCAATCTAAGTAGCCAGCTGTTATCCAAAAGAATGAATAAATGACTACTTTAATATTATAGAAACATTAAGTGCTTTAACAGAAATATAGACACATTCACTCCTTTAACAAACTTATAGACACATTCACTCATTTAACAGAGCTATTGGCATTAACTGTTTTAGCATAACTATAGACACATTCACTCCTTTAACAGAACTACAGAAATTCAGTGCTTTAACAGAACTATTGACACGTTCACTCCTTTAATAGAACTATAGACGCATTTACTCCTCTAATAGAACTATAAATTTAAATCGAAATTTTAAATTTTTAGTTAAAAATCTACCCAAAAGGATTCCCGCCGGTGCTACGATGTTTGTGCACTGAACTGAGATTCTCCGGACTCAGGTTTGAGTTAGGAGTAGAACGGAGCACTTATGGGTTACACCCTTGTGCCGTAATGTTGATCCGTCGACTAAACTAAAAGTAAACTGAACTATTTTTTCTGAGATTTTTGTCTTCTTTCCAGGAATATCGCTTTCTTTGTTTGATGGATGCAGTTTTGCAGCATTTTTATTGTTCAGTTTTTCTTTGTATATTATTTTGTGCATTATATCTGTTCCTCTTCATCCTCTTGAATTTCTTTATCTTATCTTAGAATAGAGAGGAACCTCCTTTTTCAGTCTTTTAATTATTCCTTCATTCGTCCACATTGTGCAACATGATAATGTCAAATTTTGTCTTCACATGTATCATTTATGGACTTTTCCTTAATCATTATTTAATCAAGTTTGATTGAATGTTTGGATGAGTGGCTGGCCGAGTGGCTAGAACGCTGGACTCTCATTCGGGAGATCCGGGTTCGATCCATCGGTAAGGTGTGGGATTTTTTTCTGTCGGGGGCAAAAAGAAAATCCTAACTGCACAGCTCGCGGCGACTGCACTAGCCAGGCGGCCTTAATTCCTCAGGCTCAAAGACCCCTCTGCCATACACCGCAAGGTACTATATTGGCAGTAAATGACAGGTTTTTTTTGTTTTTTGTTGTTGACAGATTGAATGTTTTGGTTTCGAACTTTTTCCACGTGTGTTCTCGCCTAGTATATTGTTTAAATTTAGCGTTTCGAATCTACATATAATTCACTGTTCCCCATTCTATCAGATGCGTGTCTCTTTCGTTTCATATTTATAAACATAACCGCTATCTGCATCTTCCATGTTCTCCTTTCCTATTTTTGTATTGAAGAATAAACGTATAATTTTGAACTCACATGATTTGGTTCTTAAAATCTTTGCATTAATCTTCACTAATGTTTGTTGCTTGTGCATATACTTATGTAAACTGTATTGGTTTGTCTTTAATTTTAACTGTGATAATCCTATATGAAATACTCTAATAATTGCTAATTGATTTGGCTGATTTCTTGTCAAATAGTAGTCCTACTCTTCTTTCGTGTTTATCACAACCTGAATATAATATTCTGCGTTTGTCCGATAGTTTGTTAACTAATCTCGTACATTCTTGGAAAATATTATCCTTCATTTTCCTTGTTATTTTATTACACTTTCTGACTTTCCTATTTTTTCTAAAGTTCGATATTGCAAGTGCCTCTTCTAAATTTGTTGGTTTTGGTTTTGCCATCAGTAGCTTGATGACCATTTGGTATCAACTGTAGCTCGTTAAAAGGTTTTGTTCTCATACTGTTTGATATTTTGTGTTAACAAAATGTATATATGACAAATTTACAATACAACTACAAATAATGTGTTCTGAACTAAAATTTTGCATAACGTAAGTTTGTATTTGTTTCCCACTTATGTTAAAGTTCTGAATAATCTGTGAGTACAAAGGATAGAATAGTTATCAATGTATTGGAAACACGTGAATACAATGTCGAGACTAAATTAATGTGTTCAATGGCTGTAGTGTATACAAATATAGTGGACTTAAGATTGGCATGCTGAGACCTTTGCAAGTAACTTGGTTGGAAACACCGAGTGACTTTGCAACATTATTTCGGCACAACACTCAAGAAATTTGCTGACCCTTGCTCTAATCTAATGTACGGTTCTATAGATTTCAACACTTCAAAACCGGTAAGTCAGAATTTATGGCAGATATTTTCATGGTTTGATGATTGGATAACTCTTATTGGATTGTTTCTTTCGTTGTGTCCTGGTTATACATTTTAAATATCCCTAGCATATCACTGAAACATCCATATACACATATGTCCGCAAAATGAAAGATAATAAATAACATATTCACACCACTCCTATGCTACTGATGTCACATTTAGACAGTATCCAAATCACACTTACTCAAAATCAACATCCTCGAGATGAGATGCTTAGAAGAGCTGCCAACTTAACTATCCGTAACCAGTAAGAAATCATGTTATCAGACTGACAGTGGGATCAACACCTTGTGTCACATATATTGAAAGGCAGAAGATCACATATGTTGGTTATCTCATTATAATGCAACATCATCAGTACCAGCACTGTGTACTACACCAGAAAAGATATGATAAAAGAGCAAGAAAGCGCCCGAGAAGAAAATAGATTGACGACATAAAAGACATTGTACAATCACACGGAATGACTCTATCCAGTACCATCCATCAGACGTTGAAACGTTGACTATTCCTCCTAATGACGCTTAACGACAAAAGTAGAAGACAATAATAATGAGGATGACTTGTATTACCACTTATAACGTCAAAGTAGTTATGAAAACAGCAAAATAATTAAGCCCCATTCTGGAACCAAAAATGTAAGCTTAGTTAGACAGGCAAATCCTGCACTAAATTCCCACTTTCTTTCGGAGTTAAATAACAAAAGGTCTGACAATATTGAAGTTTGTTCAAAGCTGCTCTCTCACATGAAGCTGTCCACAAGAAAACAACATGGATGTCTTTAATAAAGGTTCTTGTGTTTCGGTATAAGGGGCCTGCAAACATCCTTTAAAAGATCCCGCACCGTTCAGCGTCTCAGCCAATAAATAGAACTTGATGTCACACTGTTTTGTCACAAAGGTGGATCGATTGTTGAATTATTCATAGGGGGGGGGGGGGGTGTAAAATTTGCATTTAGTGGTTTAAAAATCAGCTAAAAGCTAGTTGGCTAGTAAAAGATACGAGTGTCTTCATAATGCAATAAATATTTTCTAGAAGTATTTAGTTGATACAGGTATGAAAAGCGTAAAAATCGTATTACAATCATCTTAATTATAATTTTTATCATCATCATCATCTCAAATATTCTAATACCTTTACCTGATGTGACATGTTCGATTGAGACAGAGGATCTAGTTAGTAGTGTTCTCTGGCAATATATCTTGAATAATAAATAGACAAGATAAAGGATATGACTTTGCACGTTTTTGTCTAGAGGTCTCTCAAATGAGATAATCATTCCCGCAATAGCCCTTTTGGAGAACCATTTTTCCCTTGGCTCTGAACCCCCACTGTGAGACTACCAAGTATCTACACAGAAATTTATAAAAGAAGAAAAAGGTTCCCTCAAGGCCAAAAGGAGATCTGAACTATTCGCCCCTGTACAACTGAGGATTCAATTCACTCATCATAGTGTTGTCAGTGTGCTGTTCGTCCGTCACATTAGATCTTCCCTTATTTATTTTGTTTGTGTCAGTAGTGACCTATATCAGTTGTCCAAGTATACCTTAGGACTGTTGGATTCAATATTAGTAGACAAACTCAACAATAACTGTACATAACATCTGTTGAACAAGACATCTACATGACAGGTTCTTGACAAAAGTGGGACATACATTCACATGGAAATGTTTACACCAACCATTGTACAAGACACACATCATAAGAGATACTTGACAACATCTATACAAGACTTTTCACAATATCTGTAACCAACCACAGTAACTTTAAGACATTCACCAGAGACAATACTTGACAGCAACTGTACAAGACATTCTCCTGAGACATGTACTTAAAACACTGGTTCATTAACATTCTTTATTGAGCTGATGGTGGGTCGAGTGAAGACCAATGGTTCATCTTTCTGCCATGTCAACACTTCAACACATACATACATAATGTACAAAATATGTTGAACCATGCATACAGATAAACATGATACATCAACTCCTAAATAATCCACCAACTGATCACAAAAAAAACTCTCCTCCTCCTCTCTAATCTCTAACTACACCACTCATTCATGTATCTATCATCACTTCTTGTCTCTTGGGAATTTTATAAAATCCTATCATGGGAAACTTAAGGGAGGACTACTGTTCTGGATCAGTTTGCATCCTGTTATCATCAGCAATTGATGTTGGGAAAGCTCCAGGTAGCAGACTTCCTATAATAAGTTCCATGGCAGATTATTTCCTCTTGAGAACAGAATTTGGAATGATGGTACTGAATCTCACTGTTGACCAGATTGTCTGTGAATGCTGTCACTGGGGTACTTCGGGTGGTTGAGGATAGCACTCTCCTGACATTGGGAGATGTATACTCGGTACATGTAGAACATGACTTGTCGAAGAGACCCAGGATTATGAACAAAGTCCACTATATTGCAGCATTTCACCCAGCCAGTCCAACCTCACCTACTCTTCAAGTCTCATTCAATATCACTGTGTGAGCACCAGGCTGGTTATTCTCCAAGTTAAGTCTCAGATGAACAATCATTGCAAGTTACTTCACCAGGTATCATGAATGTAGTTATTAACAAGAGACTTGATTTTAATTTCTCAGATGACATTGATAGAATAAATGATCACTGTACTGATCCCTATAATCCATTATAATCACATTAATGAATTATTCAGAACTGTTTGACTCCCCATTTTCATTCAGCGGTTAGAAAGCTGAGATAAAAGCCTCCAAGAAATTCCTACATGTTGGATTCTAGGAAAATAAGTGTTCCATTGGGGCACAGGATTACTTTCCATGAGCCTGACCGAGACAAACTGTAGACAGGGGTCTTCTTTAATAAAGAGCATGGTTCACTGTGCAGCAAGACAGATTCACCAATGTCGACCATTCCTGCTTTCTGTTGCAAAACAGTTACTTTCATTTGACTGGGGCCAAAGGTTGTCATGAAAATAAAAGCTGGCAATTCAGCCTGTGTTCATCTGTGATTATCCCATGGATTACACTCAGAGGGAGTAGTTCTGGGTCTTGGGACTTCTGGTTAGTTGTCCCAGATGATATATGAAAGGCCTCTCCACCATCCTCTCTGTTCTCTGTTGATATACAAAATGGCACAACATCTCTTTACATTTGTTAAAAGATAATGTTATCATACATCAACATACACAGATGGAAATGGGGAGGTTAAGGGAGGGTGTTGACCAAGCACACCTCTCCTGGTTGATAATGAAGTGTATTTCACTCTGATGTACTGTGGGTGATATGTGTTCATTATTCACCTTTATCTGTGGTAATCACAAGTACATCATCATCATCATCATCATCATCATGTGCTCTTCCCCCACTGAGTAATGTCCATATCTACTACAGTAGGTAAAGAAGCCAAATTGCATAAGCAATTGTTCTCATATGCACCAAAGCACATATGGGGAAAACATGTTTAGTCCTTGTAAATTTGCATGAGCCATACAGTATATTCAGCCGGCTAAGACACAGGTTCACACACCTATGGTCCTTTTAGGAACTAGTTTATATGAACCAACCAACAGTAGAGGTACCAGTGTAATACTTCAGAGAGAAATTGTATTAATTCTCCTGAGCGTAATCTAGCCACCAGGCATCACATGAACTTTGCAATTCTGGCGTGCCATACACATCCTGCTTACATATGGATATTGAAGCATCTTTCTTTCTACTAGATGTGAGAGGCTACTTATCAAATCACCAGCTCACTCACTCC